>CM017562.1:41531869-41991869 GCA_007844125.1 Sinonovacula constricta
ATGAAGTTAAGGTTCTGCACTTACAATTGGAATATTTTGATTGTGTTATGATAAAGTTCTGCACTTACAATGGGAATATTTTGTGTTGCAATCATATTTACTGTTTTTAAGAAGCATGCTTGCAAGGAAACTGTTAAGTCAATAGAAATGTTTTAAACACCTGCTGAACTAATCAGACCATATATATTCTGGAGAAAAACAACAAAAAAAAAACAACACATAATTTTTATGGAGATGCATATACACTAAGTTAAATATATTGTAGGACTTAAGATTTATTATGAACATTTCATTACAGTTTTTACAAGAAGATTACAAAAAAGAAATAATTTTTAAATTTTAGTTGGTTATGATCGTATGTCACCCCCATAAAATATTATGTGTATTCAGTTTTATCTTGCTAAGTTATTGATGAGGTACAGGTAAGTCATGTAGATCCAGATCAGCCAGTTCATGCTGGAATTAACAAAAAGATAGTTAGGTAATTGACAAAATGTAGCAGAATGAAACAGAACCTGTATGTATACTGGCAGGATTTCATCATTAAGATACTATAAACTGTCATTGTCATGTAGCTTCTGAACAACTACCACATACATGCGGTTGGTGAATAACATCCATATACTATGTAGTTTCTGAATACATGTAACAACCACATACTGTGTAGTGGCTGAATAACTACCAATACTATATAGTTGCCAAAAAAATACCACATACATGTAGTTGCCGAATAAATACCACATACATGTACTTGCTGAATAAATACCACATACATGTCCTTGCTGAATAAATACCTCATACATGTACTTGCTGAATAAATACCTCATACATGTACTTGCTAAATAAATAACGTACATACTTGTAGTTGCTGAATAAATACCACATATGTTTAGTAGCTGAATAATTATCACATACAAGTAAATTTAGTAGCTAAATAAATACCACATAAATTTAATTGGTGAATAAATAACACATGCATGTAGTTTCTGAATAATAACCACATACATGTACTTGCTTAAATGTGCTTTAAGCCTGTGTAGCATGTGGTATATTTTGTTAATAAATCATACTAGTTCTTAGTCATCTTCTTACATGTAAAGGTACCTATAGAAATAGAGCTAGAGTCAGTAACAAATAGTGCAAGTCCTGTTTAGACAGCATTCTGGCTGGTCTGGAGTGACACTGTATGTCTAAACTTGATCAATTTGAGCTGGATAAAGGTTCCTAATTACAGAGATCTTTTTGTGGAATGACAACACATGCCTTTCTCGTAAGATGTTGAAATTAAACGACATTGAAATTATCCCATCTTAGGGGAATTATTCCTGTCACTGGTGAAATAGATTGTTTGCAAGATGATCAGGCAAACCAAATTCACAAGAAAATGGAATTACCTTGTAGTCAACATTGATGCTGTCTTGGAGGAAACCCAAGAGAATTAGTTGTTTTCTGCTACAGGTAGCATAGTGGCTGAAAATTCTGTTAACTGGCATAAAGGAGTTGAAAATCTCATCGTCAGACAAAATAAACCGTCTTGAAATATCTTGAGTCTATGTGTTCTGGAATTGTTAAAAATGTTTCGGGATGTATGTGATATGTGTACTGTAATTGTACAATAAAACTATTGGAAATAACTTGTATTTCGAAAGTTCAGAAGTGTGATCTTTCTAACGGGACCTGCATTGTGTCCCAGGAATGCACAGTTCTTTAGCACGATTTATTGTGTAAGGTTTGAAGTGTCATGGGTATTGAAAATTGCCCTGTACTTCAAAAACGGAACAACATGGCAGCCAACGCAGTGTATAGAAAATTCAAGAAAATGGGATTAATTCCAAAGAAAAGGAAAAAGAATCAAAGGTAGGGTTACAAGCTTTTTTGTTGTTCAGTGTTGCATTTTTACCAATATTTAAGAACGAATGCCAGATTTATTATGTTTTCGTCAGATTTCACACAACTGTTTTTTGTTGTTTTTTTAATTCTTGTTTAAACATTTTTAAGAGCCCCTTAAATTTTCTGTGTGATAATTCCTTGTTACAGTCTCTATTATAGTTTTGTGTACATTGCATGAACATTCATTTATCAACCCTTTACATAAGCTTAATAAGTTATTGCCGATTACATCCTGTCACCACTTATGGCAGTCATGTTTAGGTGTCATACAAGAGTTGTCTGAATAGGTTTGTCCCCTACTAACAATGGACAAAAGAACTTCTTTGCACTATGCTGTATCAGAGACCCAATTACGATTTACGATGACATCAGGCACAGTAACTTTAAGCCTGCTTGACATGTGAATTTATCACAAATAGGCAAATAGTGTAGATCAAGACCAAGCAGTTGCCTGTGGGAACTGTCTGATTAGAATCTACAGTAGTTACTGTTTAGTCTTTATCAGCACGTCCTGGTGCCTTTGTGAGGAACTGGGTAAGAAGATCTGTAGCATGTTAAGGGTTACTACATGTTCTGCCATTAATACTCAAGTCTCCCATTGAACCATCAAATCCCTCCTTACACTATCCTTATCAAATAATAGATGCCAATCATTGCTTGTAAATAGGTATGGACTTGTAGCTAATTATCTTTTACATGCGTTTGATTCACTTCATCAAGAGGATGGAAGAGTCTGAATGCCAAAGAAAACATTTTTACTTGCCAAGAACATACCATCTCCAATACAGAAGCCAATACATAGTCATAACTTGTGTGTATTTTGTATCAAACTTCATTCCAGATTATTAAACTTAAAGACCCTTATCTCAGTTTGATGAAAATGAAATTATTTTTAAGCTGCTGCACCAATTTAAAGTCAGAACCAAAAGGAACCATTATGTAACGTTCTATCTCTAAGGTCATAAACATTGATGATTGATTACGGTAATAGTTATCTTAATCATATAAGATGTCCCTTATGAATTTATTTCTGTAATAATTGCCCTTGCCCTTGTAAAAAGTCCTTATGAATTGATTGCTGTAATAAATTACTGTGGCCTTGTAAAACGTCCCTTATAAATTGATTGATGAAACATTTGATCTTGCAATTGTTAGATGGGCCTAATTATGACTTGATTGCTTTAATAGTTTAACTTGCCCTATTTAGACAGCCCCTTATGAATTATTTGCAATGATGTTGACCTTGTCCTTGGTAGGAGCTCTTAAGGCCATGATTGCTGTTATATTTAGCCTTACTTTGTTAACAGTGTTTGTGACTTGAATGCAGTAAGTAAAGGATTATGACCCAGCTGGAACCTTTTTGAGTTGTATACTTTATGCGTTATCTGGAGCATGCAGCACACGAGCTTGAGTGCTCTGAGCTAGAGGGGTGTTCGTGAAGCTTGTAAACAGTTATATCCTCTGACTTCCAACTGTGACATATGTTTGTAGCAAGGCACCAGTAAATAATGACTTATGTTAATTTTTTTTAGCTCACCTGAACAAAAGGTGCTCAAAGTGAGCGTGTCTGATAACCCTTCATCCGTCGTGCCGCGTCAATAATTTGGCTTGTGAACACACTATAGGCTACAGTTTTTATCCAATCTTCATCAAACTTGGTAGAATGTTTCTCTGCATGAAATCTTGGATCAGGTGGGGGTCAAAAAGTAGGTCTTTAGGTCAAATTTTAGAAAAAGCTTGTGAACACACTGGCGGCCACAATTATTTACCAAACTTGTCAGAATGTTTGGCTGCATGAAATCTTGAATGAGTTCATAGCTGGGTCACGTGTGGTCAAAAGGTAGGTCACTAGATCAAATCTTAGAAAAAAATTTGTGAACACTCAAGGCCACATTTATAGCTCAGTCTTCACCAAATTTGTTCAGAAAAATTTGTGAACTCTCAAGGCCACATTTATAGCCCAGTCTTCACCAAACTAGGTCATTATGTTTGTCTGCATGAAATCTTGGATGAGTTCATTAAAGGGTCACGTGGGGTCAACAAGTAGGTCTCTAGGTCAAATCTTAGAAAAAGCTTGTGAACACACTTGAGGCCACCTTTGTAGCCCAATCATCACCAAACTTAGTCAGAATGTTTGTCTGCATGAAATCTTAGATATTTTTTGAAGTGGGACACATAGATTTAGTAGGTCATAAGGAAAGAGTCTAGAAAATGTTATCAGCCCAGTGGCCACATCAGTGGTCCAGTCTTTACCAAAGATTGCTAAAGTAAATAACCCTTAATTACATGATGCCAGATATGAGCTTACTAAAAGCCTGTGTCCTCTGGTGAGCGATTATGGGCCATCATTTTTTAGACTTCTTTTTGACAAGAAGCTCATACATTTTGGTGACTACACAATCAACACTATTACATATATATGTAAATGGTTGTGTCAATATCAGTCATTCAGTGTATTGTGTATTACTGATGTAAGAACAAGATGCCATTACTGCATGAGCAGAAGGTGTACAAAGTTGTGGAGGTTAAATATGCTATAGATCTATACTATAGTGATCAGATGTAATACTGTATTCCATTATTCGTTGTGGCTTAGCAACATTTGTTTATAACCAAAGAAACTTTTAATGTAACCAAAATAGTAACTTTTGGGCATAATGTTAACAGCCAGAACAAGTTTTTCAGAAACTTTATTGAAAGAAACATGTTTTTTCTTAAGATTAAGTATACAAGTTGATTTTTAGTGTTGTATTTTACATGTATATATATTAACATTTTGTCCTTCCTATAACACATATTTTGGCTATATTTTACTAGAGCTGTTTCATGTCAGAGAAATAAAAATAAATCTTAAAATTTGGTTGCAGAATTTTTGTCTGTTTATATGCTGTGGTAAAGTCTACATTTTTATAAAAGAATATTGATCCACAAACGATTCACTTTATTAAAGGAAGTCCCAGGGGCAGGTCCATATGTACAGATGGACAGTTCTATTCTCATCTAGAAAGTCCTGCCCATGTGCACAGAAAGACCTCAAAATGCATGTGATTTCCTTTGATTGAGCATGTGGTTCCAAGAAAAATGAACCTTTTTTCGAAAAAGAAGTTGGTGGGTATGGCTTTTACATGTATGCCTTGTTTCCTGTTATAGTTGATCGTGCGTTATTATTAATGACCAACCAGAGAAGCCCTGGATCTCTTTGGCTTTTTTTAGCAACATGTTAGTTATATCTTGTTAGGTTTAAAAAAAAAAAAAAAAAGCACTGAATTTAAGCAACAAAATGTAGGTATCACAACAGAAAACATGACAGTTGTTGGGTTGTCTTAATAATGCCGATGACTGATATGTCCCAGACATGGATATTTTATAATGATAAAAAAGTATTGATGAAAATGATATAATTACAATTCTAACTCAGTGTCCCAGATACCAGACCTAAGATGAAGCTCTGTATTTATGTATATGATGAGTCAAGAAGATGGAGATCCATGCAAAAATTCCTTGGCAGGAACCATGTACAGGTAACCTCTCTTGGTGCAGTCTGTTTGACATTCCACTTAACCCTTGTCATGCTGCAGTTTGTTGCAAAGGTGCCTAGATATATTGCTAGATATTATTCAGCAGCACAAATAGTGCAAATCCTTATCAAACAGCTCTGAGTAGAATCTAGCTGATCTGGATCTACACATTTGCCAAAGCCTTTTCAATAATGTGTACATGCCTTTTGAAGCAGGCTATGAGTTAAATACTCGAATGTCTTTAAATCTGATACCACAGATACTGTATCAGACTAAGAAATTTAAAATATTGCATTTTCTATCCAGTTTAATCAGATAAATTAGAATGATTATTTTTATTGAAGAACTCTTGAAATATTGCCTTAGATATAAGAACATTTATCAAACTTAATTTATAAAACATTTTAATAAAAAAAATATCTTGGTATTTTTAAAAGGTTAAGGAGTTTTTTTAGTTTATGAAAACATAATTAAGAATTTTTCTCAGTATCACAGCAGTACAGCATTGTTGTCTACCTAAATTAAAAAAAAAGTTTTTTTAATTGTTAATTTAATTTAAAATGATCTTCACCTTGTATATAAGATTAAAATACCTAGATAATATATATTCTAGCCATTAATTAACAATCTTAACACACTTTTGGTTACCTTAAAAACCTTTTCATTGTCATGGATTATTTTGATATGAATCACACTAGAAAACATATTTCACTTGGACTTATAATGCATTGCAATTTTGATAACCATCGAACTTACCTTTTTAGAAGTTCTTTTGGTGCAACATACAAACTTTCTGAAAACCTTCTCTCCCAAACTCAGGTTGTGTACTGACAAGCAGAATTAAAAAAATAGCAAAACTAGTTATTCGTTCTTGTAGAGTTTATGTTCTAATCTTAATTGGATTTTGATTTATATGAGTGCTTCCAAGTAAATGGAAAGTAATTTACTGCTGGAGCATTTCTATAAATTATTTGTACTAAATTTTACTTTAAATTAAGTTGACAGGGTTTTACGAGCATGTTGTCATTTACATTTGTTTTTAATGTTGCCTTATTGTTCTGTTTTTGTGTTTAACATTTTATCCATGAAACTCTGTATTTGCATTTATTTTCCCCCAAGAAAGACACAAAATCCATTACTTTAATAGGGTTTTATTAGGACATGAAATGTATTGGCAGAACTGTAAGGTAACACAATAATTATTTTGATATTTTTTTTACATAGCATTTTTCAACTGCTTAAAATTCGCAACATCTTTGTTCTGGATACCACAAAATCACATACGATACAATATAAACTTTATTTATTGTTGGTTTAATGCATTAGCATCTTGCATTTTTAACAAAAAAACCCAAACATTTAAGCTTTGAAAAGCTATTTACCAACATATATATACATCAACCATTAGACTGCCTTTATACATCGCAGTGTTTATTTTATCACACCAGCATAAAAAGGTCATATTAGTGACAACTAGCTAATTATAGGTTGATGAAGACCTCAGATATATGTCTGGTTAGAACCACTTGCTCCCTACCATTCAGCTGGAAAGTCTCTCTACATAAAAACCTGGACAGTGACTCAAGCCAAAACTGGGACTCCAATCCACACTATGAGGGGCTAGGTCTGGGATCAGCCAGCCCTAGTAGGTCAAAGGGTAGATTATCTGACCAAGGTGCAGTTAGACTGAGTCTGCCATAGGTTCTTTCCCAGGCTGAGACATAAACAATAATTATAGTATATTGTTACTCTAGCTTATAATGCTAGGCTTATAACTGTAATTCTAAAACAGGTCAGTTCAGTACCAGGATAACCTGTGCAAAATATTTTTTTTTATGTTTTCTTGATCCTATTACAGTTATTTCAGCATTTTATATTTTATAAGGGAACATTTATCCATAACATTGAAATTTTGATGGCATGTTAAACCACAAGCTTAGTGTATCTCTTCTACATTCCATCATCTTGATAAGTATTGATCAGATAGTATTTTTTGCTTCTCTTTTTGGAGATCTTGGCCTGTTATCAATTTCAATTATTTTTTCTGGTTATGTACCCAAAATTAATGTGTAGCTTCATCTGAAACTTTAAAATATTTTGTAAGATTCCAGCATTTTCTTCTCAATGTATAGTGCCATATGGTAGAAGTAAAGGTAACATATATTGGGGCAAATTTCTTTAAAATAAAACAAAAAACAATGGCATGACATGAGTTGTACTGTTTCAAGTAAAAGGTTCTCTTTATTTCCTCAAAGGTCTTTTAATACCATAATATTTCTGAAATAAAAAATAATTGTTACAAAACCGTTCAAAACCTGAAGTTTATGGCACTGAAGAATGATCAGACCAATAGCAATTGCCTCCCCACAGGACCTGACTTTAGTCCAAACAAAGTGATATGAGCACCGCTTGAAACCCTGTCAAAATCATAACATTAATCATTGGGGACATGCTGGTGCGCATTGCCTATATCAGGGAAATCTGATTGCCATTTGCACATGGAGAAAGTGTGTCTGTTTTGTGCAGTCTGAAAATATGAGACTTAAGGTTCTGGACCTGTAACTAACTTCGTCAAACATCGGCACTCGGTATGATCCGGTTTTATTTGAATAGCATTCGTCGTAAAGTTTCGTATTTGCTATTTTTAGTAGTTTTTCACCACGTGATATGGATTTTCCATGACATCATTGGGTTACCCATTTCTCAAAAATGAGGGAACTGGGAGCGCGACAGCGTAATCGTCGAGGGCGATATTGTTAAATAGTGGTTTACCGACAACAAAGTCATGTAAAGTTGAAGTGGATCATAACTATTGTGTGGGTTTCCTGTGTACAGGTGAAAAATGCACTGTTTCATCTTGTGTTTGCGATTTAAATTTTCCTTCGCATGCTAACTGCGAGAGTTAGCGACATGGTTTGACGCTCGCTCACCTTCGTCTGATATTTTCTCCGGATTGCCAGGATGGACTTTTAAATGTGTTCAGGGGTCAAACTTGTGAGGGACAACCAAGTGTCACTAATACCAAAAGAGTGCTTGACTCAGTTATTCCTAAACTGTCGGATTTTTTTACGAAAACCGTGTAAAGTGGTTAATTTCAAATATTTCCCTCAAGCCAGCCAAAATCAGTAAAGAGAAGGTTTTCATGTAATTATGCAGAGTTTTACATACATATTTCCATCTCTTATACCAACTGTAGGTGATTTTTTTGTATAAAGGAGTATAATTTGTAATTGACCATTTTGACGTTATTTTTCGCTATAAATTCTATTGCAGTTTCATTAAAGTAACCTTTACAAATTCTTATAAATTTTATTAGGAACGGTAAAATGCCTTTAAAATCTCATATTTTGGGCAGTTCATATTGCAGAAAATTTTAAAACTAGTTGCATGTGTCTAACTAGCTTCAAACTTGAGATATTTGCTTTTATAGATAGAGTAAATTTTTAAACACACCCAAAAAATTCGGATTTTTGCTCAGGGGTACATGTATGCAAAGTTCTGTAAATTTTATTAGGAACGGTAAAATGCCTTTAAAATCTCATATTATGGGCAGTTCATATTGCAGAAAATTTTAAAACTAGTTGTATGTGTCTAACTAGCTTCAAACTTGAGACATTTGCTTTTATAGATAGAGTAAGTTTTTAAACACACCCAAAAAACTCGGATTTTTGCTCGGGGGTACATGTATGCAAAGTTCTGTATTTTTATAAGTATTTGTCCAAAGTGTGATCTTATTGTTCTGATTTATCATGACATGATTGTGTAACAGGAAAATTGGTTAAAATTTGAATATAGAACAGTAGAATTTGAAAAAATGGTACTTTTTCATTTTTTGTTCCAGCACAATTTACGGTGTTTTTGAAAATCAAGGGTCACTTTATAAAAATGCACATAACTTGAGTTACAAACGGTAAACTTCCTTAAAAATTCACCGTAAGATGTGTTTTATAGTACAGATTCAAGAAACAGTATCATTATAAGGATTGTGGAAGGTCACCATTACAGGTCCAGAACCTTAATTCTCATTAATAGTGAAGTACTTTCATTGTGGTTTAATTCTGTTGACTTATAAAATCAAAGCGCTGAAAGCGTTGGAAGACTGGCGCGCCGGTTGAAAGCGTAGTTCCAAGGGAGTAATCAAGATGTCTTGAACGGCGAAATGCACATTAAGGAATTGGAAAGATTGCTGTTGATGGTCTTACATTGGCTGTCATAGGGGAGCAATGAATAACAATTAGTAGTTTTCATATAAGAATTTAATGTAACAAAACTTTAAAAAACATTTGAAGATGAACAAAAGAGAGGTGGAGAAGAACAAAAGAATCAAACTTTTCCTGCACAGATATCATTACTCGAAACATATGAAACTACGTGTATGTTCTTTTCGTTTGTACGAGACAGTCACTATCAACAACATTAGCGAATAATTCAGTATATTCAGGGATTTTAACAGATCCAGATATTTGCATTTTGATGCAAGGAAAATTGAGGTTTTCCAGTTATGACCTCACCTAAATCTTAGGTTGGGGGTCATTTTGATGCAGAAGCGCAGAATAAGTGGTCAAATTTTGCAAGAATAACCATAAATGTAGTATGTAAAGCATTTAAAAATGAAGTAAATACTAATTGGACCCTTGTAAATATATGGAAATGAAGTTAAAGCAATTTTACAATTAGTTAAGTTCGTGAACACATGATTTGACTTGTGTCAATCTGATCATGACCCATTGAAAATTGTCAAAGAAATTCTCAACAAAAGTGAAAGCTATTGAAATCCCTGAGTATACAGTACCGTGGTGATAACCATTAACCTGGCTGTTGTAATTGGTTCATGCAATAGAAGTACAGTGATTGTCAACAGTAGCACAGCATGAAGGTTACATGAACGGTTGCGGTCATCAGTATTGTAACATATATGTACATATGTAACATACATTCCACCAATGGATGTCACTGCTACCTTAATATTGCTTAGGAAACTCTCAATCCACAGAAGCTTACAAAAATGGCAACCCACGCTAGATTTTCCCGCAATTTTGGTCACGTGACTGATTTGTTTATAATCGTAGCCTCCTGTATTTAGGTCTAGATTTCAAGACAAAAAAATGCCGAAGTCTGTTAGCTTATTAAACTAACAACACACCACAAACGTTACGAAAAATGCATTATCTGAAGTTAACGATAAAAAACCTTCTATGTCTAATGCAGTTATGATCAGCTTCCGCCACAACTGAAGTAGTGTCAACAATGAAATGCACAAGGCCCACGTAACTTAAGAGACTGAAACAGTTACAATCCTAATTTTTACGTCGATCGCAACAATGCATTAACATAAATATTTGCCAACTAACTTACGGTCCTTGAAAGCTGAGCAGAAACTCGTTCAAAAGCACTCCGATCTATCCAAAATGACGACCAACGCTATCTCCCGCTTGTCACGTGACTAATTTGTTTGTAATCGTTCTTTTAATATCCTTTCATATTTGTTCGAAAAACAACATTACATTGTTTCCTTGTTTTTATTTGTCGCATTTCCTTACAAAGGTTCGCATTCCTTCGTAATATTTGTGTTTTCTAAAAACGCACTACTTCTTATGCCGCACAACAACTTGAATACGCTCTCGTGGTCGCAATGATACACCCGATGTTAAAAACCACGCGTCGCTGAGTTCACAGCATCGTTACTTAAGACTGGCGCATGCGCACCAGTCTAAAAATCACAAGTTAATTAAGTTTAAAAATGTCTGGCAAAATTTCTTTTAAATTCCTTTGCATTGCACCAATGGTTATCTGAGTTGAAAATTAAATTTAAAAAATTGCGCCAGTTGTGATGTAAAATAAAATGACCTAAAACAACCATGTATAACAAGACTCAATGGTAAAGTCAGTAGAATAATGCTTAACCATACAATTTATTTTTTGTTTGAATCCTACAAATAAAAATCAATTTTTTGGTTTTGCATTTTTTGTCTTAATCAACAGCTTCTGATTTCTATTAATGAATTAGTTTTCAGCAGTATTTTTAAATAATTTACCATGCACAACTGATGTGGTACAAGGTACAACATGCCTGCCTGAGATAGTATGGATTAAATTGTGTAACCTTTCAGTTGGAAACATTCTTAAATATATACGTACTTAAGTATTCAATTTGCAATCTGAAAATATCAGTAATTTAAAATAAGATGAGATAAATACAATTTATTTTGAGTTAGCATGATAGCAGCAAATAACACACATGTATATATTTATTTATATATCTAAAAGAGAATACAATAAACTAAATGACTTACTGATATATCAGTAAGTCCTGTAGTTTATTGTAATCTTTTTTATTGACTTCCAGTATTGTATGGTAGACCTAATTTTTCTGATCAGGATAAGCACTATGTGTCTCTGGGTCTTAAGCAGTTATATGACAAATTTGCTTGTTTCTTAAATATCTAAGAATTTAGTGTGGGATGGGATATAAACAAAATCCCCCCCCCCCCCCAAAAAAAAAGAAAAAACAACAACGGGAGTTCCCTGCTTTGAATCTGAGTCATGGCATACAAAAGTCATAATAAATATAAGTAGTAGTACTGCTCCCTTGTTAACAACACTCAAGCAATTTTGAGGTTAGTTCCATGACTGGTTTGTTCATGTCACCGTCTCCAGATAACTTTAATACTGTTGGTGAATGAAAAATGTACATGTATGTATCAGCATCTCTCCTTACCTGTGATAGGAACAGGTGTAGTGTACCTTTTGAGTTACTGTATAGACACTTGGACTGCAATAATATCAGTAAACAATATACTAAAGTCATTTTACACTACATTCTGGGTAATTACTGTCAACTTTATGGAAATGCTAGGAGACTCAACAAAAATGATAGAGAACCTGGAATGGCAGCACTCAGTGGGAGCTGGCATGGTCAGGAACAACACTTTTTGTCTAAGCCTGATAAATTCTTACTTTGCAGGCTCAGAGTTTATAATAATAGCGATAGATAGACCTATAAACAATGAAACCTGACACAGCTCATTACTCTCTGTTGATGATGATATTTGCTGCTGCTACTACTGCTGGGAGCACCTGCTCACACTGAGCAGTCTGTTGTAACTGTCTGGGCCAATTATGCAACATCACCTTTCTTTGATTGTAAGATTCAGAATCAACACAGATTCCTTTACTGGTTTTTATTTGCATTCTTTGTTGATAAACTGAAATGAACTCAAAACTTGATGCAAAATGTTGTTGTATAGGCAGGAAATGAAACAGCTGTTACCTTGTTGTTACGGTAATCATGTGCTGAGTAGAATGTCTGAGAAATTATTCAGGTAGCAGTCTTTAGTTACATGGTTTATTCAAGTAGATAATCTATTGCAGTCTTTTATATGTTTGATTAAAGAAAGACTTTTGTATAATTAAAGACTCAAAAAAAGAAAATAATAAATGAATATTTTATGATGACAAATGACCAAAGAAATCACCAGAAGAGAGGCATATTGTTAAAGGAAACATGAAATTTTCATAAATTATGCTTTTCATAGTTTTTCGTTTTTTCTCTTAATCTATTACCTGGATGTTTTTTTATCAGTAATTTTTACTGAAATATTCTTTCATCTAAGTTGTAGACAACCCCTTTACATCCTTGACCTAATTACCTGGAATATATTTTACATGTATGTTGATAGTGATCAGAAATATTTAAGGGGGTGTTGTAAACTAGCTGCAGTCTTTGTAGGAATAAGTACCGATTTTAAATCATAATTTACATCAAGGAAGTGCCTTCAGGGTATTATATGAAGGTATGTCTTCAGTGAGTATGATTTTTGGGTTTAAAAATTACCTTTTTTAGATTACAACTTGTGGAAGTACTATGTGTTACTGAACTGATTCTTCCACATTGTTATACTTATATATACTCTAATCTGATATACATGACTTGATAAGGCAAAGGCAAGTAGCTGGGAGCTGTCAAATCAGGATCTGCTCCTTTTACTACAGTCTATCACCTCTTGATCATGTCTAGTTAAGTAGTGTAGATCCTGATTGGCAGCACCATATCTTGCATTCCGAGGACAGTTTTTATCATAAAATTTGAAATATTAATAAAAATTATGTCATTTGTTAATATATTAAAGTCTTGCAGTTCATACAGTAAACACTGCTATGTTGTCTTGGATAACTATTGAGCCTTGCCCTTTCTGGCTTTGTACCACCAGTACAATAGTCCTTAAATTGGCCACACAGTGGACCTGTATGAAATAACCTAATTAATACCATTATAACACCATCACTGTACCATTATAACACCATCACTGTACAATTATAACACCATCACTGAAGAGACTTTAAGTTCATGTGTACCAATTTCCTGGAATTATGTCAACTTCTATTTGTCCTTGTTCCCAATCATACAAGGACTGACGTCATTGGTGAACTACAGTAATCAAGCTTTGTAATAAAGTTGTTCAGGCATTTAGAAGATGTGTGATAGTTTATGCTTTAAATTATATAATGCTAATAACATCTTGCATAGTCTTAAGGGACTGTGAGAGAAATAATTTGATCAATTTGATACAAAGTCTCACAAATATAGCCTCATACGCTGCCTAAGGACAATGCCTCGGTGGGAGGATGCACCTCCTGTGTTAACATTTGTTAATAACTCATACTTAATTTTTAGTTAACTCTTTACAAATCCATACATTGACGAGAAATCATTTATACTCTTAGCAGCAAAATGTATTTATCCTGATTACACAGTTCCTTTGGTTACAGTTGACTCATCTGGATCTACACTATTTGCCTGTAATCAATTTGTGTTTAGCAGGTTTAGAGAATTATACAGTGCATACATTTGGAGAACATTAGTTCTGGTGAACAGAAACAAAAGCAGCTGGGTAGATAATTGGTTTCAGATTAATATTGCAGTCTTGCAGTCTTTTGTTCCAGTTTGTTCATTAGATACTGCTAAATAAGTGATCATGCTTGCTTTAAGTGAGTATTAAGAGAAAATACAACGTTAAGAGTCACTCCCATCTGTAGATGAGATTTTGACAAGGAAACTCTCATACTTGATATCAGTCATTGCATACAAGTATATCTTTGTAATATTTGGTTGTTCATTTGCAGACATATATATGAAAGGGCTATAAGAGGCAGCAATTTTGAATATATCATATTCTCTTTTTTGTTGTTGGTTTTTTCTTTTTTTTTTTGATACATTTTAGCATTTTATAAATAAGTTTCTTTTAGCATTAAATTATTTTTATTTTACTCATTCACACTTTGAAAATAGTTTTTTATTAGTTTTCATTATATCTTTTTTATAAATAAATGTGGAATACCAGAATGAAAGTGCAGTTCCCATTACTACTAATGATCATATCCATGCAGGATATTAAAATTCCTTCTTGTAGTTAAAACATTCACAAAATACATTAAAGTAAATGATTTAGCAGACAGAGAACCAACAGAATCGTTATCTCATAGATTAAATGGATCTTCTTTTAATAGTGGCATTTAACTTTAATGTACAGTTGTAATGACGTAGTTAACACAAAACTAAAAGAAACCTTCAGAAATTTGATCAGCCGATTGTAACATGAAACAGATAATCTCCCTTGAGAGGTATTCTCCTAAATCAGGAAGAGTTGTATTTCTTTAAGCAACAAATCCTTTTTGATGTTTCAATTTACATATGCACAGTGAATTAATTAAATCTTGTTCTGTATTTCTGCTTATCTATTTGAATGGTGAGATTGTAATGAAGGCTTCTTTATATTTTGTTTAAGTACAATTTTTGCCTAAAGGTAATGAACAATGTTTTATTTAACACAAGCAATATATGTAGCAATTTGATAAGTTAACTTCTATTTTACAAACTGTCAAAACAGTTATGTCGTGCAAATGAAGGCAAAGCTTGTGTCAATATATGACCATATTTAAATCACTAGTTTGCCTTCTGTTTTAAGATAGTTTTGTGATTAAACTTGGTTAAAACCTTTTTAAAAGATGATTGGAAAAAAAGTTCTTTTAATTTACATTCTAAGCCTGCTAAGCCCATATTGATCATTCTTAGACAAATTATGTAGATCCAGACCAGCTAGACCCAGCTATTGGACCAAACACTGCTGTTGTTCTTTCGCTACATAAACCAATAAATCCTTGTACCTTTGTGTCTTTTTTTTGAAGAATATATCCATATTTTATATGGATTATTAATTAGTTAAGTATTCTTGGCAAACTTCTTTGTACATTATGTAGCAAAAAGTCCTGCTTAGAGACGTAAACATTTTATAAGATCTGTGGCTCGAACTTTGGACCCTCTGAAACAGAGCCCCAAAACTAGACCACAGACACTTCCTTATTATCATGTTAAATCTGAAATAGGGCATGCGCTTTTTGTCATTTTCTTTGTGCTCATTATATTAGATATTAAATGTAAAATCCACAGCTATTTTTGTTTGTTCATTCTTGTAGAATCTGTATTCACAGTGTACTGAACTATTCAATGTCATTAATCCTGATAAAAAGATCGGTATGTACATGATGAATATTCAGCATTCTTTAAAGATCCTTTCACTTGAGGGATTAAAGTAAGTTTTAGGTTGAGGGATTTTTTTTTAAACAGTTAACAATCTTATGAGAATGGGGAGAAGTTGGAATTTACATAACTTATAAAAAGATTATCAAGATTTTTGTTGATTTTTGTTGTGAAGGAATACAGGAGGCACAACCGAGGTGTTGTGAGATGCTTGCTGAGTAAAATAGAATTTTGGTAAGGTTCATAGCAAGCCAAATCACTGAGGTGTACGTATCAATGATGGGCCTTTCAAAATATTATTATCCTTCTCACAGAGGATGTGTTTGGGTGTTGACAATATTCAATACTAGATATTAATATGACATGTTTAGCAAAGGCAATTTGAGAAATTGAAAGGAAAGATTTATATATCTGACTCTTGCTATTGGATGACTTCAATATGTGTCAAGTTCTATTTGTATGAAGCTTGAAATGTTGTGTTTAAGATTTTATTATCCATTTTATGAAACTGCCATTAGTGAGGTTGAAATTAACTGAAGTGAATCTACTCAGACAATCTTTAAACCTACAGTTTTGTGAAGTGTGATTGTACATGGAGATTAGCATATTTATTGTATGATTTAAGTGAAAGGTTTAATGTTTTGCGAGATGGATTTTTTTAACATTATCTGTTTGCTGATATTATAATGGATAACTGTAAAAGTGCACTAATATGGACTATAAGTGTCACTTGTCTAAAACTGTTCATTGAAAAACTGATCGGCTTCATTTAATTTACAAATACTTATATTTGTATAATAACTCAGAATATCTATTTAAATTAAAAGTTCATTTTTTTCCAAACATTTAATAAAAGATAATTATTTAGTTATGATGCAATAAAAAACATTTCAAATTCACTTTGTCTTCACAAAACATATTAGCAGAAGTTCTAATTTCACAAATTAATACAACGCAAGTTTCAATTTTATTTGATGTACAGATGCTTAACTTTGTTTAAGACTTGATTTCTTTAGTCTTAAAATTGAAGAGCATGACTATGGTAAACTAGAGAATTCAAATTCTTGACTCAATCTCATATTTGTGGCCAGGATCATTTAAGTGATACACAAGATCAATATCAATTTCTTACTTTGAAGATCATGATAATATTAATTGTATTCCTACAACTGGTCTAAATGCCAGTGCCTTCCCAAGGCATATTAAGGATTTCAGTTTGTCTGGATATTTTAGCCAGATACATTGATTTTATTGTTACATATAGTTAGCCATTTGAATTTTTCTGAACTATCAGTATTTTTCTTGGTATTTTCATGGCATTTAAAGTTAATTGTTACTTGTTTGGATCATTCAAGTATCTGTTATATATAAGATCATATAGAGTATTTGAGCACTTTAAAGTGTAACCTTTTGTTAAAGTTATTTCTCATCCAATATATCACCTTCAGGTGTGTGTAAATTCTTCAAGTAATTGAGATTAAGAGTGATCAAATGCCAACATTAGGTTTAACTAGTACATGTATTGTTCATAATAATCATAATAATCACAATAACTAAGATATAGCCTTGTCTTGGCCATACAACATTAAATTAGAAATAAGTATGAAAACGATAATAAAGAAAATCCTCACTGCAGGATTATCACATATCAGTGTTAATGAATAATTGTTTGCTAATTTATATAATAGTAATTAATGATTATGTTCCAGCATAAGACAATATTCCCCTTATATTTTAAATTGGAACTCAGACAGACAACAACAAAAAACTGTATTTTACATTTAACAGTGACATAATTTATTGCATTGGAACAAGTGACCTTTGAACTGTGTGCCAACGCTATAGTTGACATTGTGATCCTCTGTTGCTATGGGTGACAGGGAGGGTCGTGGTTACTATGAGAACTACCTGTCCAAGCTGGGCATGCAGAAACACATCAAACATGTTGAGTTTGATGAGAAGCATCTTCTGCACCATAAACTGTTTGACTCCACCCATCTTATCTCCTTCAGACATTCTATCCCAGGCATCAGGTACTATAAACTTTGTATAGGGACACATTTGTTGGATGTTTGATACAAGTGTTGAATGTTCTTAAAACATTAAATGTAAACAACAATATTGAATGTTGATAAAATGTTGAAAAAAAAGCAAGCTGAAAAAAACATTGTTGTTGACCAAAATGTTGGTTGTTGATCAAAGTGTTGAATATTTGTACAAATCAATGACACAAATTTTGTCAAATTGTCATCAAAGAGTTTGTCAATCTTACTGATATCAATATGTTGAATGTTAAAAAAATGTCCACAGAAACATTAATAATTACAGTATATCTTTCCTTGAATGCTTAAAAATGTTGACATACCTGTTGAATTTTTATCAAATGTTAACTTCTTGAAAAACATTTAACTTAATAATTGACACAGAGTTGATGAACAAATAAAGTGACTGTGTCATCATTTACTTAGCTACTTGTGACATAAAACCGATTTAATCTGCACTTTTAATGTGTTTAAATAATTGCACCATTTTCAAACTAATCTGCATACTATACATGTAGCACTGACATGTCACTGTACACATATTTTTACTGCATGCAAAGTTTTAGACATTCACATTCATATGTCTTCTCTTCCTTTTTTCTTTAATAAACTTATGCATACCTTATAACATTTCATTTCAGGTTCATTACTTTATTTGTGTTTTATTATTGTGTTGATTATTTTTCACACTGAAAGACAATTGTTAACTTAATGTATTGAGTTGATTTAAATCATTCATGGCAAAAATACAATTTACTCAAACTTTTCGTTTTGTCTTTTTCATATGCTGTGACTGACTGTTCACAAATAGGTAAGTCCAATTTCTGTATGTTGCACACAAACCAACCATCTGTACACTATTTGTATGTATGTCGCTTGTAAACTATGGGAAGTAACTCTTATAGTATTGGAAAACCTAAGTCTTATATTATCTTCATTATTATTCCCCTTTATGCAAAATGCTTTTCTTATTTTTTTGCTTACTTCCCTTTGTTTCATGACAGAATTTCTAATGACTGATATTATTTGGTCAAAGTTGTACACCTCATTAAGTTCTGTCTTGTATGATATAACACATGGCCTAAAATTATTACCTATCTTTGATTTTTTTTTAATAAACATGTACTACTGTACACAACATTGGTAATGAGGATACATAAGGACAATACTTTAATTATGAAACATAACAATACTTTTACAAACTGTCTCTGTTCATGAAAGAGGTTTTTCATTAACATAAAAATGCCCTTCAAAACACCATGCTGAAAAAGGTTGAATGACAGTGTGTTGAAAAGAAAACCTCCCAATACACTTATTCAGAACTTAAATGACTTAAACAAACATTTCCTAATGAAAGGCGCCAGTGGTGATACATGAAGGGATATTGAAAAGTGGAATAGGGCCTCAATGCATTTTTGATAGTGGGTAAATATTTAAAAAACACTCCAATAAACACTTTTTATTCAAGTTCCATTGCTTTTCAGTTTGAATCAACACAACTTTATTAATTAAACAGTCCTTGCTAGCTTAGCTGCATGCATTTCACCATCCCATACCTTTGTATACTTATATATGAAGTGGTTTCATGAAAACCTATGGATTTTACTGAAACAAAGTAGGTTAATATTTCTTTTCTAGATGGTTTTTTTTATGGCAAAATGTTTTCCTGTAGCTTGTCTTACTATAAAAAATATATTTTGAAATTCACTGTTTCATTTTGTTGGATAAATAATTATCTTAATTTATTATTTAATTTAAAATGGTTTGCTACTCATATTGTTTACTTTTCATAACTTAATAGTCATCTAGACTTGTAGTTCATAATTTAATGGTCATCAAGACTTGTGGTCCATAATTTAAAAGTCATCCAGACTTGTAGTTCATAATTTAATAGTCATCAAGACTTGTAGTCCATAATTTAAAAGTCATCCAGACTTGTAGTTCATAATTTAATGGTCATAAATGCTTGTAGTCCATAATTTAAAAGTCATCCAGACTTGTAGTTCATAATTTAAAAGTCATCCAGACTTGTAGTCCATAACTTAATGGTCATCCAGACTTGTAGTACATAACTTAATGGTCATCCAGACTTAATAGTCATCCAGACTTGTAGTTCTTAATTTAATAGCCATCCAGACTTATAGTTCATAATTTAAAAGTCATCAAAACTTGTAGTCCATAATTTAATGGTCATCAGGACTTGCCCATAATTTAATAGTTATCGAGACTTGAAGTCCATAATTTAATGGTCATCAGGACTTGCCCATAATTTAACGGTCATCAAAACTTGTAGTCCATAATTTTAAAGGCGCACACTTTACACTTTAGCATTATATTTACAACACAAGTAAGCTGTTATATTAAAAGAGTCTTTATATAAACAATATAATCTATTCACTATGAATTGAACCAATTGGAATAACAGTTAAATATATACAATCTTTCAAACCGTTTTATGTGTTGACCTGTTTTCAATTGTTATTTAATTTTTTACCTGATAGTTTTTATATTTTTCTATATTTTACATGCGTAGTTTGGTTTTAACCTGATTACGCTTTATTCACATTTAACTTTGTATTCGGCGCCGTATGACCTGTTAAGTGTCGGTGTGCCGTAAAACCCAAATAAATAAATAAATATACAATCTTTCATGGTGATGTGTTATCTTTATATTTAGGAATAAACTTTCCACTTCACAATGTTGTATGAAATCAATGAGTTTTGAAATGTCTTGCATTTTTATATCAAATTACCATTAGAATGTCATTGTTGGGACATTTTTACAAAATATTTTTTTATTTGAGTACACATTTGACTTGTTGGGTATTTCCTCAACAGTTGTTTGGCTCACGGTCAAGATAATACAACTGGGTGTGATATGTTGTCAGATATTTACTGCATGCTATTGATCATGAAGGCAGCACTATATGTGCTCTGAGATTAACCCATCTCTAGATTATTAAAAGATTGTTGGTGGGACAATAATCTCTGCATATAACTCAACAAATCAGAGTTAACTCTCTTTGTGGTTTATAGTTAGGAGAACAAGGACAACTAAGTTTAAGTAAAGGAGAATGAATAATGATGTTAAGGACATGAATTTGTATCGAATAAAGCTCTCAGTACTTAATTTTGACTTGCCTATATCCTCCGAAATAAACATAAGATGTTGTTTTAAAAATAGGCATTATTAATAATAAACTACATGAATGAGAAACTGTAGTGTATTGAACATTAGCTAAAGAGTTATAAATGACAATGTAGATTAAACAATGTATGAGACTAAGGGTAAAATAATATTAGTAATGAGTGGTGGTTGTGTTGGATTCTTCCAACTTACCTTACCTTTCCATCCATTGTATCTCTTATGTTAACATCTCCATTTATCCCTTTACTTGCTACAATTGTTGACAACCTACACTAATTCATATAGATTGTGTATATATATGATTTAGGGTATGTTGTTAACAGTTGTAGCATTCTGTGAATGTGTACATTCAACTTTATTCATGAAAATAGAATGGAGTAGAAGTTTGAAAAGTAGGACTGTCGCAGTATATCAGTATACCGGTATATTGCGATACTGGTTAAAGTCAATATGGTACCTGGAAACACAATGAACATACAATTATTTTTTTTTAATTTAATTTAATAATTTGTAAAATTTTGTTGCTGCCATTATTTGTGATGAAAGATGCTCGTATTAATGAAAAGCGATCACCAGTAATCAACTCAGAATCAAATCTGAAGTCAAATACATGTAAGGGAAGTTCATTCTTAAGTGCCCAGAAAATGGGGCATACTTGATTTGCCTTTGTGGTGTTCCTTTTGATAAGAGATTTAAACTAGGTTTTGACTTTTGTTTTGACAATTTCGTTTCTGCATTTAAGAAAAACAAATGTTGCATAAAAGCATGAATCTTACTGGAATTAAAATTTACTACAAATAGTCACTTTATTATAGAATAGTTTGGTACAAAATACTTAGAACATTATCATTGCATTTTGTTTAGCAATTTAATCGAACACGACCATTGCAAATTGTAAACAATATGAACCGAGCCAATCGATTTTTTTGAAAGAACGTCAAATGAAATCGTTAAAGCGATGTGTTGTGGGCCACTTCTAGGTAAATGATGACAGATCAACTAAGAAAATTATTGTTATTGAAGGTGTCGCATATTGTTGACATTTTGATGAGCATTTAAGATACATGGAGGTCCAACCAACTTTAATACACCCATGAATCATAATCATCCCAATTCACCCGTTGCATCGCACTACACTGTCATGATCTTTTTGCAATAAATTTGTTGGTTTATTGTCTTTATGTTGCTACCTTCCAATCCTATTACTTTATTGTTTCCACGTTCACCTGTTTTAAAACTGTGTCATATTACACTCAGGCATTAATGGTTCATTTTGCTTATTTATACCCGGTGAAAACCTCCTTAACATGGTCTGATCAAATATGGCAATATATTGTGGTACATACTGCAATCCGTTCAATATTGCAAGATATTGTGGTATGCTTCAGGCATATTTTGACAGCCCTGTTGAAAAGTGATTTGATTCTGTCAACAAGTGTACAGAAATGTTTGTTTTGCTTATAGCAAAAATAAATTATTCACATGAACAAAGGTAAATATAAAAGAAGAATTGTTAGGGAAAATACTTGTATCAACAAAAGAAGGACTGCAGCAATCTAAGAACAATGATGTAAAGAAAACTCCCATTGTTCTCATCGTAAAGCAGATGTTAAAATTGTGCAGATAGTATACATTCAACCAATCCCTGGAATGAAAATAAATGTAAATTACTAGAGATGGGAAATATAACTAAAGTTGAACTCATTTAATTGTTGACAGTAGTCAATTGATTAATCATTAATCAGTTAAATCAGTGTTTGTTGCACAATTGTAAGTATATTTAACAAGTATTTTTGTGAAGTTAATCATACTCACCAAAACACACAAGAGAATATGGGATAATTGTAGATAACATGAACTTGCAAGCATGAGTTTAAAATGTTGTTAGACTTATAGAAGGCAAGTTAACCCCAGAAAGACATTGGGAAGAAACTTTGGGATGATTCTATAAATGTTTGTAGCCTAAAACCTTCTCCGATAATGAGCTGTAAAGATGATATAATGATATACCATAGGTGTCTTCATTTAGAAAATTGGCTGTTTTGTAGAGGTGAAAGCCTTACCTTATATATCATGCTGTGAAAGACCCTTCCCTGTTGTAGAATCACTGTACTCTTCCCTTTATCTGTAATGGAAATGCTGGCATAATAATTTGAATCAACAAGCTACTAAGTAAAATGTGAATGAAACTAGAATGCTAAAGATGTTTGTAACTGTCATTTAGATGTCTTGTAAAATCTTCAATAAAACTTAATGAACCTTTAATGTTTTGGTTTGTTCTTTTGTTGTTTCTGCATAACTGTCTTGACTTTCATTATTTAATAATTTAATAACCCTTAGAACAACCTGTATGGAGCTAGAATATTAATTTGCCAGTGTTTTTTTTTTACGCCATATTTTTATGTGCATTTATATAAATGTTAAAGCAATCTGCCAGGACCCCAAACATGCACTTTGTACAGTAAGTGGTAATTAAATACCCAACTTTCAAGGTCTACTCCCATAATTGGTAGATTAAAAACTGGCATGGAACCTTGCTTCACATTCATTCAGGTTATTTTAAAGATTTATTTTCTGTGTTGACTGACAGTGGTTCCTGCAAACAGCTGGCTATGATGGGTAAGGACACACCACAGACTTATTTCGGATAGTACCTTTGTTTTTCTTCAGACCGGCTGTGATTGTGGAAGTTTACAGGCAGTTGGTTGATAGAAGCTTTATGATTGTAGAAAAGCCTGTCACCTCAACAGGTGTCAGTTATTAGTTTCTGTGGCTAATTTTGTTTGGGAAGTCATTTAGTCAAAAAGACTTGTCTACAATGTTAAGGGTATACAAAAAATCAAGTCAAATTCTTTTACTATGATCACGTCTTTGTAAAATGGAAGGCAGAAAGTTGAAAAAATCATGTTATAAGAGTAGACTTTGATTATCTATCATTCTACTAAGCACACTTTGAAATGGCTCAGGCAAAGTACTGCAGATTCAGATACTTCACCTCCCTGTGCAGTTTCTGCTGCTAATTTAACAGTTTGCTTCTTATGCATGTAGTTATTTGCAATTAACTAAGAATTTAGTGTTTGGTTAAAATAAAGATAAAAATATGGCATTGTAATACCGGTTATTATTATTATATTATAACCTACCTTTGATTTGTTCATTCAGGCTGTTTGAAGTTGAAAAAAAAGCAGATAATTGTGCATCCAAATGAAAGCTGTTAACCTTATATTTCAACATTTCTTAGTAACTAATACTTCAACTTACTTAAAGTAACTTGCTGACAACTTCATCTTAATGTAACAAGATATACATGTACCTCTATAGATTATGCAGCATCTGGGTCTGCACCATTTGCCTTAAAACCATGTTTTCAAGTGTTGGCCTTAGAAATAAACTGACATTGAGAATAGGAAATATGTTTATATAAAATTTGCTTTAAAACTTTTAAATGTATACAGACACTAGAATGAATAGATAATTTCCAGTCTTTGTCCAGTTGTATGTTTCATAGTGTTTTTTCATTTGATCAGCCTTTACTTTAACTGGAAGTAACTCAATAAAAGTAAAATGAACTGGCTTTAATAACTCTAAATGTGCAGTAAGCGACTGGTATTTCCTCAGAGGCATTGTGTACAACCTGTAATTGTACAGCTAGAAAGTCTTTAAGAAACACCATGTACAGTTTAACTATTGGCCTTTCAGTTACTTCCCTTGATTTCAAAGGTAGGCTACTCGCCGCTGACCCTCTGGGGACTAATAAAAAATTATGGTGGAAAAGGATAAACAAAGCTGTGTAAACAACAAAGAATGGAACCATTTCAAGCTTACAGATTAGAAAATAGAGAATACACATTGTAGGTGCCGAGAATGAGAAAGTTTATCTGGTGAGCGAGAAGCGAATATCTTGACCAGCTTTAGCGAGCCAAGATACGCTTCGAAGAGAACCAGTTGTTTGTGAAAAGGATATATATAACTACATCGTCTTTAACATGAATGCAAAGTGGCAGCTGAATTCTAGAGTTTTTATGAAAGTTCAATATTATATATAAAATCTGCTTAAAACTTCTCATAACTGACCGACATTGTTGAATCCAAATGTGCCGTAGTTGTTTGTTTATAGGAAATAGATGCAACGAAACTGTTCTGTTTTTGACCACCCTCCTGCAATAAACATCTTTACACATGCAGCAATACTTTGGGGAGTTCGATTTTGGTTTCTCTCTATAATAAACTTTCCATGTCACTTGATGTTCGTGTTATACACACTGATAAAATTTCTTCTTATGCCCCAGAAGTTCAATCAACTAAGTTATCGGAATGGCCAATAGAAGTGATGGTCTTCTCATTATACTGGTCAAACTTATGTTCTATTATATGTGTAAATACTTTTTGTGCTGCCATTCTGTTACATAACATACTGCTGGTCAACTAAATGATAAAGTATTGTATTTTCATTGGGATACTAGGTTGTCATTTAAAAGTTCTATACAACTGTTGAATTCTGGTAATGTTTACTTTAGAATATAATACAGGAACAAATTGCTTTTTCTTGTAAAATAATATAATGGAGTACATTTTATTAAAAATAGTTTGAAGAAGTTTTGTATTAATGTCCTATGTTTAGGTAACATGTAGGTCTGGTTTATTAAAGAGTCCCTTGACTCATGTTATATTGGTTGTAAACTATAGAAAGGTAGTGCTTTGAATAAAAGGCCAAAGTGTAACACTTAACCGTTTAAGCATGTACATGTATTTAGAGATTGTATAAATCCAGATCAGGCAGGTCCTAGAAGTTGCTGTTTGATAAGGACCTGCGCTCTGATAAGGACCTGTACTACGTGCTGCTCTGTCACAGGTAGGTCGCAGAGGAACTGTCTGATAAGGACCTGCACTCTGATAAGGACCTGTACTATGTGCTGCTGTGTCACAGGTAGGTCTTAGAGGAACTGTCTGATAAGGACCTGAGCTCTGATAAGGACCTGTACTACGTGCTGCTGTGTCACAGGTAGGTCTTAGAGGAACTGTCTGATAAGGACCTGAGCTCTGATAAGGACCTGTACTACGTGCTGCTCTGTCACAGGTAGGTCGCAGAGGAACTGTCTGATAAGGACCTGAGCTCTGATAAGGACCTGTACTACGTGCTGCTGTGTCACAGGTAGGTCTTAGAGGAACTGTCTGATAAGGACCTGAGCTCTGATAAGGAACTGTACTACGTGCTGCTGTGTCACAGGTAGGTCTTAGAGGAACTGTCTGATAAGGACCTGAGCTCTGATAAGGACCTGTACTACGTGCTGCTGTGTCACAGGTAGGTCTTAGAGGAACTGTCTGATAAGGACCTGAGCTCTGATAAGGACCTGTACTACGTGCTGCTGTGTCACAGGTAGGTCTTAGAGGAACTGTCTGATAAGGACCTGCGCTCTGATAAGGACCTGTACTACGTGCTGCTGTGTCACAGGTAGGTCCCAGAGGAACTGTTGATAAGGACCTGAGCTCTGATGAGGACCTGGACTTTATGCTGCTGTGTCACAGGTAGGTCTTAGAGGAACTGTCTGATAAGGACCTGAGCTCTGATGAGGACCTGTACTATGTGCTGCTGTGTCACAGGTAGGTCTTAGAGGAACTGTTGATAAGGACCTGAGCTCTGATGAGGACCTGGACTACGTGCTGCTGTGTCACAGGTAGGTCCCAGAGGAACTGTTGATAAGGACCTGAGCTCTGATAAGGACCTGGACTACGTGCTGCTGTGTCACAGGTAGGTCGCAGAGGAACTGTCTGATAAGGACCTGCACTCTGATAAGGACCTGTACTATGTGCTGCTGTGTCACAGGTAGGTCCCAGAGGAACTGTTGATAAGGACCTGAGCTCTGATAAGGACCTGTACTACGTGCTGCTGTGTCACAGGTAGGTCCCAGAGGAAGCTGTCTTATAAGGACCTGAGCTCTGATAAGGACCTGGACTATATGCTGCTGTATCACAGGTAGGTCGCAGAGGAACTGTCTGATCAGGACCTGAGCTCTGATGAGGACCTGGACTATATGCTGCTGTGTCACAGGAAGGTCCCAGAGGAGCTGTCTGATAAGGACCTGCACTAAATGTTACTGTGTCAAAGGTATGTCCCAGAGGAACTGTCTGATCAGGACCTGAGCTCTGATGAGGACCTGCACTATATGCTGCTGTGTCACAGGAAGGTCCCAGAGGAAGCTGTCTTATAAGGACCTGAGCTCTGATGAGGACCTGGACTATATGCTGCTGTGTCACAGGTAGGTCGCAGAGGAACTGTCTGATCAGGACCTGAGCTCTGATGAGGACCTGCACTATATGCTGCTGTGTCACAGGAAGGTCCCAGAGGAGCTGTCTGATAAGGACCTGCACTAAATGTTACTGTGTCAAAGGTATGTCCCAGAGGAACTGTCTGATCAGGACCTGAGCTCTGATGAGGACCTGCACTATATGCTGCTGTGTCACAGGTAGGTCCCAGAGGAGCTGTCTGATAAGGACCTGCACTAAATGTTACTGTGTCAAAGGTATGTCCCAGAGGAACTGTCTGATAAGGACATGCACTAAATGTTACTGTGTCAAAGGTATGTCCCAGAGGAACTGTCTGATAAGGACATGCACTAAATGTTACTGTGTCACAGGTAGGTCCCAGAGGAACTGTCTGATAAGGACATGCACTAAATGTTACTGTGTCACAGGTAGGTCCCAGAGGAACTGTCTGATAAGGACATGCACTAAATGTTACTGTGTCAAAGGTATGTCCCAGAGGAACTGTCTGATAAGGACATGCACTAAATGTTACTGTGTCACAGGTAGGTCCCAGAGGAACTGTCTGATAAGGACATGCACTAAATGTTACTGTGTCACAGGTAGGTCCCAGAGGAACTGTCTGATAAGGACGTGCACTAAATGTTACTGTGTCACAGGTAGGTCCCAGTGGAACTGTCTGATAAGAACGTGCACTAAATGTTACTGTGTCACAGGTAGGTCCCAGTGGAACTGTCTGATAAGGACCTGCACTAAATTTTACTGTGTCACAGGTAGGTCCCAGTGGAACTGTCTGATAAGAACGTGCACTAAATGTTACTGTGTCACAGGTAGGTCCCAGAGGAACTGTCTGATCAGGACCTGTACTATATGCTGCTGTGTCACAGGTAGGTCCCAGAGGAACTGTCTGATAAGGACGTGCACTAAATGTTACTGTGTCACAGGTAGGTCCCAGAGGAACTGTCTGACCAGGACTTGCGCTAAGAAGTATAATGGGCTATTCATAAAACGTCGATTGAATCTGAGAAAAAAAACACAACAGCTTAGCAAAATACAACCATGGTAGTGTAATGGATTAGTACTAATTTATGATACGTCTAAAATGATAAATTAAGACAGAACTAGCCCTACATAAGGTATAATTATGTAAAGGTATGTTTTTACAGAAATACCAGAAATATATCGGTGAATGGTACAGTTGTTGGTGGGGCATTCTGCCTATATAACAAAAAATTGCCCCCGAAATAACTGACTTCTGGATGCATGTTTGTATGGATGCTGTGTTACAAAGATAGGTAGCATTGCTGTCATGGTTTCATGTAATGAAATAGACATAGGCAATTCTTGGCAGGCATCAAGAAGGGTTGCCTGACAAAAAATCTCCATATCTTGGAATAGGTATTTCTAAAAAACATTTTCCTGCTATAGTTGTTTATGTGTAAACACTTTCTTAGTTTCTATACATTCTACATTCTTTATCAGTTTCTGGTGTATAAAAATACAAAATAATGTTACTCTTTCTTAGATTTCCATTTAGAAGTTCCTTACTGTCTTTAGATTTTACTTACCTTCAATGCACTGCATCATTCTGTATGGACCTTTAGGTATAGAACTCTTAGCCTGCAACATAACCTATCATTAGTGCTTGGTCTTTAGCTTATAACTATTTGCAAACACATCAAGACACATGGAAAGAAACATAGCAGCAATTGTTGTAGATCCTGATAGGAAGTTCCAAGTCAGCACTGGATAGTCTGGTTCAGTGCTACTTTCGTATACCTTAGGCTGGCTAAAAGGTCATATACATCAAAGCATGGCTTCATTGATTGGTTTGTTTGTTGGTGTCTATGTTTTACTAATTGAAGGATGGGTCTTATGTCAATAAAAGCTCTGTGATTTACAGCCAGGGTTTGTGTGTGGTTGTCTGCGTAACAGTGCTTACATTGTGGTTAATCATGATTTTAGTAATAAAATACCTGCTATAAAATGTACATTTGATTGTTTGTTTATTTTGTTTGATTTTTGTAACATCAGCACATATATAGTAATATTGGCAATGTCCAGTTTATTATTGGTTGGGAAACCCCCCCAGACAAATTGGTGGGTGCATGATTGTCAGGTTAGCTGGAATGCCTCCAAACATGGTCGTTCTCGCTGCAAATGGGACTTGAACCCATGCAGTGAGGGGCTGAGGAGTTGCAAATCAGAGACTAACCACTCAGCCATGGACACCCCTGTTTGTAGCTTTGATATTAATTATTATACTTATTTATAGAAAATGTCTCTGCACAGATCTAGGTCATGGCTTACTTACCTGCTTCCCGTCTATTCTTCACTACCTGGACACAGGTCAATGTCTGGATCATATCTGTTCAGGTTCAAATAGATTTAACCACTCTAGGGTTTTCAATCATTTTGATTTATGATATGGTCAGGAATGAAAACCTAATTAAGGGTTGTGATTTTTTTTTCCCCCATCTACCATGCTCACTGTAAATTTGACTTGGTGTTTGTGACATAAGACAATACCTCTTGAATTGTACAATATCTGAATAATTACCATACATAGATATTTCTAATTATAATATAAACTGTCTCATTAATGTACACCCTTTGATTATTTTGTTAAAAACCCACTAGATATTGAGTTGCAAATGCTTGTTGATGTGACATAATTTACCGCTCTGACACCGCTTCCCATACCGAAATTCAAATACCATAAATTTCAATTTAAAACTGTATTTTACAGAATCCACTGATTTATTGGTAATGTGATAAATAGAAATCCAACAATGATGTTCAATGAATACTGAAAATATTAAACAAGTTGGATGAAATGTTATAAAACTAGGCAGAGCCTCATTGCACATCATTTCATTGAACTTGTTTAATATTGCCAGTGTTCAGGGAACTAGAATGCCAGCCCCCGTATGTATGCATGTAGTAAAGGTTTGGTAGGGAAAATATGATGCACACTTATTCGTTGGAAATACTTTTATCATTCTGTCATATTCATACTAGCTTACCTGAGCAGAATTGGGTCACATATTGTCAGAAAGTTTGTCAAATCCTAGAAAAAGCCTTGTAAATGATGCTAGATTATGGCCTAATATTCACAAACTTTGGCCAGAATATTTAGTAATTCAGATCATTAGATGCCAAAGATACGGTTGTGTACATTTAGTCATGGGATTATGTTGTAAAGCCTGCTGAATCTCAGGGATCCTCAGGTGAGCTATTTGTGGCTGCTCTCTTGTGTCATATATCTGATACCAATACTTTATTGACCAAGCCCTGACAAGGAAAACAGACAAGTGTGTAGATAGAAGTCCAATCATCCAGCCTGATAATCACAGAACCATTCCTCCAGATGACATGAAAAAGCCATTGAGACAAACCTCAAACACTGGTATGGTTACTTTACTCTAATTATGCCAGTCTTGCATAAAACTTCAATAAATACATCCCAGTACGATGCAATGCATTTTACATACACTTACATAATGATTATGTATAAAATTTTGCAGGTGTCAATCATGAAGTATGGAAATTTGACATCTGTTCTGTGAATTAATCAACTGCCCAGACTATGTTCATCTTTCTTATATCTAAGAAACTATTCAAAGATTTACAAAAACATTTATTAGCTTGAAATATCTCATATTTATCTCACTAAGCCTAGCGCTTCACAAGAGGAAAGTGAAATGGCAAACAACTGTTTCATTATTTCAAGAACTGTCTCATGAAAGGTAATACTGTTGTCTAAAGTACAGCTAAGGGGAAGATTTGGTGTAGATGTCACACCTAAATAGCTTGAAGTGTTCTGGCAAAAACTGCCGATTTTCCTCTTAGTGTAGAACTCAGTCTTGATAGGCCTTGTCTCGGCTTGAAATGTATCATGGGTGAAATAAGCAGACAGCAGACAAGACTGTTTTCTTTATTGCTTTTCAAACAAAGATGCACTTGTGGAGCACCTCCAAGTTTGGAAAACTGTGGAAGTTTTACCTTTAAGTAGTATTCATTTTATTTTAAAAGATAAAACACCTTAAATTTACTGTATTCATTCAATACCTTACAATGCAATTTGCTCCCAATTATTATTTTATTTTGTGACTTGAAAATGTCTTTCAAATCCTGCAATAAACATTATGAAAAGAAAGCAATTACAACATTTAAGTTAATTAGTATCTCTGAAGACATTCTAATTTATTTAGAAAAAAAACCCATAAAAATTGTTAATAAGTCGTATGTTATATTTAGACAGATGAAACAACAATCTATCTGAAAGAAACTTCTCCTTCGATGGAAATTCAGATGGTTCTAGAAATCATAACTGGCAGGAATACTATTGAATTTTCCAAAATGTTGCTTTTAGAAAACTCTAGAGAACATTTCCTACAACAAAAAGACCATGAGTACCTGCATGATTCTACACCATCAAAGCTCCATTCCAGGAATCATAAGGTTTTGATCATAGAACCTTGTCTGTATTAAGGGATTAACTGATGTTAACCGTTATATCATGCTGCATTTTGTTAAAACCTCAGGCTAAATCCTTTGTATTTTCTTCATATTATATTTGTGTCCCATGACAATGTTAAGATGCTTAGTAAAAGAGACGTAAAGCAGCAAATAGTATTGATCCCGATCAGACCCCAACAGGGCCAATACCTTATTTATACTTGTGTAGGATGTTAGTCAAATCTTTTTTGGGAGTTTTTATTATCAATCTTAATTATATATATGTTACATAATAATTACCAATTTCAAATTTATGTAAAGGTTTATCTAAAAAAATTTTTTTTTCAGTATTATGTTTAAATAATATATTCCATTTTACTGAATTCATTGTTTTATTTGTGTTAAATGATAATGTACACTAAAAATGTTGATTAATTTTGTGAGTTCAGATTTTTTTATTGCACAATATTCAAATCTGTGGTAAATCAGTAATTATGTAAGGAAAATGCTTGTTTAATAATCAGCAAATACATACATGTGAACTCTCCCACTTTTGGAGGCAGACTAACACTCTTAAGGTTCAAAGTTATTTAAAAATGAGGGGTGTTTTACACATTTTCAGAAATGTCCCCACTTGAAAACAGACAACTAACAACAAATATCCCACTTTGCAAGTGAAAATCTCCCACTTTGGCCTCAGACAAAGTTCACATGTATGCAAATATTCCAGTTTAACATACATAACTGGGGGCCCATGGCGTAGTGGTAGAGTCGCTGATTTGTAACTCCTCTGACTTTTTAGCTTCTCACTGTGTTGGTTCAAGTCCCATTTGGGGCAAAGGACTTAATGTGAGAAGGTCTTCCAGCTGACTTGCGGTGTGCTGGTGTTTCTACCCAGATATGTGTCTGGGGTCTTCCTCCACCACAAAGCTGGATGTTGCTATAATGATCATAAATGGTCGCTGCAATGTATTTCAAAAACAAAACAAAACTAACATATATACTGCGGAAAGTGGAATATATAGCACAACTGTCTCGCTATTTGTCCATCCATACCATTATTTAGTTTACAGTTCATCAGTCAAGCTTTGTATTACAGACATATGTATTCCATTTACAAGTGCAAGCCTCATGGTGAGATGAATGTTTCATATTTAAGGTCATATGCATCTTATTGGGCATCTGTCATTTCTGGTGACATTTCTTGTTTAATATCTTTTGTTTAATTGAACATCATCTATAACCTTCCTATGTGATATAGCATGCAATGATCAATCATTGAAGGGAATGTCTGTCAACTATATTCTGTGACAACCAGCATCTTTATAGATTGACTGAATTTACCAGATCACTTGATGATGTTGCTGTTGTTGTTATTATTATTGGTTCTGTAAGTGTTACCTATTACAGATGCTGAAAAAAGCTGTTAGCTTGATAGTTTATATTAGGTGTGTTTTATATCAGAAATGGTATGTCTCTGTATAGTGTTACTGTTGCTGTCAGCCCTCATATAGGCATCTGTTACTGTTTTATAAATATGAGGGTCAATCATATCTGTGTTAAAACATTTGTCATATGTACCAATGTTCAATGTTGTGTACAGATATGTCAGCTCTTATTTGTCAGATTAAAATTGCAAATGTTTACATGTTCAAGCTTGGTGTCTTCACAATGCATAATTCTGAATGAGCATGGTGGGAAAAGAATTTATGTCCCTTCAGTTTTAAAAGTTCCTTTTAAGTTTGGAAAGACAAAATATGCCACAAAAACATTTTTTAATCATAGTTCTGCTCTTGCTTTTTAGCTCACCTGAGCACAATGTGCTCAAGGTAAGCTTTTCTGATAGACTGGACCTGGTAGCGAAATCGGAAGAGCGTCGGCTCCAGGTACGGGAGGCCCCGGGTTCGATCCTAATAAACTTATAAACAAACAAACAAACTTTTCTGATACCACTCATCATTCGTCCAGCATCCAGCCTCAACATTTTGGCTTGTGAACATGCTAGAGGCCACAGTTTTTAACCAATCTTCATCAAACTTGGTCAGAATATTGTCTGCATGACATGCTGTTTATTGGTGTCCTACACCTGTCAGAAAAGTAAAGTGAACCATGACACCACAATTTTCATTACAAACATGTATTTCCTATCTGAGCCATGCTGCACAGTTAGCTATTTTTAAACCAAGAAAGCCATGTGACCACTCATGTTTTAGTCTATCCACGTCATCCACTGTGATGTCTATTTTTAGCAGGAATTCCAATTGTTCTTATTTACAGATATTGTCACATATATAACATCACAAACTGTGAGATACCACCATTTAGGAAAAAAACAAAACATTAATAAACAGAATGATGGAATCAGTGATCAGTAGGTCAGTGACTCCTGTGGTAACCCCTCACTCACCTTCTATTGTTTCCACCTGTTCTACCAAACATATTGCTACATATACTGGTTTGTTCTGCATGGTATGGGTGTCTTTCATTTAATTCTTTTAAACTTTTGGACTTACCATCCAAAGTATACAAGTTATGTCCACATCCTTAACATTTAACCAAAAGGAGCAGGTACAATGTAGTTCCATCATTATTTTGAACTTTATACTCAACTTTCCAACATGCTGCTAGAAGTTTAGCTGAAGAACTGGTTCCACCCAGACATTGTTAGTATTACAAATATTAGTTTTGCAACTCTTGCAGTGAGAATCCATTTGTGCAGCATGAATGCATAAAAACATTATATGTGGCACTCACCCGTACCAAATTCAATTAAATCCACATATGCGACACAGTAAATGGAAAACCAGACTTTTTGGTAATGCAAATTGAAGAAGGCAACTAAAAAAACATATAAATTTGTAACCCTCTTAATTTACATTTTAAAAGAATTGTTCTGATATAAAATAGTGAATTTTTATAAAGATGATAAAACACAACTGTTAGTTGTGCTATGATTCAGCTACACAGTTTAAGTCCATCTGTGGATTTTTAGTTACCCTGTCTGTCATTCTTTATGTGACATTTAATGCATGTTATCCCACATTAAACAAAATAAAATTTCTTTTATTGGGTATGGTACCTTTCCAGAAGTGAAAAATTTGAAATTAAAAAATCTGCATCATAAAACATGTTGTGCTACTTCTGTACTGCTGCTGCTGATTTACAGTAATGAATTAACTTTATCAGATTTGTGTTTGCATGATTTTTCTGCTGTGATTCTTCTGCTGCATGCATGTATGGCTTCTCACCTTTATAGTTACAAAAACTGAAGTTAATCTTACATTTGTCTGTATGTTATATATGTTTGTTAGTAAAGCAATTGTCTGCATTTGAAGGTCTTAAACAATAAGACAAGGCAACATGGGTGTTGTTGAGAGATAGCCCCATAATCATATGCATACATGTGAACTTTTTCTGAGGCCAAAGTGGAAGATTTTCACTTGCAAAGTGGGAGATTTGTTATTTTAATTTAAGCAAATAAGGAAGTCATCTGTTTCCAAGTAGTGAGATTTCTGAAAATATGTAAAACACCTTTCATTTTCAAATAATTTTGAACCTTAAAAGAGGGAGTCTCCCTCCAAAAGTTGGAGAGTTTGCATGTATGTATATGTGCCATGGTCTAATTAAGCCATTAGTCTTTTGTTCGGGGAATTGCTTATTGAACGAGTCGCTGCAATAGGCAAAATCAGTCAGTATTACCATTTATGTACTAGTTTTCATTACCTGATCATCTTTACTTCATGTTTTTTACCTTCCAATATAAACTACATTTCTACAATAACATTAGGGTTCTAGTTAATAAACATTTTAAAGATGTTTCTGGGCATGCTTAAAATGACATTTCAAGTATTCTTTTCTTTTATTTTTCTTTTTTTTGTTGTTGATTACATCATATGACAATTATGCAATTATGGTCAAAAATGATCCTAGGTTTGTCTTGGTAGAACCCCCAGTGCATTGCAGTAGCTGGAAAACCTTCATATGTGAAAGTTCTCACCCAGATAGGGACGCTTACCCCTGCAGTGAGGGGCAGAGGAGTTACAAGTCAGTGGCTCCTAACTGCTCTCTGCCACGGGTGTCCCCATCTACCAGTGAAAGCTGGCTGATCTGGATATACACTGTTTGTATAAGGCTGATCAATTTGTACTTAGCATGTTAAAACATGCCTCGTCTGGTTTTAAGATATTTTTTGTAGGTTTTTCTTTCAAAAATATAAGCTTGTATTCTACTGCAAAATATAAAAGGTTGAATTAGTCTCTGAATGCTATAAGTAACCAAATCCATGGTGTTTTTTGTGATTATTTTTCTTTACATTAAGTTGATATATATCTGTTTTTAAATATTTATGACTTAAAGCTTATGCTGCAAAATGTATTTATGCTATGACCCAATAACATTTTTGCAAATACATGTGTACTTGAAAACTTCCATCCAAGTAAAAATGTCAGAAGGAAGTCTCTCAGCAAGCAGGATAATGGATCTTAGATTCTGCTTCTCTCTCTGTTGTTTTTACCTGGTGTATAAACAAGCCAAAGAAAGCTTCTGTTGCTGTCAACACAAATAAGACAAGTAATGTGCCCATCTTTCATTGCTAGGCAACTTTACTTTTTCTCAGTAATACCGTGCCGAAAGATACAACACATAAAGCCTGTTTTTATCTTACCATTGTGGCTGCCATACACATTCTTGAAAGAACTTGATATTGACAAGAATTGCTAGAAAATCTAGGGTAAGCTTAAAACTGTCAGTTGACAAAATATAAAAACAACAGATGGAATACAACATCTAAAAAAACAATTAGAGCATTATACCATTCCTTATTACAGTATGTAATTTGGCGTTGTGCATGTGTAATTGTTTTGAAACAGTTCAGTTTAAGAACAAATAAACATCCTAAATTCCTTACTGTTGCAGGATATCGGTTTATACTGAAACTCATGACTGAGTGAATAACGCCTGCTTTAGGTGACTCTGAGATCTAACGATGGTGGCAGAACATAATTTTTTTGTTGGCTTCTCCAGCCCTTACCAGGTTAAATGCTACTCAGTATGTTTGTTTCATATTCCTTTGGTAAATTATCAGATTAAAAAGCAAATTGCAACCCAGTAAGGATTATCCCCTATAATTATGATATATAAAAGAAGTATAATTGTCTGTCAAACAGACCTAAATATAAGATAAACATAAATATTCTCCTTACTGTAGTTAAAACAAATGATGTCAAATTACAAGCCAGCAACCAACACATTTAAAGAAACATGCACTTCCAAAGGTGTATCTGCCTATGATGATGCTTAAGGGTTCAGGATTTTTCATTATTTTAATTCTAGATGGTTCCAACTTTATTTTACAAAGAAAAATAATCTGATGCTAAAACATTGCAACATACTGTTATTGAAGAAAGGTTTGTCCATGTGATAGGTTCTACTTCTGGTTGGTACTAAGTGTAACCAGGCCTATAATGCAACATTTAGTTCATGTAGCTATACACTTCAGTACATAGGAATGGTCAATTTGTGTGAAGCTTGTTTAGAGTTGGCAATCATTTATGATAACTATCAGCCTACACATCATGTGTGGGTTGATTTCTTTCAATTCTGGCAGTTTTATTTATTATCTGAATTTTAAGAATTATTGTTATATTTTATAAATTTGATATATTTATATTGGAAACATTGACAATAGCTAATGCTAATATAAAAAGTTATTCAACTGTCCTTAAAAGTTAAAAAAAAGACAATCTTAAAATATATAAATAAACATTGACATAGCTTGCATTATCTCTAAACATGCTGTGGCTGCTGATTAGTCAGGCATAGGCTGAAAGAGTGGATCCAGATCAGTAATTCTCCTCTAAGAGCTCTCTATAATCAGCTTACTGGTACAATCTGCTCTCAGTAGAAATTAAACTAATTTCTCTTAATTGTAAGTATGAGCAAGTAATTTAGAATTATTTCTCCTGTTTAACAAGCATTAATACCTATTTGACAAAGGTAAAGAAAATGACTTAGTTAATACCAACTTCCAGACCTGGTTGCAAAAATTTTGGGCATATTAGTTCCAGATATGATAGGCCCTGGATTCAAACCAGTTGTTATAAATTTGGTGTACTCCCTTGCTTTAACAGTATAAGAGTCATTCCACAACTGGTTGGTCTATTGTCAGGATAATGTGACTGAGTGTGGTATCATGCCAGGTGTTCACTGCATTGCTATGCACAGTGAAGGCAGCACTCAGCCTGCTTCAAGTGGACACCATGTTGTTCCTTGACCAGTGATATCTGTTGAGTTTAGAAGAAAATTTTGAATATGTCCAAAATGTGCGATGGATACCACCACAATCGTCATCCCTTAGTTGTCCAATGGTTATCTGTTATTTTTTCCAGGTCTTGTCTAGTCCTTATCCATTAATTGTTAAGTACTTGTTTAGTAGTCCTTCCTTAATGTCTGTTCAACCACGTGTGCAAACAATGTTTAACTAATCAAGCCAAATGTTTAATGGAGACAGACTATATACTTACTAGAAGAGAGCAAACAAGTAATGTTTGTCTGCAGACAAGTAATGGTGCTTTAAAACTTAATTACTTACATAAACATGCATCTTTAGAAAAACAGCACTGGCATTTACTAATTCTATTATAGTAATATGAATATGTTTTAAATCTTTAAAAATTATTGTTGTTTCTTAAGATGTGTGTTATTGTTTTTATTTAATTTTTTTATTGGCAAAAGACACTACTTTTTGGTACTTTTGTGTACTAATAATCAAATAGTATTTCATTAGATTTTCATATTCTTTTTAATATTACATATATTTGTGAAATATATTAAAATATTGTGCTAAAAGTCAGATTTCACTGTCTCCATTTCTTAACCACTGTATGAATTCTCACAGATTCTGATTGGTAAATATTTGTACTTGTACTTATCTTTTCGTGTTCAGTGATATCTATTGTGCAGCCAATAGAGTCCATTTCACATCTGTAGGTGTCCATTACACATATGTTGGTGACCATAACACATCTATTTGGTGTCCATTACACATGTTGGTGACCATAACACTTCTATTGCTGTCCATTACACATATGTTGCTGTCCATTACACATCTGTTGGTGACCATAACACTTCTATTGCTGTCCATTACACATATGTTGCTGTCCATTACACATCTGTTGGTGACCATAACACTTCTATTGCTGTCCATTACACATCTGTTGGTGACCATAACACTTCTATTGCTGTCCATTACACATCTGTTGGTGACCATAACACTTCTATTGCTGTCCATTACACATCTTTTGGTGACCATAACACATCCATTGCTGTCCATTACACATCTGTTGGTGACCATAACACTTCTATTGCTGTCCATTACACATCTGTTGGTGACCATAACACTTCTATTGCTGTCCATTACACATATGTTGCTGTCCATTACACATCTGTTGGTGACCATAACACTTCTATTGCTGTCCATTACACATCTGTTGGTGACCATAACACTTCTATTGCTGTCCATTACACATCTGTTGGTGACCATAACACTTCTATTGCTGTCTATTACACATCTGTTGGTGACCATAACACTTCTATTGCTGTCCATTACACATATGTTGCTGTCCATTACACATCTGTTGGTGACCATAACACTTCTATTGCTGTCCATTACACATCTATTTGGTGTCCATTGCACATGTGTTGCTCATAACACATCCATTGCTGTCCATTACACATCTGTGTCTTGTTTGATGTCTGTTAAAAGACCAGTGATCATACTCTCATTCACTTTTTTTAGTGCAAACCCTGATCATGGGATCTGCAAGTAGAGGGTTTGGCATCATGTTCACCGATTGGTATCTTGAAATGGATGGTTTTCTTGCAGTTATTTATCTGTTTATGCTTTGTTAAATAGTATGACTGTACCATTAAAGACATGGATGTGATGAAAATACTTGTGAAAAGTAATAAAACTAAATTTCATGCACCTTTTTAATGTGAGACATGTTTATCACTTGTTTATTTTATCAATGCTTATAACTTGGCTGGAAAATGTTCTTGTAATGGTAATGGTTTTGACATTTTCAGAAACACTTAATGAACTTGAGCTGCTTTGTGTTATCCATTTTCCTTCTTAAAATTGTGAAAATCTATAAAAAGAAACTCAATATCTTCTGTTTTGCAAACTTCTATTTGTAAATTGTTCTCATGTCATGAAGAAAAATAGCTGATTGGCTATTTTGGTGATAAATGGTTAGCTGACAATTGCCAACAATTTCCCCAAAATATATACACCAAAAATTGGTAAGTTTTGTTTTATGAAAAAGCCTACTAACATTTATGTCTGTTAAATTTGATTAACAACATTTAATAGTACAAATGATGGGTGAACCTCTATGTTAGATTTGACAAGGCTCTTATTGTTATATAGTTTGGCAAAATAACTCCAACAAATGTATGTTGTTGCTGTCCTAAAATTTGACAACCTTACTTATCTATAAATGCCAACAGTTCAAATTTAATGGGCGTAAACATCAACCCATTTACCAATTGCTAGTAAAGGCCTATTTGTTTAAAAATATCAGTATAAACAATTAATCATTTGAAAAAAGGTTTGTAAATACAGTAACCTTATCAACATGCTGGTTTTTGCGTATGTTTTCTCTACACCCCTTCTATGCTGAGTATGATCTCTTTCCACCTCTAATTCAAAAGGTTGAAAATCAGCCTCAATCACACTTATTGATATTTTTGAACATATATATTGGATGATGGTGATGTTGAGCATATAATAAGGAACTTTTACAGCCAAGTTCTTTGGTATTCATCCTACTGCAAGGATTTGACCAGTTTTGCAGTGCTGACTTTTTCTACAAGTTCAATGTCAACATTTACTCTAAGACAACTGTCAACCCTTACTCTAAGACAACTGTCAAAATGTTTGTTTTTATCCTTTTATGTATAATCAAAAAGTAACCAAGTGCCGGGTGTGACCAAGAACAGATCAGTTATTTAGGGGTCTGAGCTAAATGTGCCTAACTAACTTTTAACTCTTTGGAAGTTTCAAATACTGAAATACCTTTTTCTATCTCGTCTTAAACATTTGGGTATTTTCTATGTTAACATTATGATATAATAATAATTTAAATATTTACTGTGAACATACAACATCGGCAGTGTGTAGAAATAAATCCACACCCTATATTTTTTGCATTATTATTATGTAACATTACCATAAATTAATCTAAAAAATATCATCTTGAGAATGGTTTCACAAACATCTTGAATATCTATGACAAGCCTTTACCACTTTATGCATATCAGGATGATATCATGTTTGGGAACCAATATTTTGATTATTCCGAATGACTAATGACAAATGTTAAGTGTCTTGGACATTGAGAAAGAAAAGTTTAATCTGGTTCTTGATTGCTGATGATGAAATATGATTTTTTAGTTGTACAAATATGAATATTTTTTAAGAAAAATATGATGGTGTTGTAGCTTTAACAAGTCATGATGTTTGTTTATGTTTTCATGTTATAACTGTTGTTGTATTTGAACTATATTCATGTTATAACTGTTGTTGTATTTGAACTATGATATGTGTAAATAGACAACTATGTCATAAGAGGGAGTTGACATGAAGTGTCACAATTTACCAGTAACATCATGTTTTATTATGAGTGCCCTTTTGAATTATTTCCATTGTCTAATGCCCTAACTCCGTTAATTATCTTGCCCGCATTTATGTGCTTAAAGTGCTTTTTGTATGTATTCTTTAATAACATGCCATGGAAAAAAAAATCTTTACCAGTAGTAGCACATGTAACAACATAATCACTATCAGCAGCACTAGAAAAGGCAGCAGCAGCAGCAGCAGCAGCAGCACATGTTATAACAATATAGCTATGAGCAGGATTAGAAAAGTCAGCAGCAGCAGCACATATAATAACATAATCACTATCAGCAGTAGATAAGTCTGCAGCAGCAGCACATGTTATAACAATATAGCTATCAGCAGGATAAGAAAAGTCAGCAGCAGCAGAGCCATACCTCTTAGCACTTAATTAGCATATTGGATAAGGCTTAGGTAAATAAAGTAGATCCAGACCATGGCTGGGATTAGTCTGATCAGGGTCTGTGATATTTGCTGCTCAGTCTCTGTATGGCTTTTGAACTGGAAATAAGTCCTTGGATCTAATTAGCTTAATACCATTTTTTACATTTTAATTGACAAAAGAGTATGAAGGAATCAAAGCATTGAGTAAAGACACACCTTGACCTTTTTATTTGTAAATGTTACAAGTATTGCCTCTGCCAGTGTCATAAGCATTTACATAGTTTCAAATGCACCTAATTTCATAAATACATTTAATTGAAATTTAAGTAAACAAGAAAGCTTTGATCTTATCTTTTTTTTAATTACACTCAGATATTCTGCAAATTTACATTAGAGTTCATAATGTGGGGCCCCAATTACAGTTGTAATTAACTTTTAGCCAGCTAGACACACATTCATCAGGTCTAACAAAACAAGTAAATAAAGATTGGTCAGGTCTCTCTGGGAGCTTTCTGATGAGGATCTACAGTATTTACTTGTATGTAGTTACCATTGCATCTTGTAACCTGTTCTTGAAGTTGTCATCAGATGTTCAGGATTTTAGTATTGTTTATTAATTGCATGATAATGGTTGGACCACCTCAATACATCATTGTGAATGCATTTTATGTCTGAAGCATTTAGGCTTGCTGATATTTTTTCTTATTCAGTGCTGTGACCTACATGCTGGCTGGAGATGTAAACATACAGTGACATTGATGCATGCTCTATTCCAATTGCTGTGGCAACCTTAAGATAGAATTCCTATGTAAATATTCATATCCATCAAGCAAAATGCCAGTTTTTCCCTGTCAGCTATCATCCCATAAATAAAACAAGAGGTAACACATACATTTTGTATGAAAGTTGTTGCAGGACTGTGTATGTATTTACACTTGTCTTATGGCAAATTTGTCAGTAATATACCTTTATATTAAGCTGTATCATGTTTCATTTATATTAACCACTACTCATTTTACCTTAGTTATTTGTCCACAATCAGTTATAGATACAAAAACGTATTACTTGAAACTATGCAGCAAATAGAGCCCATAGCCATGGTTTGTTGTTCAAATGTATCAAATTAACATAGTTACGGTCATCATAGAGATATCGAGCTTTTTAGGTGAAGTTAATATGAGGCAAATGTCTGGGTAGAACCAACAATGCACTGCAGGTTAGCTGAAATACCTTTCCATGTAAAATATTTTTTTCCAGACTATGTCTCAAACTCTCCCAATTAAAGGTGTGCGCAGTCAGTGGAGTTACAAGTTGTCCCCAAACACCCTCAATTATACCTTAAATCTTATCATGTGTACTTAACAGATTAAAAGCAAATTATTATAAAAAATTCTGAACAATGGTTTTACTGAGTCTAAGGTTACATTAGAAGTTGATAATATAAAAACAACAAGGTATGCAACAACCTTTGTGACATTGTAGTGTTCATATACCTATTGTGTTCAATCCAGTGTTGTAAACACATGACCCATTATTTTGTCGCTATGTCAGTATGTCCAGAAACAACAGTTATTATTATATAACAAACCAAGCTGTAGCAACATCTAGCACTGATAATTTCATCTCAAATAATTACATGAACTATAGACCTTGGTAGACAGTACAACTTAACAAACTTGAAGACGCTGTATATATAATATTAAGTAATAACATTTTCCCAGCTTTTTTATTGTTAACTTATATTATGAGTTAAGTTGGGTTTTTTTTTCCAAAAATATTTTTTCTCTTCCAGACAGTGACTTTTAAATAATGGATGCATTAATTTTGTATAAGTTTTCTGGCTATTTGTTCATTTGTAGCATGGTTTGTTAGCTGCTGTATAAAAAATCTGTAAATGGTCAAAGACATTATCTATGTCAAAAAAAAAAAGTATATGGGACAGTTCAAACTGCCTATGGCTTTATGAAATATTTAATGGCTTTAATGCAGGTTATGGTTGTGGTTTGATTGATTTCAAGATGAAATGGTCAAGGTTTTAGACATGTACATGGTAACAATGATTAAGTGTCTTAAGGTTTTCAGATGGCATGGTCACAGTAAAATGAAATAGTTACGTTTATGATTTTATAATGGTTATGTGTAAGTTAAAGTTTTATAGCCTTATTATAATTAAATATTGCAGCCAGTAGATAATGCATAGTCAATGGAACACAAGTTGTAGTAATATAAGATCTTTGCCTTTAATCATTGAGTGATATTCTTATGCAGGATTGCTCATTCATAAGCCTGCAGTTCGTGTATATCAGCGTTACACACTATAATCTCTTGAACATCTAGTTTAAACAGATTACAATACTAATTTTAACATTTGAAGCATAACGGATGCATCTAATATCTTTCGACATAGATTTCTGTTTCTATATATGCACTGCTTTTTTCCTGGTTAGTCAAGGTCATGCAGGGCCAACCCTCTGTGCTTCCAAAATTCAACTTTCTTGTAACTGTGGATGGTGTAATAAGCAACATCGCCCAACAAGATTTTGTCAGTATGATACCAAAGTGTATATTTCCTGGCATTATATATAGAAAGCACATATACAAGGGAGTTAAGATGGTATAGTTAATATGTATGGTTAGGTTTTATGTCTTGTAGATTATATATTTTTTTTTTATGCTCATAGATTATGTAGTTTTTGTATGCTCCCCTAAGGGCAAGCATATAGTTGCTGCTTGTTTGTTTGTTTGTCTGTCCATCAATCATAATTTTGTCTGGAGAATAACACAGAAAACGTAAAGAGGTGTCACAATGACACTTCATAGGAAAATAGATTTAAATGAGAAGTGCAGTGTACAAGAACCATAACTCTTTGTGCATAGATAAGCAAACCCCAGCTGGGTCAAACCAAAGACTTTAAATTTGGTAGTAGTGGCTTCCTTCCTATGCTCGGGGCTAAAGGGACAACATTGCGCCTGACTCGTTGTTGTCAGTATAATGGACCGGCCGGGTTCAGTCCCTGACACCTCATAAGTGCATCTTTGCTATATGTCGCTGCACAGTATCGGCAAAAAGGCTGGCAAATCCCATCCCATCCCTTTAATTTTGTTGGGAGTATTAAATTAAAACTTTAAAAGGGTTAAAAATGAAACTTCATAGGTAGATCTTATTGAGGAGAAGTGCAGTGCACAAGAACTATCACTCTAGCATAATGTAGGAGTTATTGCTCTTTGTTATATTTTAATACTAAATGTTTGTTAGAAGCATATTTCATTTTTCTTTGTAATTACTTTGTAATTTTTATTTACTTAAACACACATATTTGAAAGAAAAAAAAAACCCATTTGAAACCAGAGAGTCCATCTGTACTATCAATTCTTTTGCTATTGTTTAATGATGGACTGGTTAAGTTTTATATCTTTAAGATGGAGTGCTTAAGTTTTATATCTTTAAGAAGGACTGGTTAAGTTTTATATCTTTAAGGTTAATTTATTACCTACTTAGTCTTCTAAGTCAGGCTCAAACAAAAAGTATAGATCCAGATCAGACAACTAAGTGTATTGTCAGGATCTGCACTATAGGCTGCATAGAAGATGTAACCTTGGCATGTTCTAACCGCTTAGTAATATTAAAAATTGCTTAATTATAACTGACGCAGACTAAAGGTTAGCTGTCAGTAGCTGTGGACTGTAATCCACTAAGCTCTGAGCTCTGTTCATGCTGCCATTACCTGTACAAAGCAGGTTTTATGATTGATTACATCAGCATGGTATCTGAATGCAGCAACAATCAATTATTCTGTAACTTAACAGTGATAACTTGAAAAAAAATATAATAACAGATATTCGCAGAATAATAAAATTTAAAAGAATGACCAAAAAGTCATAATTTTTAGGACTAGGACAATGTTCTTAAAATAAATGTTCTTGTAAAAAATGATACTCTCATGTGTGGAAGCTATTGTCTGTGCCACATTGATCCTAGTTATTTATATCTGTGTCTTCATGGCTTCCTTTCTTTGTAATGCCATAGCAACCTATACAAACTATGATTTATATGTCTTAACTCACTGAATGGTTGTAAACTGATTACCATGAATAACCCCACCCTGGCCAGCTAATAAATAAGGTCCAGTCCACCTTTGTTTGACCATGTCATAATCCAATGTTAGTGTATTGATCAAATGTCTTCACTGTGATCAGGCTAACCATAAATACCCACTAAATTGTTGACAAAAAACATAAAAATGAGATAACACAGATGATTTAAGGTGTCAAATATTATATTGAAAACAATTATTAACCTTTCTAGAAAGCTGGATGATCAGAGCCCAACATTGATTGGGCATTACATTGCATTACATTACATTGGTAATCAGCTGCAATTCAGCTGCAGCATGCCAGACTTCTTTCATGCAGTTTCCTAGTAAGGGCCAGGCACGGATTGAAATCTTTGCCTCCTTCTTGTGACTTATATCCAATCAACTAACAGTATGAATGGACATGTCAGACATACCTGTCTATATAACAAGTACAACACAAGTAAATATTGAGCCTACTGTTTACCAAAGAACATGTGCTTTTTATTTGTAATACTTGTGAATGAAAACTGTCAAAATAACATTAGGGGAAGGGTTACTTCCAAAATTGCATAAAGGTCCATTCCAATATAATTTAAAATATAATTGTTCCATTATTCCAAAAAACTGCAATATTAGAAATTTCTATTTACATGTGTTTCTGTTGTCTTGGTTAAGTAGTGTGATGGTGGCAGTCAGTTATAGAACCAATTAAAAGAATCACCAAGGGACATAACTGTGCATGTCCTTATCACCAATATTAACATCCTGTAGTTGAACTGCTTGTCATTTCCCTGGCAGAGGCTCAAAGAAACACTTTACACACATATACACCTTACATGTGTATGCATGGCGGCTCTGGGGTCCGGTGGGGGCGGGGGCAGGGGCAGGGCAGGGATGCTTCTAATGAAAATTTTGTGTTTCTAGATCATATGTGGTCACTTCTGGGGAGGTTTTGGTATCCAGTTAAAACTAGATTTAAGTAAAATGTTCTATTACAGACATTGTAATTAGTAATGGCATACTTCCCAATTTCCAGTAATGGAGCTATTCAAACACATTCGCTGGTGTTCTGGTTATGACCATTTATGTAAAATTTGATCCACGCTAATTATTGATAAAAGAAATAAATCACTTGTTTTTATGCAGACATAATTTTTATGACTGCGTTTTCAAGCCAAAAGTAACAATATGGAGATAATAAAAAATGCGTTTAAGCCATTTTAAGAAATTGCAACAGACAAATGTTTCAAGTGGATTAATTAAAATTAGTAGGAAGCCAAGGATGATTCAGTCATAAAGTCTCTCTTGGATTTATGTCAGTAGGATTCCCTGACTAAACATAATAATGTAAATGCCTGTGATTTAGCAACTAGTACGTTGACCTAATAGCAAAGGTAAATGTTATGTCTGTGAATGAAATTGTATATCTAACAAAACATGAAAAGTAATGTATTAATTGACACAAAAAAGTAGCAATTCTGTACATATCCCCTCATTCAGATACTACCAAGGTGTTATTGTCCTAAGGATGGAATTGTCTGAGAAGTTCTGATATGAAGTGTAAGAGTACATAATTGGTACCTAACCAGGAGCTACAGAATGTTACTAAATTGATTTTGTACTTAATTTACATCTTGCTCATGGTGTGAATAGGAGTGCAAGTTGATCTTAGTAAAAATACACCTTGCACCTTTCTCCAAATAGGGTAAACATTTTATTATTTTGTTTTTATTCTTTAGATGAATGCAGTTGCGTATTATACATACAGGCAGCTACATGCCTGTGATAGCTGACAAAAAAAACAACACTATGAGTTGTATGTTCACAATTTACAGAATTTGCCAAAACCTATCAAATAATGCTTGCATACATGTGAACTCTCCCTTTTTTGGAGGGAGACTCCCATTTTTATGGTTCAAAATTATTTCTAAATGAGGGGCTTTTTACAACAAAATGGTTCCAAGTAGAACTTAACCAGGGAATATGGAACCGTCTTTAAGATGACATAGTGAATACTAACCAGAGAAAGCTATGATTTTATGTTAAAAATATTTCTCATTTGTACAAATCATCACTCTTTTCCTAATAAGATAATGGGAAAATGATGGATGTTTCTTACTTTTATTACTGTTTTCATCAGACTAAACACAAACTATAATGCTTCTTTTTTCAATAATATGCATGCATCAAAATCTACAAATAGGAAGTTATACTTTCGGTTTTGTAGCTACAATATTCAGGAAACTCCTGTAAAAAAAAAAACTGTTTATTTGGAGGGACCTGCTAAACTGATCATCTCTTTTTTTAACCTTGCTGGAGGATAACAGTTAGCTTGATACATAATTATAATAAAGTAATAAAACCACAAGAAATACAGTGTTATTTGTAAAAAATAAATCAAAACAGTAGGTATATGGCAGTGAAAACTGCTCAAAATAATAGGGATTGAACTCTCCTTGGGATGCATCTGGTCAGTAGTTGGTTGAAAATCCTTTTGAAACCACAAGATAGGTTATGTTGAAATTTTGCATATAAAACAGTGTTCTGATACCTTATAATAAACTTCATATTCACATGCATGTATCGAGACTTAATAGGCAATCAGTAGAGCTCTTGATTGCCAGTCAAAAGGTCCTGGGTTTAATTCTTAAAAACCACAACCATGTTCTATTTTTGGATGTACATGTACCAGTATTACATTTTTGTCTTTGTAGTCCTTTTTCATATTTACAGCTGCTCAATTTTATTGACGAGTTCGTTTTTAAAATTGATTTAAGTCTCCAGACCCTTTCAACATGTTTTGAGTCCAGTTAAACCATGTGCTTGCCAGTAGTATCATTGGCTTTAAAGATTTTTTCTTGAGAATGAGTGAAATAAATGCATCAATATTTGTAACCTAAAGTACTCTATCAGGAATACTTCTACATCTATGACTAGATAGTATTAAGTCAGGTAGATGTTTGTTTGTTTTGTGTGGAATGCGTGAGGTGTTGGGAAGAGAATATGGTTCTGGGATCTCTTGCTCATGGCAATACTATCCCAGCTGTTAGATTGCTAGATTTGTCTTTGACCTATGCCATCTTCATACAGCAACATGCATAGATGCCAGTATGTTTTGGTAAAAACTCAACAGCAACTAATGTGCATGGAGCTGGCTGATCTGAGTATATCATTTGTCAAAGCTTTATTAATACATGCTAGCAGGCTCAGAACTAGGATCTGCTACAAATGATAAGCCATTGGGAGAGATGGAGAAAGCATCTAGGAGAGGCTGTTGGGTACATTGTGCCTGATACCACAGTTCCTAATTTCACACCTGACTTATGTGTTCTTACTGGAGTACAATCCCAGGTTAAAAGGGAATATTGCAAAAACATTAATTTGACTGGATTAATTAAAATCTTGGTATAAATTGTGTCCTACGGTCTTTGTAATCAGCAGTCGTGACATATTTTCTTGTCTGAAACAAAATTTCAACACATGTGCATGAATTTCCTCCTCATTAGATGTTAAAGTGCACAAGACCCATAACTCTAGCCCATCTTATTATTTAATTACCCAACTTAGGTTATTTGACCAAGAAAAAGTGTGCAATAGAACTGTAACTCTAACTAGTGTAATTATTGAATTTTCCCCTTTTAGTTGAGTTTGAAAAAGAAACCAAATTTCTGTATTACCTTAATTAGTAAGATTATTAGTGAAATATTAACATGATTTACTAGGTATACCCTAGGTCTAATTTGTATGTTGACTGTTTTGTAATGACTGTCAATGCATCTATTAAAATTTGAACAAAAGGCATCTTTTATACTAGAGGCCTACTCTAAGACAAAACAAAAGGCTCAATTTACAGAAATTATGCAGAGAAAAAAGTACATACCGGTATATAGGTTCATATCTGGACTTTCACAGGCTATTAGTAGATGCATGTACTATTGCTTGCTGGATCAGAGGAAGTGACTATTGGATTACAGGATATGTTTTGCTATTATACTTTCTACGTTAATTAGCAACATTATTACATAATGCATTCATAAGAAAGAAAGTACCAGTACTTGAGGACAGATGCAAGATTGGATGTATATCTGTCCCAAAATTGTCTGTTCCAGATTAGACCTCATCAAGCTGCCTTTCTCCATAAGCACAACATGCAAAAGCATACTGATTTCTAAACACATTTATACATTTTACAGTAATATAGATTCTGATCAGACAGAGCCCAGTTGGAGCTAGCTGATCTGGATCTGTACTATATGTGTGATCAAGGTGTGCTTTACCAATCTCAGAGTTAACTTCTGGAGCTCCATTGGAACAGCAAGTGTACTGTTATGTTATTCTACGCAGATACATTAAGAACCAAACATAAAAAGTCATTAAATGTATATAATACTTTTTAACAACCACAAGTCTGTAATTGCATACAATTGACATACAATGTATGTAAACATTGAAAACACTAATTCCACCATAACTATTTTATGTTTGTATTGTATTGTTGTCATCTAATCAGAATGATGAATGCAAGAAGTTCTACTTGCTGTCATAAAAATGTACAATGAAATATTCAATACTTTTATAGCTTTAATACCTTTGTCATTAAGAATAAAATGAGAATAAATCTTGGCCTGCTACAATGTATGTTATTTAAATAGCCTTTTAAAGTTCTTATTTCTCTGCTATCAATTCATATCTTGGCTTTGTAACTAAATGTATAGAAGGTATGACTTGACAACAAATAGTGAAGATCTTGATCAGCCAACTTCCAGACAGAGCTGCTTTATCCGGATCTGTAGTGTTTGTTAGTCAGATCAAGTTGTCTTATGACAGGTAAGTCTTAAGAATCATAATTGAACTGATAAGATTATATAAAATACAGGTAGTGTTTCACAAAGGTCAGATAAAGTGTAATTACTGCTCTTGTGTTAACAGCTCAGTGCTGTTCGGAAATTGATTTTCCATTGTACGTAGGTTTGCTCCACAAAAACTATTTACATTAAAGTGTGAAGTCCATTTGTCTGATAGCAGACTTATGAATGGTGACACCAGTGTACGCATATATAATTAAAATATTGAATGTTGAGAATTTAAATTTCAAATGGCCAACATTGGAGTATGTTCTTCATGACAGCAAGTTGACTTCACTGCAATTTATTGGATTATTGGGAATACCTTGGTGTTTTTGTGCTTTGTGAGTTAAACCTGCAATTTCGATATTTTCAATTAATAAAAGATATGAAATATGAAATCTTCTGTCAAGTGCTTGAGCCTAGCATAACATTAAAATTGATACAGTTTATTGTTATAATGTAATACTGCAAGGAACAAAAGAATTTAAAATATGAAAACTTTTGTTTAGTTTAAAACATGAACAAATAGCTTTTTACAGTTTTTATTTTTTATTTTCCAAATGTTTGCTGTAGTAGAATCCTTTGTGATATTCTCTAAGAAAAAGTAATTTTGGCATTTTTGTTACTGATATTTACACAGTTATGTTAGACTCTCTTTGCTAAATCTACCTCTTAAGCAGATCATATACTAATTGCATTATTTGATTTGAGTATTCAGTATACAGTTATATTACATCAGTCTTTCAACATTTTTTTTGTGAAATGTGTATGATTACAAATCTTGGCTAAGAGATGTATAATAATTGACTCTTAATCATGGTCATGCTACATTTATTGGTGAGCAATCCACAGCCTTAGTTATTTTGTGACAGCTGCATAAAATACAGTCCATATTGTTAATGGCACAGGTTCAAATAGTGTAGATTCTGGTTTCGACAGCTCCTGGTATGTGTTGTCTGAACTGGAGCTTCAATATTTGTCTCAGCTTGATTAAATCATACTTAGCAGGCTATAAGACCTGAATGTTTGCTAACCTACTACAAAAAAGGGATGTTAAACATATGTTAACCTCTATACACACCTTCTTAAATATACTTCATGGTTTACCATTAATAAATAGCTCAAGCATAAAAACTGACCAAACATACATTATAACAGATAGTAAACAGTATAGGTTAGGTAATAATTAACACTTAACCTGCAAACAAATTGCTCAGGCATAGACAAATTGTGTTGATCATTACACAGCTTTCAGCAGGATTTGTCTGATTAAGATCTACACTGTTTGCTGCAAACCTTTCTATTGATGTGTAACAGTTTTGCTTTAAAAGCAGTTAAGTTACAGTAGAAAGCTACCAATTATATGGGTTAATAATTACAAGCGAAGTGGTGTGAGGGTTTAGCACTTGTTTTACTGCCAGCCTACCTTTAAACAGCCAGTAGTAGCAAGGTGTATTCTGTGTGAGAATTAGGTATAATTACTGTGGCCGCAAAACCACACATATAGAAACAACTGCTTCATTTAATGAAGACATCAGCTTCTGTTCTAACTCTAAGTTGGGAATTGTTCTGTGTATGTGCTGTTCAGTTGTGGTCTAGTGTGGATATATAAGGCTCTTGGCAAACACTGCTGCTCAGTGCTTTAAGTTATTGGACTACTCCAGCAAGTCTCTAACATTTTCGTGAGTTTCTATCAAAGGAGAGATTTTCATAGCATTGTATAAATTCTATGCATTGCTGTGTGGGGATATTAATTATTGTGTTCAGTCACAAGGATATCCTTTTTGGATGTATTATCTGATAGCAGTATTCCACCTTCTTAAAGATAGTGTTAAATGTTTCAGAAATGCAATGAAAGGAAATATATGTTATTCTTTGGTATTTTAGAATTTGATAGTTGTAACAAAACATAAAGTTCAGGCTTAAATTTACTGTATTTCAGTTATTAACATGGGACTTCGTCAAATTTATTAGACTTGCAGTTTGTCTTCAATTAATTCTGTTAATACATCCAGCAGCATGGTAGGAAATGTTAACATTGACCATTGGAAGTCACTGTGACATTTTTTTGTCATCTGAAGACGAAGAAGATTAGGAATTCTTATGACATTTTTTCCAAACTTGTGTCTGTATTGTGAAAGCAGCATGAGCTACAGGGATCATAGCTAGGATTCTACTGTGCTTGGAAGCTCACTACTGGTTACAATCTAGGAGAAGCTTTTGGTCTCTTAACCTGCTTATCTTGAATTAACCAGGCTTATGTGAATAGTATAGATACAGGTCAGCCAGCTTCTGTGGGCACCTCTCTGATCAGTATCTGTTTGTAACTTAGACTTATAAAATATTGTTTGTTATTTTTTTCTATAGCTCTAAGACAAAACTTTAAAAAATTTTACACGTTATTAACCGATATAGCCTTCAACGTGTTAACTATAGTGATCACACTAGCAAGGTCATGACTACTTCATCCATTGGTGACACGAGTCATGGTGTGAGGAACTCAAGTGTCTTTGTTGTTTTACAGTATTGTTGTGGTTTTATGTCAGATATATCCAATAGTTTAGTGCTCAACAGATATGTGGAGTATTCTGTACTATTTGTAATTTGAAAGTTACAGAACAGAAATTGCTATATTGTTTGTGGTAATTATACATTGTGTTTTTATTTTATTTTATTCTTCATTTCAAATTTTGTGTTTAATAAATCCTTTATTTGATAAGAGTTTTAGCTGAAATATTTAATTGTTTAATAAGCGCTTATTGTGTGGTCAGTCATGAAAAGATTTAATCATTCTGTTGAGCCTCTGAAATTGGATTATGACGACGAGGATGTATTTATTGATTCATCATCATTTGGATATAGAACCATGTCTACATCATATCAAGTTATGTCTGTGAAGTCGTCAATTAATCATGTTACAAGTGAGACATCAAAGAGTGTTACCTCCATGGTAGATGCAGAAAGGGAGGCTGGGGATTCATTCACAATGGGCAGGTGTCGTGAAGGCTCTACTGACGAAACTGTCAGTCCACTTCATGGACGCCCTTTTACTTTTGGATTACAACGAAAAAGGAGTTCCAAGAAACGGATGTTTCAGTTTGGGTAGGTTTCCTTTCATGAATTTATTTCAGTAAACAGTCAAAATACAAGTTTTTTTCCCATTGGATCCTGGAAAAGTATACACCTGTTATTATGACAACCATATAAATACAACCTTTCTTACAGGGTTTGCATATAAACATTAAAAAGATTTGTTATCTGTTATAGATACAAGTTTCATCCCATTGGATCCTGGAAAAGTTTACACCTATTAATAAGACAATTATATAAATACAACCTTTCTTACTGGGTTTTATACTTTGGTCTTGATGAACAGAACACATGTTTGATGTGTGTTTTGACTAGTGTAAAATTTGTGATATTCATTTCAGATATTTCTTGTTACAAATATTAAGCACTGTGGGTTGTCTAATAAATGCTATTTTTTAAATAAATGTTGTATCTACTGTCAATTTTCTTGTGTTTTTTTTTGTTTTTTTTTAGTAACATTCATTATATTTTTACATCTACCAGCAGACAGTTTATCTTACCACTCCTTCTGAAAAGAATCAGTACATGTACTTAATAACATCAACCTCCACTAGCAGCCATCTACTTTGTCACTTGCAAGATTCTGACCCAAGTGGGATTCAAACTTACAGCTCAGTTTTACTATTTGTGACAATATAAGACATACTAGTAGCTGTGAAATTTAAAGTAGATAGCTTAGTACATGAAGTACAGGTTTTATAACCTGCAAACAATATGATGTATACAGAAAAATAGTTAGAATCACTCAGGAATATTGAAATGGTAGAACACTAGATTTTCCACAATTTTTACATACCGTTAAAGTGCAATGCTGCCCTCTGAAGTGTAATGTCTGCAATTAAAAAACCGATGCTCTTACCCTTGTAAATTTACCAAGCAACTGGCTTGAATTCGATTGCATGCATTTCCATATATCTCTCTGAAGAGTTCCCTCACTGTTTTCTTCGTTTCCGTAACTTGTTTTTCTGATGATCCACAGAAATGTTTGCTTTTTTGTATATTAATGACAGTGTACTGTCGCTGTCATTTTTTGACCATTTCCCATGGTTACCAGACAAACTATTATGTTGTTGTCCAATAAGGCGGCATATTATATCTTGGATTCTGGTCACCAGAATCCCAGGGAAAAAAAAATGCAGTCGGGGGTTAAACAAGAGGGTCAGTCAGGCAACTAGAAACAAGATTATTTTTTTTCGACCTAAACAGTTTGAGAAAAAATATAACTTGAAAAGAATAAAGACCAAAATTCCTGTAAGATTTAGATTGCAAATATGCTTAGACCTTTAGTTGCTGTTAATTGAAAACAAATTGGTAGACTGATTCAATTATCAGCTGATGGTGAGCTTGGTGTAGCAATTCCATCACCTTAGCAGCTGCCTTGTAACCAGATTAACCCACTAATGGGTGTTTGCTGATTTGGCTCTGATCAAAACTGGCTAACTAGAAAGATTGCAGTTAAAGAGATTCATTGAACAGAGTTGTTATTGCTTCTGAAGCAGAAAGTACTATATAGGGTTAAGTATAGAGATTACTTTGGTTCAGAAAGTATGGAAGTAAAGGGTGTTAAAAAGCCACACAGAACAGAATTTGTGTTTTTTCTCATTTTAGAAAGCTAATGATGTAGATTAAGGGTGTATAATACTATAAATGACACAGAGTATGCCATTGATTTTTCATGGTTCATGAAATAGAGCTTAAATGTTGGAATCTGATACCTCAAGATGGCATTTAAAAATCTTAGTCTAAAGAGAAAAGTGATATGGTATAAGAGATAGTTAACTCTTGGCCTGCTAAACTAGAATTCATCAGATTTAGGCAAATAGTGTAGATTTAGAACATTCATCTCCTAGCTGGGAGCTGCCTGATCAAGATCTACACTTTTTGCTTCTATGTGTTTATCAGTACATCTTGTTTGAGAATTTAGTATTTAAATGTAAGTTTTTGAATTTTTCAGCAATTTTTGTATCAATTTAGTGATGGCAAACATAGGATACATGTTATTGAGTTGGTAAATGTCACAGATACATTTGGTAGAGACTCTGGATATATGGAACATAAACATAAGTATTCACATAAGTACATAGAACATGGTACTGAATAAATACATTCCTTAATAGGGAGCCTAGAGAAATTATCAAAGGTGGTTTCTAACACTTTGCCTTTACCAAATGCATGTAACAATATTTGTCCTTTGTGGGTGGGGATGGATGTTCAGTGTGGCTCAGAGAGGAAATACCTGTTTGCAATGACGAGGGGGATTTCTTCTTCATTGCTCACACAGATCTAGGGCATCAATAAACAGTCTTTTCAGGTAACAATGACTAACATGCATATTTTTTAAAAAAAAACTTGGGTCTTAACTGTTGGACACCACCTTTAATATTTGAGTTATCCTTTTTAACATTAGTAATATTTTATACTGATATTTGCCACGAAATAAAATGTGTAACTTGTTTCAGTAAACATTATCACATTTGTTATGTGCATCAAAGTTATCTTTGTGTGCCATATGGATTCTGTATAAGCTATTCCCATACTTTTTTAGTGATATTTGGTAGAATTTCTTTTTACTGTTGACATTTGATGGATAAGAAAAACTCGGCATAAATAGTGTGTTTACACTATATATAAGGTTTCAGTAATGAATCAGTGTATGTGTAAATAATTAGATAATTAAAAACATAGGATTGACGTCAAATGGTATTGATTCTTCTAGGTTGCATCATAAAAACTTTAGTAACAGGAATGTTTTTGTGGGGAATGTTTTTTTTTTTTTTTTTTTCAAAAATAATAAGCTTCTTAGAATTCATTTTCCACAGATCTACATTAAGCAAAACAACAGGAAAACTTCAGTCAATAGTTTGACATTCATAGTTTTGAAATTCTTAATTCATTATGCATTGTTTATATTCAGTATTTGTAGTTGGTTGACAAATTAAACTAGACAACAACATAAACATAATGCAGGTACTTGGTTGTAGCAGTCCCTGTGACTCTGAGGTCATCACATCAGTTATACTTTTCTACTTCATAATTGATAGATAACAATAAATACTGAGACTATAGCAAAAAGCACAGATTCTATGCAGCAGCAACAGGATCTTCACAGGCTTGTCTAAGCTTAGTTGAAAGGAGTAGCAGATTGAGGTTGAGTAGCTTCCTCACCTGATCTACAGTTCACCTGATTGTTTGATGATAATCTCCTTAACATGTTGCAGGTGTAAACAGTCTCTGGTGAACCTACTATTTGTAACCAATGGTGTTGTAAGCTTCCTATGTCGGTGATGTATTTGTGCTCTGCAGGCTAAATGAACCACTGTTTTGCTGAGAGTTTTTGATTTGTTTTGTTTCATTTTATCTTGGCATAATAATTGAATGCTAATAGAATGTCATAGAAGTTTGTTGTTTTTTAGAAATACACCACAGCAACACAGATATGGTAATTTTAGTGATTATCAGATATTTTGATAACGAAAGATGCCAGACACATGACTGGGTAGAACCACCAGCATACCATTGGTCAGCAGGCAGAACTTACCATATTAAGTTCTTTGCCATGACCTCCATAGACATTTAAAATCATGGCATAGAAAATGTGTAGATGTATGGACTGTGTAGATTGCATAGAAACCATCTATAAAAATGACTTAACAGCTAATGTGCCTGTGAACCTTTTGCCTGCTGTGTACAAAAGACATATGCAAATTGTGTAGCTTTAGATTAGCCATCTCCCTTTGTGAGCTCTGCAATATAAGCTGCTTACCCTTATTCAGATACCTCTTGTTAGCTCTTCATGAAGTTTTTATCTAATATTACACATGGTTTATAAAGAAATGTACCAGGTTAACTGTTTGTAATAAGTTTGTTTTCTTTATTTTAACTGGCAAGTGTTAATATATTGAATTGAACTATGATAGGTTTGGTTAAAGCCAAAAGGTAATTTCATTCATAATAAGAATGGTTATAAATTTGGTTTATTTTTGCCATTTAAATATAAGAGGACATGTACATAGTGGTAGAGTAGCAGACTAGAAACTCCTCTAACTGCTGTGCCTCTCACTGAATGAATTTGACTTCCATTTGGGGGGAAGGACTTAATGTGGGAATGTCTTCCAACTGAACTGCACTGCACCAAATGTTCTACCCAGACATTTGTTAAGGGACTTTCTCTGCCAACATATCTGGTTGTCTCAATAAGTATAAGTTACACTGATTTGATTATTGTGGACATTTTTGCAAGTTTGAGCTTTAATTCATTTTAACTCCCACATGATTGTCCAGCTTGAACTATTGATATATCTTGTTCAAACAAACTAGAGCAACAACAGAAAACATAGCATTTTGTTGTTTTCAAAATGCAGTACAATCTGTTGTTTTGGGGCCTAATGAATGGTGTAAATGTTACTTTAGCAAATAAATGGATCCTCCCTATTGGTGTAAAATAACAAACAACAACAGTTTTGTTCAATAATATTTGTCTTAAACATTGCCATAGAAATAAACAGCAATTGGTTATTTGTGTAAAAATGTGAATTAATTATATCTTCATATAAAAAAATCTTTTTTAGACTTCATATAAGTATAGAAATAATCTTGCTGGTTATTAATAATTATTTGTGGACACATTTTTATATTACTTTGGTACATACTTGTATAAAGAAATAAGGATACACGGTATCTTACCAACCATGATTACAGTTATGAAAAAAAAAATTGGTCACACTCCAAAAGTAACTAAGTTTGATTGTTTCAAAGAGATGGTGAAAGAGAGACATTTATTTGAACAAGTCATAAAAGGCTCATACACTGGGTTTTATATTAGTCTTTTACATAAAAATTACAAAAAGTATAAGCAGACTGTAATAAGAATGTGTTTCATTGTAATGCTTTTTTTTTACTGAAAACAATAAAATGTACATTTTAAAATCATGAACCTTACATTTATTATGGCTTACTTATAAATGATGTTAAATTGAAAATGTGTTTTATAATTGCATGTATATTACTTTGTGTTTTTGTTAGACTGCCTGAAAAATCATACCTGACAATTAACAAGTGCAACATTGCATTCATTGCTTCATCAATTAAATGTTGTTGTTTTAAATCAACTGCATACAAACAATCATGTATTTGGCCCCTGCTGAAGTGTCCCATTTCTTAATCTGTTAAACATGTATTAATTAGCCTGAAATAAACAACATAGAACAAGTTTCTGGCTTGGGGCTGTCTGATCAGGGTCTACACAATCTGTTTTTGTCCCTATGCATGCACCTGTTAGCAAATTATAAATATTTTGTATGTCCTATTTATAAATATGTCATGATTCAGGCTAGTATTACAACCATTGACATGTACATGCCTCTCTGAAATGTTATTGTCATGGCTGCTGTAAAAATCATCCAGGCACATGTGATCTAATCAAAGCTGTTTTTCAGAGGTGTCCTTGTGAATTTCTAGAATATGAGCTATGCATAATACACCATGTATGTTATTGTGATGTTGGCCAGTGTCTGGTCATTTACAGCCCAATTTCACTAGCTTTCACAAGTACTTGTATTGTTAAAAACATTATGTGGCATCTTTGTGACAGCTCTACTGATAAGCTCTGTCTTACAACTCTATATGATGTAGCTGTTTGTGACAAATCCTTAATAAAAGCTTTATAATGCAGCTTTGTGTGACAACTATTTGTGACAGGTCAGGAGAACTAAACGAAATAATAATTATGACAATTATCAAGTTTACCAGTAAATCTATTTAAGAACTATTTTGTTGTATATCTTTGTAAAACTCTGTTTCTTAGAACAACTTTATGTACTACATGTATGTAAATTGTTTAAAGTAACATAACATAATAAATGGCAGCTCCATGCAGTGTTCGACATTAAGGCCCAACCGAACGATATTGACTAGTAGATTGGTGGTCTGGTCTAGCTAAGTCTAGCTAGGCTTGCTGGACCAACTGGTCGTGTTCTAAATCAGACAAAGTTCGCCAAAAATCTGCCTTTGAATAAATCAAAAGTAAAAAATAATAATATTTATAATGGTTAAACTCAGTCAAACTATTGACAGTTGTCGATAAGTTTCTTGGGAAACCCGGGTGTGCTATATTTAGCAGTATATTTAGTAACAACCTTGACATGCGTTCACTCATTGGCTTGTGTATTCAGAACGAGGCTTTTTCCCCTAATCGGAACTCCTCGTATAATTCCGTCCTCTGGACAATCATCCCTCGGCTCAATCTCCTCATGGCGATTACGTCACGCGTTGCTACTTAAATCTCTGGCCCCCGCAAGGATCACGTGACGATAGAGTATCATGTGAAGTAAACATGGCTGCCTCCATAAACTTTAAAATTTGACTTTCATAATTTCATATTTTTTTCACATTTTAAGTTATTTTTTTTATTTTTAATATGATAAATTAATATTTTTAAAGGAAAGATACTATATTTTGAGGAGATAAGTCCAGAAAAAAATAAAAATAAAAAAAACACTAACCGCCTGTATTTGGGCGAAAAACTTGCTGGTGGCAGTGATATAATGTACTGTCAAGGGAAGTAATCACTGCAGGGAGTTTGCCCTCGGCTGTATCTGTTGCAATGATACTTAATGAAATCACGATTGTTTTGTTCGCAGGAAGTCGGAAGAATATGCTTAAAATGTAGTTTGCACAAAACATAAACAATGGCGTCGTTTGACAGCTGTGACTTTGCTGCGAGGGGTTAATTAAACTTTTAAACAATTTAAATTTGAAGCAGCCACAAAGTGAAGTTTTACAGGCAACATACTATAGTGAGCTGTCATCAGAGCTGCCATCTTTGTTTTGACGTCTGTCACAAAAGAAGTCCCATTTAGGGAAATGGCCTAGGTAATCCAACTACCTACATACATCCGACAGATGATTCGTGAAATGTCCGAGGTGTTCCGATTGCTCTGAATCACATATATCTCACCAATGGAAATATGATCTTAAGTACAGCTCACCGCTCACTACCTTTGTTGCATCCTATACTGGGGAAATAAATAAAGCAGGTTGACAATCAGTCATGAGAGTCTAGCCTGTTCAGTTGTGTGAAAACATCTAGTCATGTAGTTATGGTCATACTTAACTTTCTAGTCATACTAAGTTCCAATGTATGATACCTATATTAGACTAAAATTTAAGCATAATCATACCTAAGTTGCAATAATAGAATATTAAGTTTCATACTAATTTTCTAGTCATAAATATCTCATACTTAGTTAAATTGGTATGTTATTGCAACACAATGCTTAAACTCTTATAACAATTTGATTTAAGTATGCTTGTATGTCTATTATGGGTTTTACATTTTGGTCTAGTCCAGTTTAGGTCAGGTCTAGTAAGTTTTCTACATTACTGGACCACTGGTCCAGCTCTCAAAAAAGTTAATGTCGAACCCTGGCTCCATGTGACAATTCTTTAAGACACAATATTTGTGACTGTTCTTACTGGCAAGTGACAACTTTTTTACGCCTATGTGACATCTTTATGGGTTTGGTTACAGTTGCTCCTGCTGTAGCTTCTGATTATGATAATGATAATACTGCTGTAGGGAATGATGATGATAATGTTTTTCTTAGTAATAGGGCACTTGTGTCCTTGTTGTATGTATTGATTTCTTGTAACAAAATCACCATAATGACAAAGTCCATTAGATGTAAATAGGAGACAAAAACAAGGTTCAGGATCTAAGATTAAGATGAATGATTGCTGTGTTCATTTGCTAAATGTCACAGTGCACACATTGGACAAGATACTTGAGATTTATTGCAGAAAAATGGGAATGTCACATTTATCATAGTCAATCTGTCTTCTTGTAAAAATGGGAGCTGCCTAGTTAGAGTTGTGGCATTGTAACACCTTCAACATCTCAGCCTCTCACTGTGTCTTGTGAAGTCTCAGTCGGGACGAGGACCCTAAGGTTAGGTCTTCCAGCTGACTTGCATTACAACCTTGGCTCTTGGAGACTGTTGTTTGTTGTTTGTCTTCACATGTGATATGTACGTGTCACTTCTATGTTACCATTATCATTCTGTTACGGAAATATTTGTCTAAAGAAGCAAAAAAACAACAACAAAAAAACACAAACTTTTAGATACTTAAAGATAATATGCACGATAGTGTAACTGCCCAGAATATTAATACAAAAGTATCTGGTAAACCTTCCCAGGAACATGATGTTCTGTTCATAACTAAAAGAAATCCTATTTGCATAATATCTAGAGACATTTGTCAATCAAGGTCTGATGTTTGTTATCTTAATCAGCAAATTTGTTTCATTCAGAAATGAAGTTAGGTTCAATATAGCTGAGGTGAGACACTGTGAATGTTTTATATAGAATAGGAAATGAAATTTACACATGGAGGAAAGTGGTTCTTTTTGGTGGGGTATGAGACAAGGGGTCCTAATTCAGGAAATATCTATCTCAGTACAAGATATGCAAAAATGCCCAAGATAAATTTTCATTTAATTGTAGGTGAATTTATTTCTTTTTGATATTTCAGTTTGTTTTATTTTGTAAACTTATTAAAGTACATGTAGTAATTAACTTGTTTATTTTGGATTTTGCTGCAACCATTATGCTGCCCTCATTCTAATTAGAGGTGGAAATATCCCATATAAATTCATTCAACCCGTATCAACTTGAGCCCGTTAAAGAAATTGAAATTATAAGTATAAATATGTTGTCAGAGTATGAAAATAAGAAATCATTTAACAAAGAATACTATTTGACCTGTTATGATAACAATATTATATGTTAATAAATAAGTGGTTTGATACAGGCCCTGTTATTTGTCCAAGGCCGAAGGCAGAGGGCCAATACGACTGTCCTGAGGACAAATAACAGGGCCTATATCAAATCACTATTTTATTGACTTTGTTATTAAATAACTATTTATAATCTAATTTAGTTTCATTTTAAATGTTTTAAAACAACAGGATTTTCATTGTTTTTTATGAAGGATTCACAATCTTCCTTTGAAATATTCTGAAAACGTTCAACTTCAAATGGTGGGTGGGGTGCAGAGTCTAAATGTTGGATTTCTTCCAGTTTGGCTATGATTTGATCTGCCTGACATTCACTCAATCGTTCTAATTCTAAAATGTTGTTAGCCAACAACTCCAGCATATGTTCTCCTCCCGACATATCTTCAAATATTATAAATTTATTTGTTTACGATGTACTTCTTTAACAGCGTTTATCGCCTGAGTGCTATCGTCTGCTGTCGTTTTTTGTGTGCATGTAAGTTTCACTGTCATGAAAATCCCAAATCTGTGGCTATCGGTACATAAGGTTGAAGGTTACATACCACCACATTGTTAAAAATTATTTCATGTTGTCAAATGGTCAAAGTTCCAGCAAAAGTATCTTCAATCGACAAAAATACAAGATGGCCGCCATTTCAGCTAAAATCTATATGACATTTTGGCCCTGCTCTAGCGGCCAATCAAATTGCCCAAAATGCGGTCTTTATATCTATATGGCTTTTGGCCCCGGGTCGGAAAGTGATATAGATATTGGCCCGCTTATTTGAAATGCCACTGCATTATTATGCCAGGCAGCAAACAATTTACAGGGCTAATAATACATAGTTATTTGATAACTAATAATATTGGCATGTTTGGATAATTTTGTCTCTCTATTATTATACATAATATTAGCATTTTATTGGGGTCATTAATAATTCTGTTCCCTACCTTATTGGAATTTGTATGAGACTCTGAAAAGCTCATCTAGAATGTAAATTATTCTGTATGCTAATTTCTTTGAATCATAAAATAGTGGTTTATATCAGATTTGTTACCAAAGATTTACTGCTACATGTACATTAACAGTGTTGTTGTCAACTTAACTCCAAACTGTTTTGGCAAATAAAACTGTGTTATAACATTCACTGGTTCTGAATTGGTGTATTTTTCTAGTTAAGCTAAGTTTGAACTGTTATCCTGCACAGCACTTTTTAATTCAGTCTAGAGAAATAGGTCCAAATCAGCCCACTTCCTGTCGAGGTCTGTGGTTTGAATATGATTCAGTCTAGAGAACTAGTGTAGATCCAGATCAGCCCACACCCTGTCAAGGTCTCTGGTCAGAATATGATTCAGTCTAGAGAAGTAGTGTAGATCCAGATCAGCCCACATCTTGTCGAGGTCTCTGGTCAGAATATGATTCAGTCTAGAGAAGTAGTCTAGATCCAGATCAGCCCACATCCTGTTGAGGTCTCTGGTCAGAATATGATTCAGTCTAGAGAAGTAGTGTAGATCCAGATCAGCCCACACCCTGTCAAGGTCTCTGGTCAGAATATGATTCAGTTTAGAGAAGTAGTCTAGATCCAGATCAGCCCACACCCTGTCAAGGTCTCTGGTCAGAATATGATACAGTTTAGAGAAGTAGTGTAGATCCGGATCAGCCTACACCCTGTCAAGGTCTCTGGTCAGAATATGATTCAGTTTAGAGAAGTAGTCTAGATCCAGATCAGCCCACACCCTGTCAAGGTCTCTGGTCAGAATATGATACAGTTTAGAGAAGTAGTCTAGATCCAGATCAGCCCACACCCTGTCAAGGTCTCTGGTCAGAATATGATACAGTTTAGAGAAGTAGTCTAGATCCAGATCAGCCCACACCCTGTCAAGGTCTCTGGTCAGAATATGATTCAGTTTAGAGAAGTAGTCTAGATCCAGATCAGCCTACACCCTGTCAAGGTCTCTGGTCAGAATATGATACAGTCTAGAGAAGTAGTCTAGATCCAGATCAGCCTACACCCTGTCAAGGTCTCTGGTCAGAATATGATACAGTCTAGAGAAGTAGACTAGATCCAAATCAGCCTACACCCTGTCAAGGTCTCTGGTCAGAATATGATACAGTCTAGAGAAGTAGTCTAGATCCAGATCACCCCACACCCTGTTGAGGTCTCTGGTCAGAATATGATACAGTCTAGAGAAGTAGTCTAGATCCAGATCAGCCCACATCCTGTCGAGGTCTCTGGTCAGAATATGATTCAGTTTAGAGAACTAGTGTAGATCCAGATCAGCCCACACCCATTCGAGGTCTTGTTATTCTTAATAAAGAAAGCCCCATCTAGCTGACTTTTAATGAGTTATACTTTCTAACAATTGAGTTAGTTTTCAAAATTGTCTTTGCTTAGATTTAAGTATGAGCTTCTGCAGAAAATAAACATCAATGTCTAGAACAGGGGTCAGATGTTGGTACACGGATTTGATGAAGGAAGACTGTTGGATACTACCTTTAGCAGATGGAGTTGACATGGAACCAAATAACGATTTCAGCATATTGCATTTGTTTGTAGTCAGTACAGAATGTTTCTTATTAGCATACAGATTCATACAATGATATCTAGAAATACTGCAAATAACACTGTAGCAATAAGTGCAGATCTTGATCTGAACCTACACTATTTGTCGAAGACTGATCAATTTGTATCACAGATTTTGTAATTATGTACCTTGTAGCCTAGTGTCAAATGGGACCTACCTGGAAAACTTGCAAGAAGTGTGTGAATGGGATTATACCATTCACTGCCTACCTGTTCTTGTAATTGCTCAAAAAGCACTGGAGACATGCAATCTGTCTAAAGTATATAATATACATGATGTATATATTGATGCTTATTATATACAGATTTATACAGATAATGGATGTTGTTTTTTTTAGATCTATTGTAAGTATGCCTATTATGATGACAGATATTAGACTGTATATAGATGCATAGCAAAAGGATGGGTTATCATTCTGATGTTGTACACTCACTCAGAACCAGCACTGATCTGCTGTCTGTGAGATTTATCAATCCTGAGAGGGAACTGTCTAATAAATCAACTGTGCATTTATTTAGATACTGGAGATTTGCGCATAATGGGCGGTAGAAAGTAACTTGTCAGTGTAAACACAATTATATTTGTTTATTTTAGTATACCTATGTCATAGCAATAGATATTGGATATTAAAGAAAATGACAGTTTAGAATTATTGAAGGGGTTTTCTTTTTGACGACATGGAAGTACAAGTACTTTGGGATTGTTTCTTTCCTTTTACAACCGGATGACCAATTTACTACAATATAACCCTACAAAGTCACATGAGAACCTCAACCACATCAGGAACATATTGTGTTTGTGACACTATAGTTCCTTCTAGGAGCAAAGTTCACAATTGCCAGGAAGACATGTACTGTTAAAAGTGTCAGTTTGCCTGAGGCAGTTAATGTGGTCCTTTAGATATTTTTCATAATCTTGTATGTTGATTTCATGAAAAAATGGCCCTATACATTAGAACATGATCAACATGTTGACCCTGTTTCTGTTTTGTACAACAGTGATGTTTCTAAATAAGGGAATAGTGCTTGCTTTGGGAATAGTTTTTAGTAAACAAGTCATATATTATGTCTAAAGGTAGAACTTAAGCTGTCTGATAAGATTATTTACTGCAACATCTAGCAAAATATCTTGGTACTTGAATATTTATTTACAAAGAATTTAGCACAAAGCTATTTTAAGCTGATTTGACCAAAACAATTTTATTAATAAGGATTTTTAAAATCCGCTTCTTTTGTATTGAACTGAAAGTATGCAGGAATTTTTAGTTAAAGATAGGAAATATTAAAGGAAAATTACTGATGATTGCCTAAGTAAGCAAGAAGAAAACATTTTTAATTAACAGCAATACAGTATTGTAATAATTACCTGTAACTTTTTTACTACATAAAATTATGATAGTACTTACTTTGAGCATATGGTGAGCATTTGCTTATCAAATATACAGGATTTATACCCTTAATTTACTCAATACTGTGTAAACACCAAACAGTGAACAACATGCTTATTGTTTGTCACAATCATGATCGCCATTCTAATTAGCAAAGCTGATGGTGGCAAGCAAGCAGAGCTGCTTTCATTCACAGAGGTGTGAAACCATGGCAGTGTGTTTAGGTATTTGTATAGCTCTAATTAAGGGCCTAATTGTTTTAAGGGACTGCAACAATCATCCAAGCGAGCATAGTATTCCAAAGTATCGCGCTCTGAAGTATTGTAACATTTTCTTTTTTTGATATATGGACATACAGGACCAGCAAATATATCTGTGGTGGCCTGTACATTCCTTTGATTGTGCTTTATAGTAACGTAATTGGACTGTACATTTAATTATGTACTTTGTCATCAGAATCAGAAGAAGACTTGAAGAAAATACAGGAAATATCTTTGAAAAATGGTAGGTAGCATTGGTGAGGCATATTAACTAACACAGTTTATTGAATATTTTTGTAAAAAATAAATAAGGAAGAACCGACACTCTAAAATATTACACATTTTTTACATCAGTCACATGTTTTGTCTGTATCTCTTAAGTCAGAATTTTCTCACAAAATGGTTACTAACCTTCACAATGCAATTATACAGTGAAAGTGTAAATGTTGTGCTTCGTAGCATTTTGCTGGGATTAAATTTAAGCTTAAATGTGTGAAGTATCAAGCAGTGTTGTAGGGAATTGATTTGGGATTGTTTTTGAGTTTAATACCGGAAAATTTCTCCCCCAGCGACCTTATAGGAACACTATGGTATATGGTGTTTTCTGGAATTTCTACCAAAGCTTGTAGATCATATATATATTGTGTCTGGCTTTGCATCAGCAATTGTAAGAAGGACAAAAGTGAAGATAAAAAGCTATGCCAAAATAAAAAGTGGCAGTAAAGTCAAGTACAGTATGGCTTTTGACACATTGTTATTGTTACTGTTACCAATTGGCCAACAGAATGTTCTTGTAGGTGACCAGACTAGCAATCATTGGGACATTTTCATTGACTTCCTGATTGTTTGGACTGTCTAATGAAGCCATTGCCACGTACAACTAGTAGTGGAGTTGTCTATGAGCTTTAACTAGATTCTCCATAAGCTTCTCCACTGACAGCTATATTATGCCTTTCAGGACTCAGCAACCACTGCCACCACATACATTATGTAATACATTTAATCATGGTTTACTTTATACATGTATTTGATCTTTATTTTAAATGTTCTTAACATAAAAGTTTCATTATCACAATTAAGTTGAAGGAATGTGAAAAACAGTAAAAGCGCTTTTTGAAACAGCAGTGGTTACTGTCTTGATATTAAAAAAATCTATTTGTCTTGATGTTTAAACTATTTAGCATGTGATCTAATCATTGCAAATGAAAATACACTGTTTAATCATTTCTTATCTATTCTCTTATTTAATAATTTTCCATAAAAATGAATTTAAAGTATTAAAGAAGTATCTGGAAAATGTAAATCTTTGAGAACAATTTTGTGTTGATTGTTTAGCATGGCAGAAATGAACTGATCTTTTTTTTTGTTGGCGGTGTTAGCATGGCAGAAATGAACTGATCACTTTTTTGTTGGCGGTGTCACACATTTTTGTTCAGAGTATTACCGAAAAACCCCTACAAGGATCCTCTCCAAACTTTGGATGTGCATCCTTCTGAGTTGGTGAATTGCATTGCCCAGGAATCATAACTCAGGTTTATCTTTTTCTTAATCGCCAGGCTTTAGTTGATGTTACCCATTGAAAATCATAATTTCTTTGACATGTAGGAATACAATGGCAACACAATTGTTCCAAGGGAAAATACCGATTTCATCTTAATACCCGTCCTATAGAAGTTTTTGCAGAAAGGGAACTGTAATCAGGTTAACTGTCTGCATGTCTGGTAGCAGGACAGGGCAATGGATGGGTAAGGTATTCATTAGCTGACATCTTACAGTTCTTGTTTACATCAGATAATTTACATTTCTATATTCTCTGATCATATAGGAAGCTTTTTCTTTCTATGTTCTAGTATAGCAGTTTTTATTGCAAAACAACAAATCAACATTGTATAGTGATAAACTTTTATGAAGAAACCTGTATTTTTCAACAACAGCACTTATGCAGTTAGTGTTGTTTTTTCCCCTCAGAAACTGGTTCCTGTTTGTTAACCTGCATTTACCAGATTGCCAGGGGAGAACACAACTTCCTTGTGTTTAACTGTGGGAAACAATTACTGACAATTAAAGAATCGAAGAAGGTGCATAACAGAGATAATTGTTCAATTAGGCAGATGTTTGTAAGATCAAACAGTTCCCTCAAAAATAGAACAGACAGGGCGATGATGATATCCTATCCAGCATAGCACAAATGTACAATGCATAGGCATATAGTTTAGATCCAGATCAGCCATCTCCTCACTTAAAACTCTCTCAGATTAAGGGGTTACACTATTTGTTACACTATTTGCTGCTGAGTCTCTAGCAATTTATACACCTTTATTAACACCTTGTAGATATAAAAAGATGTACAATTAGTTTATACTCGTGTTCTAAGGTTGCCTGCTTTCATCCAATAAATACTCTTGTTTGAAAGTAGGAGTGGTGTTGAAAAATATCAAGGTATATTTTAGTTTAAATTAATGTGTAATCCGTACATATAATTCTGTAATACAGTAATAAATGTCACAGTCTCATATTTTCTAAGATCATTGTTAATTTAATGTATATTTATTGCTTATAAACATGTTTACCATTTTCAGAAGTAAGGCTGGCATATATGACATAACTATATATAGTTTTATATATATATATATATATGTAATTAACAATTATATTATGTCTGAAAAAGACTTTTTTGTCTTGACATAACATATCATGTACACATTGAGACAGTTTCCTTTTTTTCATATGCCAGATATTTTAAAGAGATAAATCAAATATCATATTTAAATTGGCAATTAAATTGGCTTGACACATGAAGAGTGATCATGATATTATCAATAGTTCTGTTGTTGTTTTTAACTAAGATTTTTAAAGAAATGAAAATTTAGTCATTTATTTAGGTTTAGACAATTATTACTAAAATATGTTAGATACTGATTCTACATGTTCACACATTTATAGTGACGGACACATGTTTATATACATGTATATTGTATGTATCTTGACACCAGAAAGTGATGTTGAACATCCGCTCTAGGTTTGTAGTTATAGCAGGTATGCACAGACCTATTTACGGTAACATACACATATCTCAACATATTGTATTGAAACACATCCAGGAGAAGGAGATGCTGACCATTTAATATACATTCTGCTTCACATACCAGACTAGGGATACCACTGCTTTCCTCTGGTCATATCTAGGTATATCATCAGCCTCATTTCCATACCAACCTCTTAACATTCTGACTCTGCCACAGTCATTAATAACCCATACTCTCTTTAATAAATGTTGTAACAAGTACAGCCACAGATTATAATACCATAGTATTACTAGAGATCTATCAGTGAATATCAGGAGCTTGCTGATCTGGATCTACATTACTTGCCACAGCCTGACCAATTACTGCTCAGCAGGTTTAGTGTTAAGGTGACAGATGTGAAAATAACCAATTCTCATTCCACAGCACTGAACAATTTGCATAATGTAAGAAATGCTACAGATATCTTCTGGAGTGAATCTATAGGTGACGTCTTCAATGGAATCCGGCTAGACTTGGACCGGGCAAAACATTAAGTCAGTATTCCTGATTTGATACATTCTATGAAGATATATAATACCAGGTTTACATCCCATACTTTGTGCAGTTTGTTGGTCGATACTGGTACTGGTAACTGTACTCTGCCCCACACTGAATCGGTTAGATTGTTGGTCATGATGTGAAATTGTATGTGTTGATGTCTTCCAACTAGCATGAAGTGTGTCAATGCAACTACCCAGACTGTGGTTAATGGAAGTAGTCATTAAGCTGTACTGATAGCTCTTCTAACTCCCAGCATTGAGATTTTAGTCTGGGTTTGGGCAAAGTCCTCAACATGCAGAGATTTTCCAGCTGACCTGTTGTGTTCCAGTGGTTCTAGCCACACATTTGTCTAGGGTCTTAGCCACCAAAATAGCTGGATATTATTACTAAAATCACCCAAATTGTGTTTTGTGGTGCAGATTATCTTAATATACCAAACAAACCAAATCTAGAAGTAGTACATCAGTCTGTTGTGTTTTGTTTTCATTTTTCTCTTACTACATCAATAATTTTTACAAAATTTGAACTGATGGCTATGACAAACAACTAGTGATTTGACATCTGTTTATTATAACAAAGCAATTAGTAAGATGCTAAAATTTCAGAGATACTTATGTTCCACCAGGTTGGATGTGAATAACCAAAATGTATTATTTAACTCCAATCATTCACTGAAGTGTTTGCACATTTTGTCAGTTTCTTTTTTTAAATACACCTTTATTTATTTGCTTCACTATTTGCATATTTTGCAGATGAGATCTGGGACTACCAAGAAAGTGTAGTGTGGTAGTTATTTCTTATTCATGTCTCAAGCCAGGGTTTATAATATGAGAATCAGCCCTAATCTTGGTCTTCCTGGATAGACAACATATCCTATTCAAAGAGACTTAACAGTACAAGTTTGGACACCTGATCCAGTCCCAGTCATAGTGGCTGATCTGGAACTACATATTTATACCAGTGCCTGATAAGTTTGGGTTAAGAGTTAAGGACCAATACAAATCCATTCTGTGGGTAGAAATAAGTGAAACCTTTGGGCTTGGGCATTGTGTTTATGGCCAGACAATTGTGACATCTTTGCTTATTGTTTTTATGGCCAACAAGTTGTGACTCATTTTGGTTTGGACGTTGTGTTTATGGCCAACAAGTTGTGACACAATTTGGTTTGAACATTGTGTTTATGGCCAACATGTTGTGACACATTTTGGTTTGGACATTGTGTTTATGGCCAGTAAGTTGTGACACTATTTGGTATGGACATTGTGTTTATGGCCAACAAGTTGTGACACAATATGGTTTGGACATTGTGTTTATGGTCAACATGTTGTGACACATTTTGGTTTGGACATTGTGTTTATGGCCAACATGTTGTGACACATTTTGGTTTGGACATTGTGTTTATGGCCAGCAAGTTGTGACACAATTTGGTTTGGACATTGTGTTTATGGCCAACAAGTTGTGACACAATATGGTTTGGACATTGTGTTTATGGCCAAACTGTTGTGACACATTTTGATTTGGCCATTGTGTTTATGGCCAACAAGTTGACACTTTTAAATGTGGACATTGTGTTTATGGCCAACAAGTTGTGACACTTTTTAGTGTGGACATTGAGTTTATGGTCAACAAGTTGAGACACCTTTTGGTATGGACATTGAGTCCCAATTTTGGGACATCTTTTGGTTGTATAAACATTGTATTTACGGCAATCAAGTTGGAACACTGCAGCTTTGAACATTGTATTTATTGTTAATATGTCTGACACTTGTTGGTTTAAACATTGTGTTTATCACTATCAAGTTTTGAAACTTTTTGGTTTGGACATTGTGTTAATTGCAATAAGTTTGACACCTTCAGCTTTGGACATTGTGTTAATGGCAATAATTTTGACACCTTTGGCTTTGGACATTGTGTTAATGGCAATAAGTTTGACACCTTTGGCTTTGAACATTGTGTTAATGGCAATAAGTTTGACACCTTTGGCTTTGAACATTGTGTTAATGGCAATAAGTTTGACACCTTTGGCTTTGAACATTGTGTTAATGGCAATAAGTTTGACACCTTTGGCTTTGAACATTGTGTTAATGGCAATAAGTTTGACACCTTTGGCTTTGGACATTGTGTTAATGGCAAAAAGTTTGACACCTTTGGCTTTGAACATTGTGTTAATGGCAATAAGTTTGACACCTTTGGCTTTGGACATTGTGTTGATAGCTGATAAGTTGACACACCTTTGGCTTTGTACATTGTGTTAGTGGCAATAAGTTTGACACCTTTGGCTTTGAACATTGTGTAAGTGGCAATAAGTTGACACACCTTTGGCTTTGAACATTGTGTTAGTGGCAATAAGTTTGACACCTTTGGCTTTGGACATTGTGTAAATGGCAATAATTTTGACACCTTTGGCTTTGAACATTGTGTAAATGGCAATAATTTTGACACCTTTGGCTTTGAACATTGTGTAAATGGCAATAAGTTTGACACCTTTGGCTTTAAACATTGTGTAAATGGCAATAAGTTTGACACCTTTGGCTTTGAACATTGTGTAAATGGCAATAAGTTTGACACCTTTGGCTTTGAACATTGTGTAAATGGCAATAAGTTTGACACCTTTGGCTTTGAACATTGTGTAAATGGCAATAATTTTGACACCTTTGGCTTTGGACATTGTGTAAATGGCAATAAGTTTGACACCTTTGGCTTTGAACATTGTGTAAATGGCAATAATTTTGACACCTTTGGCTTTGGACATTGTGTTGATGGCCAATATGTTGTGACACCTTTTGCTATGGACATTGTGTATACTTCTAACAAATAGTGACTCTGTTTGGTTTTGGACATAGTAAAAATGACCCAAAATTTGTGGAACCTTTGCGTTTGGGCATAGTCTTAATTACCAACATTTTGCTAGGTTGAAATGCGGCAGTGTTTAATTAAATCATGGAAAACTAAAGAGCCAGATGACAGCTCTACAAGCTACAAACGACACTAAAGCAGGTTAATGATTGAAAATGTTATTTATATTCACCTGGAGAATTGGACCTCCATAAAATGATACGGGAGTACTGCCATAACCTTATGTCACTTACATCATTCTTTGTTGGTAAACACTTCAGATCTGAAACTCTTAACATAAACTAAGGATTTGTGACATTAGGGTTGTATAAGCAGTGTGGACCACTTTTCATCATGTCATGTAACTGGATTACAAAAGTTTTCTTTTTTTCCTTAGAATGAATAAAACACCATTAGTTCCTATAATAAACATTTTTGAACAGTTACTTGAGTCATTAAACATTTCTTATACTTTTTCTGTTACATAACTTGTAATTTGAATTTTTTGTTGTTGTTGTATTTCTTGAGAATAATGTTGTCTTAAGAAATCATGTTGAACATTGCTGAGATCATTTTTGTCACCAAAATGAAAAGATAATGCAAAACTTGGTCCACAGTCATTTTTTGTATTGTTCTAAAAAGCAAGTTCAGGTTCAACTAAATTGGTTACGTGGTCAAACAAGTTTCAAAACAACACAACAGGAGATTTATATTCTTTTTTGCAAACATGTCTCAAGTAAAACCATGCTTTTAGAAGCATTCTTGGTTGATGTACATCACTTGAGTCATTGATTTATGCACATTGAGGCTTCAAAAGCTCTTAAGAGACCGACTGTAATGCTGCAGCATGCTGTTGAAACAATGCATACACTGCATACGCTCATTTTTAGCAGCATGATTCTAAAGGTCATGAGTGCCTACTCATCTGAAATAGTGTTGTCGGGTCAAGTTTGTTATGAACTCTTAGCCTATTATGCACAGATTGATCAGGCTAATAAAGACAAATAGTGTGGCTCCAGATCAGTCATCTCTCACTACTTGCTACACTTTTTGATGCTGAGTCTATAGCAGTATGTCTTGTTATCTTGGCATCTTGATTTTAGTAATTGGTATTGTTTATTTATAAATTTTTTTGACTGACAGCTGTAACAAACCAAACTGTAAAAATATTCTTTGTATAAATCGGATTTGTATCCAGGTTGACTGAGTGAAAAGACAGTAATGTAAACCACTACTCTAAAGATTCCTGTATGCAGTTGTTAGGTATTGGTTATTAATACTGAAGCACGGACAGCTTTCTATATTTAGGGTTGAGTGACCTCCTTATCAACATATGGTACGAGGAGACATGCTTGTGTCTGTACAATATTTTACGATTGCATGTTGTGGTGTGTTTTTATAAATTAACACTATTTTGAATTAGCTTTATGTTTATATTTTTTCATGTATAATTTTTGATACTGTACTCGGAGAGAGCTTACAATGGCTGAGATCTTGCCATTCATTATGATGCTTCTTATTCTTCCAATCTTAAGACAACAAAACCATTTGGAGGACAACTTACTTACATATACAGGTACCCCTCAAGGTGACCTTGTGATAGTTGTTTGTTCAGTGGTATTTATTGTAAAATGACAATACCTCTTGCTAACATTTCTAGCATCCCAAAATGTGATGCTAAATAGGTACCTACAAAATGTAGAATCCTATGTTCTATTTCCTTTGTTTACTTGTTAAAAGAAGTAGTTTCTCATTTCTATTTAAATAAATTTAAAAGATGAATTCTTTCCATTTCTCTTTCTTTAGTCATAAAGAAGTTAAGTAAGTCTATTTATTATGACGCAATATATATATTCACAAGATTTATGTTCTTGTCTCTATTTACTTACCCTCACATGTCATCATTTGTCAGTCTGCGTGCAGTGCTCAATTGGTTTGGGATGTCTGTTCTACTCTAGGTAAATGCATTAAATGTAAGCCTCATTTATCGGAACTATTGCAGGTCAAAAGGTGAGGGAACTAACCTAAAATCAGTTGAAGACAACATGTGAACCCTTTTTTCTCTAAAATCATTTTGGGCCACAATTGTTTCTCTCCTTTTTGTTCTCAGAGTATAAGTTCAACAAATGACTCTTCTGAGTTGTTTGAATAAATAATTAAATTAATCAAGACATTAATTAATGAGGCCACAAAGTTAAATAAATCCACTCTTCCTTTAGGGATTTAAAAATTAATCTTGTACAAGAGGAAAGGGATTTATATTTTATTATATTTGATATGCTTTTTGCAATGCATGCCTTTTTATATCCTGCACAATATTTATATCCTAAAATGTCCTAGAATTGTTTGAAAGTCTGTATATGGAATACATGTATGTGAGTTCCATGACTTACTATATGATGACATCATGAACAATAGATTCTTTAGAACCCCAAAACTTTATAAAAAAGGAGATTCCACTCACAAGCAGATAAAGATTATATTTTATGACATATGTCAGTACAGTTTCCAGTCTCAGCCATATATTTGCAGTACTTTCAATCAGAATTCACCATCTTTAACAAGCAATCATCGGAAGGTGTGTTGTGCATTACATTTACAGCTGCAACCATTAAGGTCACGGTTATATTCAAGATGTTCTTGTAAATGGCTACTTATAAGGGGTTGATGTCATGAGATATTTCTTATTGCCATTTATGGTGATATGCTGGGGGTATATCAAGATAAGTCTCGCAATATTTTATGCACATTTTTAAATGTAAATTTTTGTTATGCTTTTACAAAAGAAGAGATAAAATTGCAAAAAATAAGAGTAGCTTTAAGAGATGAAGCCTTCATTTTGAAACAAAACAAAACCAGAAGAATATTCATAATAATAATCCACATAATAATCCGATAATATTTTTTAGATTTTTGTCTATTTTCAGATCTCTGTCATGCTATAATGATAGAAATGTCTCTGCGCAGTATCGGCAAAAATGCCGGCTAATCCCTAATCCCATTTTATATAATATTTGTTCAATAATTTTCTCTTTACTCTCACTGACACTCATTTCTGACAAAGCTGGATTTATAAAACTTGATTTATTCATAGGAAATCTTAGTTTTGCAAGAAATATCAGGTTTCTGTAATCTTGAGTTCTTGTCTAGAGAAAACAGAAAATGTCTTGCCCGGAAATCGTTTCTCTGTGCTTTGCTAAAATCTTTCAGGAAAAAAAATCTTCAATTTGAACAAACGGTGTAAAATATATCTGGCCCTAGAAAAGCTTATTATATGTCTCTATCTTGTTTATGCCAGGCATTTTGACAAGCATAGACATGGACCTATTGCAGGTGTTGATGTGAGAGTATGGAACGATAACTGCCAATGTCTAATTAGGATCTACAGTGTTTACCCTGACTCTGGATATATATATCTGGGCATAAAGATTAAGACAATGACTAAGAATTGTTTTATTATTATGTTATATTTAGCATAATAATGGCTGAGGCGAACGATACTACATTTACAACCAATCAACATAGATTATAGACTGATGTCGCAGGGACTGCAAGTTTGGTTGGGAAATGTAAAAATCTGGGGAGAGAGGAAAAAAGACTGAGAACTGCTCTATCAGCAATACCGACTTCCTTGAGAACAGTAGAGGCAGGAAATTGATAAGGAAGTTTTGTCAAAGGTTGCACTTACATTTATGTCATTTACAGTTTGCTGAAGTAAACATTTGTACCAGATTCTGGACACTTTTAATAAAAAAATATGTGCATTATCATTTGAAGTGTTGAAGTAGTAGGTTTTTTTCACACACACGATGTAAAACATTCATTCCTAATAAAATCATGAACTGCCCACACCAAAACCGCAAGCTTAAATAAGCTTGCGACAAGTTTGCGGTAAGATTGCAACCAAGCGTGTTGCAATCTTATTTAAGCTTGCGGTAAGATTGCGATAAGAAAGCCGCAATCTTTAAATTAAGCTTGCAAGGTTGCGATAGGAACCATTACGATCTTGATTGCTCGCTTGACTGCTCGCTTGCAAGCTTGCGCAATCATGCCAAGCGAGCGGTTTGGCTCGCTTAAAAGCTCGCTTGCACGCTTGGCAAGCTTGCAAGGTTGCGATAGGAACCATTACGATCTTAATTGCTCGCTTGCAAGCTTGCGCAATCATGCCAAGCGAGCGATTTGGCTCGCTTAGAAGCTCGCTTGCACGCTTGGCAAGCTTGCAAGGTTGCGATAGGAACCTTTACGAGCTTGATTGCTCGCTTGCAAGCTTGCGCAATCATGCCAAGCGAGCGGTTTGACTCGCTTGCTCACTTATCCCATGCGTGCGGTTTGGCACGCTTGCAAGCTTGCGCTATCATCCCAAGCTTGTGGGTTGTTTTTTTTTTCTTTGCTTGATCAAATCCGTTGAGTGGCTAAGGTTGTGGCTAGATTGACATAAATAAAATCACTAGATAACATTTGTGGTTTTCACTTAAAAATCCGATGCAACAAAAAATTTACAGGGAAAATAACACAACAGAAAGATACTAAATATATTCCACTGTAATTAAAGACAATGGCAAAGAACACAAAGAAGTGGTCATTTATTAAAGGAAACAACTAAAAGATGCTTATCAATTAATTTATATTCTTAACCCATAGCTCGCTAAGCACTTATTAATATGAGAAAGCATGACAAGCCATTTTCGGGGGTCAAGCAAATAGGATTTTAAATGATTAAATCAAACTTAAGTATCAATTTATTTATCATTAAGAATAAAATACATACAATGCACTCAAGAAATAGTACCACAGGTATTGTGTTCAAAAACAGTTTATAGTCAGTTCTTGTTGATTTCTCAGATGACAACTCTAGTTCAGCTTGAGGGAATCTTGCATCCTTCCTCTTACCTGCACAGCAAATGTATTTTTTCTCCAATTACGTCTGAAAAAGAAAAAAAATCCAACATTCTGCATTATTTAATATTTTTTTTTCATTACCTGATTTTTTATTTAGCAATGAAAGATTTATTTAGTATGTAAGGGTCTTGTGTTATTTGTACCACACAGGCACCTTCAGTCAAAGTTTGATGCAGAGTAAGTGTTCAAAGATTGAAAGAAATAGATTGGAAATTTTACAAAAAACAAGGAAACAAACAAAAAACCTAATTAGATGCTGACACAAACTTTTACAGCTTTGGTCATGATGCAAACTTGCCTATTCTTTAAAACAGCAATTTGAAAACAGCAACAAATAACAGGAGCTATAGGCAAAAGCACCCCCATATTTTATATGTTTAAAATCTCAGCTGAGAAATGCTGAACTAACTAAAAAGTAAAGCTTAACAAAATACTATCTTGGTTATTTTATAAGCATTAATATGCACAAAGGGGTAAAAGTAAAACACCAGACCTGGTAGTGCAATCCGTAGAGTGTTGGCTCCTGGTACTAGAGGCATTGGGTTCAGTCTGGGCTGCAACATACCAAAGTCATGTTAAATGGTAGTGTTATTGCTCTCTTGCTAATACTCAAGCAAATATACAGCTAGTTCTATGACTAGTCAGTCAGGTGTCAGGATAATGTGACTGGGTGTATCATGCCAGGTGTTCATGGCATGCTAAAATCAGTAAAAACAGCTTTATATTGGCTTCAATTGAACACTATCTTCTAATAAATTGTTGGTGGTTTGATTGTTTATTAGGTTTATTGAGCCACCAACAGTAGTACTGGTATTTCAGTTATCTGGAGACGGTGTTCACTTGAAGCAGATATAGTGCTGCCTTCACTGTGTATAGCATGCCATGAACAAATAACATGATACCACATCCAGTCATATTATCCTGACACCAGGCCAACCATAAACACACAGATAAATAAAAAGCCAGTAAATTCAAAATGTATGATTATTACAGCAAGATTATTTTTTTATTAATGTAAGTGAATACAGAGAACAAAGGAAATTTAAATTTAAAATATACCAACTAATTTTAATATTATAATATTGCAATCAAAACAGTGGCGCCCATGGCTGAGTGGTTAGAATCGCTGACTTGAAGCTCCTCAGCCCCTCACCGCGTGGGTTCGAGTCCTAGTTGGGGTGAGAACTTCTATGTAGGGAGGTTTTCCTCCACCAATAATTAGCTGGACGTCGCCAATATGGCCATAAATGTGTCCGTGCGATGTAACAAAAAATCAAACAAAATCAAAACAACATATGATTTCCAAAGATTGACATCTTCATGTACCAACAGCTGCGCCATGCAATTAATAATAAACATGGTAGTGCTAAAAGGTAGCAAATGCATTAATACAAGAACTGGTACAAATGGTCAAAATGTTACATAGTTATCTCAGTACCTTTTGTCTGTCATCCATGCGTTGCTCTTCACTGACCTCCTTATTGACATCCGTCTGCATCTCCGATTCTTTTTTTGTTCACTTGCATCTGGCTGTTTCAAACTATTACAGAAAATAAAATACTTTACATGAGTGGCAATGCCATACTAGCAAACACAGTTATGTATGTGTTCAATCATAAGGTACAAGTTATCTTGGACATCTCTATTACCGGTGAGCTAAATTTATTTTCTTACCACAACAATGTAATCAACAACAAAAAATATTGTGTAGCCACTTGTAACCGTTTTATGTGCCTTTATTCCTATAGTATGCTATGTATCCATGTGTAATGTGAATGTCCGGTAACTGGATATTACCGTTAATAAGGTCACTCTAAAATAAACAATAATACAAAAATGTCTTACGTTTGAACTTGTCAGAACCGTATCAACTCTAACTGAAGCATAAATTAAATATACAGTAGAAAACACGTGTTTATGGAAAAGTCAACGGTTTCAGAAAACGTTTGTGATAAGAAAAAACTAAGGTGAAATGTCGGAACTGAAAAAAATGGCGAAAATATTTAACACGTTAATTTTGCATTCTAAACCGTTAATGTACTAAACTTACTACGTTCAGAAAACCTGATTTAAAATGTGGTGCTTCTTATACTTGTTTAAGTAGATCAATGTCTCACCTTTGCTTAGTAGTCCAGTGAAGGAAAGTCAATTTTTTCATCTTTTTCATCACATTTTTTTCATTTCGTTGAAAATTGGCGCGGCCGGAAGTGTAGACTGCGCATGTGCTATTGTAGTAAATCGGGACCGCTCGGCGATTTCTTCGGTTATTTTCCGAAAGTTACGATTGACTTTTAATAAAACACCGTAAAAGCGACTTTTAAACTTTTATTATTAAATGGTGTTTATTCACATTCCCAATAAAGTAAGAGTGGTTTTAACATGATACTCTACTGTCTGTTTTGTTGTCATATTAGATATTAGACTGTAAATCTACTTGACCAGGTTTTCGAAAGACAACAAAAAGTTATTAAAAAACTGACATCTTTGGAATGAGATCAAAAAAATAAATATTGTACTGAGCTATTATTACCAAATCTTTTGTAGCTGTCTTTAATGATAACATAGCTTAAAATTGCTTTTGTGATCAGTCAGATCAAGGTCACTGTAACTCATAACAGCAGTTTGCTTTCCATGTCTACTCAGGATTTAGATAGATATCAAATTTGAAAGTTAACTTGTTTATGGGATGCCAAAGTATGGGATTGATTTTGTTGTCAATTAGTTTGAAGGACTGAGTCACTGTTACTAAATACATTTTATTTTGTTTAGTTCATTATCTTATTTTTTTTGAGGATTAATCAGATTAAGTAGTTAACTAACTATCTCATGGGAAGAATATGTTTGGAATTGCTTTAGGGATCAATTGTTGTCAAGTTATTAAATATATTTTTGGATTTTCTATAAAAAAAATCAAGATGGGAGTAGGGTATCATTACCAAATTACTTTCTAGGGAGAGTAAATCTGGGACTGTTTTGTATAGGGTTGTGTGATTTCTGTTTAATAATAAATAATGACAAAATAAAATTTAAAAAAAAATTGGCAGTTAGTATTTAGAGCTTTTTTATGTTACATTCTGGTAAGCTTTTTTCAACCAACTGTCCATCTAGCTGCATTAACAATTTGCTCGTAAACACTTTAAAGGCTACCGTTTTGATCCAATCTTAACCAACACTGGTGGTCAGAATGTCATTAAATGTTTGTCTGTATGAAATCTTGGATGAGTTAATAAATAGGTCACATGGTCAAATAGTAGGTGACTTGGTCAGATCTATAAAAACCTTGAGAACACATTAAAAGACTTTTTTGGGGGCCTAATCTTCACAGAACTTGACCAGAATCTTTGTTTGCAATAAATCTGGATGTGTAACTGTAGGCAAAGATTTGCTTCAACATAACTTGTAATCACTAGAATCCAAGGCACAGTTGTGAACATTTAGTCTTGTGATTAAATTTTAAAGCCAGTGTCCTCAGGTGAGCGATACAGGGCCATCATAGCTTTCTTGCTGTATATCTGCAAGTGGAACTGGTCATGCTGGTCAAGTTCTCTTTCAAATGTTATTTCTTTAAAGAAATACAAAATAAATTTCTTAATGTCTTGGAATAATTTTATGCTTGCAAGTCCACAACCTATCCACAATCCTAATAATAATTAGTTTTAAGCTTGCAAGATCGCAAGCTTCTTGCAATCTTCAGTGGAATATAAGATTGCAAGCTTGCAAGACCGCAAGCTTCTCGCAATCTTAATGGTATTTAAGATTGCGAGAAGTGTGCGAACAAAACCTAACCGCAACCTTAATTTCTATGCAAGCGAGCGTGCTCGCATCCGCGACCATAATATTTAAGAATTGCAATCTTATTAAGATTGCGGCAAGCTTGCGCAAACTTGTCGCAAACTTGTGACGAGCTTGTCGCATGCAAGCGTTTTGGTGTGGGTGGCATTGACCAACTGATTTAACAGAGTTACAGTATATAATTATAAAGTCTATAAATAATAAGTTTTAATTATGGGCTGCTATGGCTGCACATACAGGCATATCTGTTTCCATTTTACAGGGCCAATTATCAATTATTTGCAATATGCAACATCATTTGTTAAATATGACTTCAAATTTAACAAAACAGCCATAAGAAAATGCTTTCAAAATTCTCAGCATGTTTTTTCTAGTGAACGTTTTTGTTAATATCAGCTGACATAGGTACAGTTTATATAAAATAATCTTTTAAGACAACAAAGGTAACTACACAATATATATTATAAATGCTAATATACACCTAAATGCTGATAATTGGCCCTATGTCCCAAATGTCAGCCTTCTGGCCTAAAGGCCCTTGGAGTAGATGTATTGATGTGAATGGATTTGGAAACCAACACACTCGATGCTTTTCATTCCTATATCCTGATGACAGCTAAATTTACTTGTACAAATATAACTCAGTGATCAGAGGATATATTTTATTATATTCATTATGGTTCATCAATTTATTTGCTTTTATTTTTAGTTTTTAAAACTGAAATTGAACTATCTTTGACCATGTGGCTTACAAAAGTATGGAATGTTATATGATGAAATTGAAACATCATATATTTATGAAATCATTCTTCTGTTTGTCACTAAAGTCATACTTGTAACCAAGAAAAAACAGTTTTATGTTTAAAATATTTCAACCAGAAGTGTAACGAGGCATATGATTTGCTGTTGTATTAAAACATTGGACTCCAGCTCACATGAAATGATTTTGTTGATTTTCATATGTAATCCTTCTTAAAAAGTTCATGTCCTTGAACAGAATCATTACTTCATAGAAACTGTTTTGTTTTGTTTTTTTTGTTGTTTTTTTTTGTTTTTTTTTTAACTTAACATAGTATCCATTATCAGTTGTACATAATTTACAAGTCATAATTAAATAAAAACAGTAAAAAGTGGCCAAAATATGAAAATATGATGCCGTTTATAGTTATTATATTGCATCCTGAGAAGCTGGAGGACATAGAGGTATCATGCTGTTTTTACTTCCTGCACTGAACAACGCAGCATCAAGAAGTAGTTTGTAGGCGGATTAATTTGTGTCATAGCTGCAAGAGATTTTATTCATAACCGTTTCAGTATAAATGATGGTTATTGATGCTGTTATTGTAAAGTAAAATGATGTGCAAATGAAACTTATGCTAAAAGTTCACATTTTGCAGAAGGAGGCAGTAACATTTATGAATGAATGGCTTTGATGAAGGAATAGACTTTATATATATTGCAGCACATGAACTCTGGAAAACATGTAGTGATATAATTATCTTCTTTATTTAAGTTCTATTATGTGCCTGTTGAAATTCCCAAGTGTAGAAATATTGAAAATGTTTAAAAAACGAAACTGTGAGTACACACATTAAGAGCAAAAATGATAAAACTCAATGCACCATATTAAAATTATTCTCTTATAAAATATCACGAAAAACTCATTTAGGCTGACTGTAAACAACACAGAAAATGCAGGAAAAGTGGCAGCCATTTTGACGATTCAGAAGCAGGTTGGAAATGTAAAATAATCTGTTTACTAAGTATCCTATATAGGTGTGTGTAGTATAGTGAGGAATCTTTAACACCAAAACCAACTGAACATTGCATGTGTCATTAACGATTGCTAGTGTTTACAAAAAAAGAAAATGGTCAAACGTGTCTGACCTAGTTGTTGATTTATAATGTTGACATTTCCATAAATTACATGTCAGTGTGGAAATATTACAAAAACTATACAACAAAAATGGAAGTAGAGTCTAAGAACAGCTTAACCAAACACTTATGCAGCCAAACAATCAGGTGAGGCCAACAATTTGACCCCATGGTATATGTTAAATGAATTGCTATTTCTTACTGTTTTGGACCTGGTACTGCAATCAGTAGGGCATTGGCTCCAATGTGACTGGGTGTGGTATCATCCAGGTGTTCATGGCATGCTATACACAGTGAAGGCAGCACTGTATCTGCTTCAAGTGGACACTGTCTCAGTTAACTAAAATACTGTTGGTGGGATGATAAACCAAACAAACTATTTCTTACCCTCATGTTTCGTACCACTCCATGAAAGTGTAAACATGCATATGGTAACTTCAAAATAACAAATGATTATTCAGCAACAGAAACCTTTCTGCACCAAAACTAGTTCATTAAATGTTAGAGAAATTACAATGTATTTAAGTTCTACCTAGTTTTAATCTTTCAATTCAATTGTGAATGCCTATTGATTAATGTTAACTTGATGGAATGTGGATGAATATGAAAGCAGAAGCCAGAAAATTAAATTCTATTAGTTATTCATGATTTCAGAAACTTATAGTACTAGAAAACACATAGATCTGGGATAACGACATTAAATTAATTTTGAAGATTTTCAAAACATTTTCTTATCATTTAAAAAAATAAAAAGTACTATTGTATCTAGGACTTTGGAAAATATACAGGAAATACAGTTATTGTTATTACTGCCCTGCTGTCTCTCCTTTCTTTGTAAACCTGCTTATATTATCAAAATTATCAATTGCAAAAAAAACAACACACAACATCCTTAGAGTTCAGATTACAGGTATAGAAGTATGTTGAATTTTTTAATAACTTAAAATTACCTGTAAATCATTCGCCATTATATTATCATGTTCAGCCTTTGACACCCATTTGAGTGGTTCTTTTGCGTGACTCTGGCTGTTGTAGTCTTTGATTTAAATTTGTATTTAGGGGTTGTTTATCAAATTATACTTTCTGTTTAACTTTGGTACTTTGTTTTTGGTTAAATATTGATAGAATGGAAAAGCCTTGCCAAGTTTCGTGATTGAACTTTTTTGAGGATAAGAAGTGTCACTGGGACCAATCTTTTAGGAGTTTATATGTCAAATACCTTTATATGTCAATGGTATATCTCGCAAATATAAAAAAAAATTTGGCATGTTGTTCTTTTCATTTACTGTGATAAATAAAAATATTTTGTCTTACCACATGACATTATGTCTTCATGTTATATAAATCTATCCTATTTGATATTAAACCATAGAAAAAAGAAATATTATGCCAGATTGTACTTGCTAAAAAGATTTGTGTATTTTTAATTTTATTTTTTATTGATTTGTTTTTATACTCCATTGACCCAAAGACTTTTGGTTCATTAGTTTTTCTGTCCAGATATTTGTCTGGGGTCTTCCTTCAACAAATAGCTGCATGTTGCAATAATGATCTTAATTTGTCACTGCATTTGTATTTAAAAAGCATAAATTGACCCAACATATTTTTTTTTTCTGGATATGTTAAACTGTCATTGGTCAAAGAGGATTCTTCAGGACTGACAACTACTGGCACAATCGCAATGAATGGGAAGACCATACCATGTAAAAGTCTTACGCCACTTTGTAACTTGAACCCCTCGCATAAATACAAGATGGTGACAGCAGTGGTCATATCAATTTGAAGTTTTAAAGTTGATATTTGATTTCAAGAAGTTGTTTATTTTCTACTTTCAGTTTTGATGTTGAGAATGGAGGTGCTGGTAGGGGTATTGAAGGGGGCAGTCCTTCGGGTGGCCTCGTTTTACAGAATCTGCCCCAGCGCCGTGAGTCGTTCTTGTACCGCTCGGACAGTGATTATGAAATTTCGCCAAAATCCATGTCTCGCCATTCCTCTGTACAGAGTGAGCAACCTCAGTAAGTACCCTTGAGTTAAATCTTCATGTCACATTATGTACTTTTAGTCTGTATGGCTATGTAAAGGCACCACTGTTTCTAAGCACATTCAAAGCCATTAGACAAGTTGATTTCAACGTGCTGTTTTCACTATTTGCAGACTCCTAGGAAGGATACCCTTGTTTGGTTAAGAACATCTCTAAAACATCCCAAGCACACTTCTTGTACTTCTGGGTTTTTGTGCAGAAAGGCTGCTATTTATATACAGCCACTTTCAATTTAGGTCTACGACATTTCCAAATAACCAGTAAATGAACTTTAGGTTGCCTTTTACATGTTCATGCTATAGAAGCCAAAAACAGCTTTCAACTCAGAGTTTCATATCAGTTGACAGGTGATTTGCTCAGAAATTGGAAGTCTTTTTTTGAAACTAGACTGACTATAATGCCAGACCTTGTATATCAAAGGACAGTTTATTTCTGGACACATTTAAAGCACACTCAACTATGTAGTTTTGTATTTGAAAATTAGAAACTACTGCAGAAAGATTGCATATTATTAATCAGCTAGCAGGAATTTTATTACAGGTTATTAGTATGTGACAGGTAATTTCGGGTCATTCCTGTAAATAGACCTGTAACAGTTTAATGTACTCTCAGAAATGCAGTATATGGCGACTAAATAAGCATCATATATGTCTGTCAGTTGATCCATCTGTCCGTGTGTCTGTAGATGATAAAGGTCCCAGCTATTCCTTGTCTATCGTTGGTCAGATTTTGATGAAACTACAGGAGTGATAGCTACTAAGCCTCGTTACGCATATCATTGGCACTTCATGACCATCTTGATTTTTTTCCTTCCTAATCTTAACAGTAACTAAGGTAAAGCAGTATCTGGCAGTGTTCATCATCTTCCTTGTTACTTTCTCACATAATACAACCAGTCATAGAGTCTGTATTGTATATGGGTCCTAGATCTAATCCTTGAGTTATGGATATAATATGTTGATGATCCTAGTTGTGTTATACAAGGTCTGGCTTGTTTATGTCATTTGAAGAAGTATTTTCTTATGACCGTATAATTATGTGTAGGTGAAGACAGTTAATTCTCACCAGGAATATGGAAAAACTTTGTATTGCCTATAAATTCTGGCAAACCAAATCTTACCATGCTAGCAGATTATCAACATTAAGCCGTGTAGTCACCATTATGTTGAAAAACAAGAAAGTTATTATATATCATAGACCTGGTGTTCCCTTTAATCATGATTTAAGATGGCATACCAGTATGTTTATATAAGACAAGATAAGTACAAGAATCACTGTGTTCCATCCCAGAAATTCCTGGCAATATGCTGTCTACATCATCATTGTATGCTTTCCTTCAAATACTATATCTATGAACTACAGTATGTGAACAAGTCTTTTATTAAAACAGGACTCTTTTTTTTTTTACACAAAAGTGGAAAATATGTTTACTGTTGTTTTTTTCCATTCTGTGGCTTGTACATATAAGTTTTATCACAATGAAATAGTTTTATGAAGAATAGAATGCTTTCTTAGAATGGCAGAGAATATCTTACAAATCTTTTTTCACTCCAAGCCAAATACCAAGCCTCGAATGATTGGATTGATCTGTTTTTGCTTAGCCTTCAATCTGGCAACGTTAAAATCAGAGAATTTCAACATTTCATTCAATTAAGTAAAATTTATTAGTTTGAAATATAAGATGCAGATTCTTAAATAGAATAGTATAAAAAGTCATTTGATAGTGAGACTTAATTGGAAGTTGCAAATTAGAGCCATAATTCTTGTGAATCACTGTTCTGTTTAACCAGATTTGCATTTCTCCAGTCAGATAAGCTTTAATTCTGCACCTAAGTTAAGCTATGAAACTGACTATGCACCTAAGTTAAGCTATGAACTGACCATGCACCTAAGTTAAGCTATGAAACTGACTATGCACATAAGTTAAGCTATGAAATTGACCATGCACCTAAGTTAAGCTATGAACTGACCATGCACCTAAGTTAAGCTATGAACTGACCATGCACCTAAGTTAAGCTATGAAACTGACTATGCACATAAGTTAAGCTATGAAATTGACCATGCACCTAAGTTAAGCTATGAAACTGACCATGCACCTAAGTTAAGCTATGAAACAGACTATGCACATAAATTAAGCTATGAAAATGACCATGCACCTAAGTTTAGCTATGAAACTGACTATGCACCTAGCTTAAGCTATGAAAATGACCATGCACCTAAGTTAAGCTATGAAACTGACCATGCACTTAAGCTATGGAAGCATGGAACTAGAAACTGTATGGTGCAGTTTGTTAACAAATGTTATATTTTCATTAAGAAATTCGGTTCGGCAAAGCAAAGAAATCAACAACAATAACAACACCGACCTATGACCTTTAACTACAAACTAATGAGCATTACGTATTTGGATGAAAGAGTCATAAAATGTCTTTATTTGTGGTATTTATTGATTACCAACCCACAGATAATATGAATGTCATGTTATTATTCTTATATTGATGATTGTGATGGTTATATTAGAATCCCATTATTCTACTCCCCTGTAATTACCTTACATTAACTCTAAACCTGCTCATCCCAAAATAATATTTAGCAAAAAGAGAAGATCCATATCAGCTGTCTCCCACTGGGGGCTGTCTGATTATGATCTGTACTATTTGCTGCCGAGTGAATAGGGATAAGGTAGCTTCCCTTTGCCATGTATGTTGTTGGCACACAAGTTAGATAAGTTAGTTTAGGACACTAACACCAGTAGCAGGTAATGGGTGAACAGTGCTTGGGCAATAATTATAGCCTCTAAATAAACAAAAGAATCATACTAAATAATTATAGAGCTTTTTTACATCTTCATTAAATAACATATGGTTTACTTTTTTTGTGTTTGTCTCCCATCAACTGAAAGCATTCTGTTCTTTTTTGTTTGTTTATCTTTTGTTTGTGGAATTGTTCAGTTTTAAGTTTTAAAAATGCCATTAGACTAAGTTGAATCTTAGAGTAAGTGCATTTCAGAGCTATATATCTTAAATTGTTAAAATTATTGTGGAAATATTTCAATGAAAATGATAAATTAAATATGTAATAATGTTGTTAGTAGAATAATGTTTCATTTTAATGTGATGTTTACATGTTGTAAAAGCTAATTATGCCTTTCTTTCTTACTAAAATTACTAGCCAATGTCAAAATTGCTTTATGAAATATAAATAAGTTATAAAATAGCTAATGACTCAATTATAAACACAAGCATACTTGATAAGTAGATGCTGTGCCAACCTGGTAACTTGATGTTGTGAATATAATTTGTTTAAAAGATAAGATAATCATAGTTAATTTGTCTCTCTGCTACATGTTAAGAAAATATCATGTGACTTTATTTAACATTAGTTTTGGTATCAAATTGTTTTTGTACAAATGTTAAAATGCAACCTTATCTATTAAGGTCAAGGTTATAGTTGACTTCAGACTAAGGATTATCATGCAGCTTATTTGTAACTCCTCCACAAAATAGCTGCACATCTCTATAACCACCATAGTTTTGTGGCTGTGACAAATTAAAACCAACAACCAACCAAACAAAAAATTTGCCTTACTGTTTAAAGTTAAATCTGAGAATGCTTAAAATGGACTGCCCACAAGTAAGATAGGTACACTGCGTTAATGCTCCACACCTCATATTACATCTCTTATGTCATCTCTTATGTGCTAATTAGTGAATGTTTATGAATGACAGATACACATGTAGTATCGTACTAGGATACCAGGCCTTAAATAGCTAGAAGATATTTGAAAATCATTGCAATGCTTTTAATTGTCCTAACCTAAAGACAAAACAATCTTAAAGGGACTAACATGTTCATATTTATTAAATGTTCTGATGTAATTTTTGAATCCCATTGTCCATTGTGGTTTAAAATGGTAAATTTTTTATGAGCAAAATTAAACAAGGGGAAAAAAATGAAAATGTTCACAACAACGTCCACATCATTTTTAGACATGTCACAAATGCAATCGCAAACTTGAACAGTTAAGAGATTGTCTCAGTCTGGAGCATATACTATAACCTTGACGCCTCTGGTCTGTGTTTCTAGGTTTTGTTCTGTTTTGACATGTGGATAACAAAGTGGATTTACATACATGTAGCAGAGGATGATAGATGGGTTGCAATGGTTGTTTATGTTTTGTGTTACGCTCTATCATAATGTACCTGACAACTCTGTACACCTTCATGTTGCATCGTATTATCTCCTCTTTCACAAAGTATGGTCCATTACTAAGATATTTGAAAGAAGTTGCATTTGACAGTAGTTTTGTTGAATGGGAAAAGGAAGGGATATCTTATAGGGAAAATGTATGTACATATAAAGAAATTTTATAGAAAACAACAACAACACATTGGTGTTTGACATTGAAGATGATGCATGTATCCCCATTTATTTTCACCAATTTATTCTTTTAGTGCTCAATGTTCAATAAGATGTACTGGGTTTGAAGCAGGTGCAAATGACAAAGTGTAACATTAGTGTGTTATGTGAAGTATGATAGATATTTGTTAGTTAAGCCATGTTTTTCTCACAGTAAATGAAAAAACTATAAATATTTTTTATTGTTAAATGAATTGATATGCAATACTTTATTGTATCCAAGAATTATTTTGTATGAGAACAGAGTTAAATGAACCATAAACTTGACATCAAAGCTTTCTTGAGTTATTGTTATGTCATTTTATTAATATTTTAAGTACATTAATGAGTTATTTTTTAGTAAAATGCTCAATTTAATATAGTATTTATTATTAGCAAGATGAAGTAAGTTAAAAAAGCCTAAGGCATTTTAAAAGAAAAAATAATTTAACAACAAGGAAGAAATAAAAGTACCATTGACTAAAACAAAATGTTATTACAAAAATTTTTAAAACAATTTAGGGTTTAAAATAAACAATAAATAAAAAAAACAACCTAGGTAGAGTTAAGGATTTCAGCTCCTTCCTCGATGAAGTAGCAGACCTAGCACCTAGCAAGCTGGCAATGATGTTGGATGGTGGAAGAGGGAGATGAGGAGGTCGATGGTACCACAGATCACTGGACCCACTTTCACACTACCCATCCAAGGTAGGTCCACATTCTTAGAATAAACATTGTTTTAGAAAGATGTGTGCTATGCTCTCACATGAAAGATCCAGATTCCCATTTGACCAGCATGCACCCAGATCAGTCTGTGCATATTAAACCATCAACCAAACAGGAGCATCCGTGACCATCAGGCACTCACAGCATGGATTCAAATCCTTGTTAGGGAGAGCTTTCTTGGGGAGGTTTTCCTGAGGTGAACAGTTGGTTCTACTCTGGATTCTTCCATTACCAAAAATTAGCTGGATGTCACTAATATGATTATAATTGTGTTGGTGCGATGTAACAAAAAACAACAACAATCATCCCAACATATCTGTTTGAAAGGCCTAGTTATTGTATAATTACTCTTTCCAATGAAATTTAAGGGAGTTGTGCTTGACAGCATGAAGACTGATCTACATGCCTTCAGATTTTCATCCGTCACTAGAGACAATGTTCCAAGCACCAGTGTCCAAGATTGCAGATACCACTTTAGTTAGGAAGCATTCCAATCATTGTACTTTATATAAATTCCATATTTACAAGGCAATTTATGATTAAAACTACTTGTCACTATGATTGTCAGCTGGTCTGATTGTATTTCTCTATGGTGGTCATTATATTTGATATAGCATGAAAAAGGATGTTTTAATCTAGGCTGTGGTAAACACAAGCTTAGGTGTCTTGTTTACTGGAAAAATATTGTTTTTCTAGAAATATTATGACTCTGAAAAATAAATTGTCATGAAAGATGTAATGTAGGAAATGAGAAACAAAGTAATAAAGATGTAAATAAGCTCTAGAAAAAATGAGATAGAAATATGTGAAGATAGTATTAAGAGGATAATTAAAATAAATCAAATGGAAATAAGTGTAATTTTTATTTACAGTATCCCACTCATATAATTTGTTCTCACATTGCTATCTCTGTCTTCCCCCCAATTAACGTAAGAATATTATCAGGTGAATTAGATAACAAAATAAGAGGCATTTTCACTTAAAAATAATCTTAGAACTGATGAAGCTATGGGTTAAAATGATTCAAGGGAAATAATTACCAACAGTAAATGCATAATTTATATCAGTGCTACCTCCCTTTAAAAGATTACAAAATATGCTACTAAGTGGGGACTACAAACATTTGATCATTACAGTGATGGATGTAAATAACATTATCATAATTCATAATAATTTATTTAAGTTTGTGTTACTCTTATGATTTTTATGGCCGATTTTTAATGGCAATTATCTTAAGACAATTTTAATGGAAGTTGAATTAAAATTATTGAAGATTTAAAGAAGTGATTATCTAATTGCTAATATAATTGATTAATGGTAATCCTGTTACAAAATTTTAATAATAAATAATGAAAGGTAATTCAGAAGAATTTTGTCTTCTGTCTTTTGATTGTGATTCAGGTTATATCTATTATGCACTAATTATCCCTGACATTTAACCACCTCAGAGGGACTTGTGATTATGTGTCTGTAATTAACTGCTTTTGAATGAAGGTATGATGAAAATCCATCTGCATTGAAATGTTTCATCTAACGTCAAATGACTTATTTTCTATTATTTTAAGTGCAGTTCTACGTCAAATAATGCTTTTTAGCTTAAGCTATGCCATTTCATTTAAAGTTTCAGACAAAAATTCTCACTAAGAAGTTTATAAATAAGGGATAAATACACTAAACATGCACATCCAATTAGGTTGTCTGTGCTTTGTTTATTAGCTTCAATTGCTGTGGTATTAAATGTTTACCTTCCTACTACCTTATCAAGAATGTTGTAACTCAATGGAATGTTTGTTATAGGATAGCCTGTGAATGGTTCATTTATAAACTCCCACCCCTTTAATCATCTGCTGGTTCTGTAAGAGTAGTTGAAAAGGAGGGACTATTTCCAACCTTGGCAATTGATTGTTTGACGTCATTGCTGAGCTTCATAGTGTAGGAATACATTCATGTTTTGAAGTAATCTGTAGTTATGATGAGTAATCTCTACGTCATGGCTTATCATCTGGATTCCTCTATCTTGGCTTCCAGCACATTTTTACATGTCTTTGCAAGCTCACACATACGTGCTTCTTTTTTTGGTGCTTACAAAATTGCTAGAAAAAAATGTTTCTTACACCATTGTTGCTGTTGTTGCTGCTGCTGTGTTGTTTGTATTTGCACTAAAATATAAACAAATCAAAATGAAAGAAGTAAAATAAACAAAACAACTCAGAAATAGGGTCATTAGAATTCTAGCCTTCATACAGAGTTTACTTATTGTTAAATTAATTTTTAAGCAATGATGATATTCAGTAAGAACATTTTTGTGGGGAAGGATATGCGAGCCATGTGGCTCATGAATTGCTGCTGGTCCACAACTCTAGGATTGATCAGACTTAAGTGCAGATTCAGATCAGAAAGGTCAGCTGCCTGATCAGGATCTGCACTTTTTGCTGCTGAGACTATAGCAATATCTATAGGCATCTTGGCATGTTTATTTAGAAGATCTTTAAGAAAATGGATGTTGCCACAAGGTTTCATGTAGGTCAGAAGTTTTGTGCACATGCTCTGTTGGTGCAGTGAGTAGGCTCAGTTGCTTCTATACCTAGCCATATCTTAATTTGTCAGTGTGATAAAATTGTGATGATCACTTCCATGGATTAAACTTCTTTAATCACAACTGGTCAATGTCAGTAGATTGTAGATTGTGGCTGGTATTAAGGCATTAATGCCTTGCATACTGCAGTTGAGACAGCACTTAATTTGCTACATACAAACCCCTTTTTACTGCATGGCTAGAAGAATTTAAGGGATCTTCAAAATTTGACAGGCTTAGCAAGCAAGTGTGCATTAAATAAAGAAAATATTACAATATTGTGCAATCAGTAGAGCGACAGCTCCAGGAACGGGAGGCCCCAGGTTCGATCCGTCCCGCGACATACCAAAGTCGTTAAAAATGGTAGTGGTATAGCTCCCTTGCTAACGCTCAAGCAAATATAAGGGTAGTTCCACGACTGGTTGGCCCGGTGTCAGGATAATGTGACTGGGTCTGGTATCATGCCAGGTGTTCATGGCATGCTATACACAGTGAAGGCAGCACTATATCTGTTTCAAGTAGACACCGTCTCCAGATAACTGAAATACTGTTGGTGGGGCGATAAACCCAATGAATAAAAAATAAACAAACATAATATTGTTTCATTTTTTTGTCAGGTTCTATTTTTTGTCTTTTTAGAACGATTTTAGAAAGAAGGTTCCTGATTTAAACGAGCAAGACAGCTAATTAAAATTCAGACTGGTGTCTAAATTTAAATACAAATTGATTGATAAGGATTGAAGGTGTATGGTTGCATTTATGTTGCCCTAATCAATGTTCTTCTCTAGCAAGTCTGTTGTGTAACTTGATGGGGAAATTAGGTCAGGGTTTGTTTTTATCTGCATGGACTCATGTTAGCCCCTGTTTGTAGTGTTAGTGCTCATGGAAAAGGGGTCAGATGTCATGTTCTGGAGGGGGATTGAAGATAAACTAACACCTAGCCTGCTAAGCATGCATTGAAAATGCTTTGGCAAACAGTGTTGATCCAGTTAAGCTGATTCCCTGCAGGGAGATGTTAGGACATCTTCACTGTTTGCTGCTACATCTCTATCAATACATTACATTTGCATACAGTTGTTTGCTGAATAATTGAATTGCTTTTAAATGTCTTCAGCATGTCAAGGGATAATGCATGTCAGTGAATGAAAAACTGGTACTTAGCATTTGGAAGTTTTTCTTCTGATAGTCGGTGGATACTAGCATTAGATTAATTTTGAGTGTGGGTTGGATAGTTGATTTTGCATTTTTAAACTTTGTTAATATTTTTTTAGAAAAAAGTGTCATTTACATTTTGTCTGTGTTCTCATGATGTATGGAGGGTATTTTCATGTCTGTGCTAGGTGATAAGGTCAGAATTTATATTTGTTTAGGACCGTGATATAAACAGCTCTTGTCAGGGTTTTTTTATCTTTTTTTACTTCAGTGATAATGGAATTTTATCCTTCATCTTTGCACATTTGGAATTTTAAAAATTAATATGGTATGTACTGTTTTTTATTTGTCTCAAATTTAAGGTTAGATATGAAGTTAAATTTAATATTAAGATAGTAATAAATTTAAAAACGTAAACTGAAAGTGGAACTTGTGCTAGTCCTTTACTTTAACCTTGATACATTTTCAAAAAATATAATCCATACCAAATTCTAAGATATATTGCTGGAAAAACCCACAACACAATTAACAAAGGTGATGTGTTAGAGATGTGGACTTGTAACCTCTGAGCCTGTTACTGCATAGGTTAAAGTCCTGTTCAAAAGCAGAACTTTTGTATAGGTCTTCCTGATGATGTGCCAATGGCTCTACCCAGACATGTTTGGGGTCTTCCTCCATCAATAATTAGCTAGAGGTTCCCTATATGACAGCATTGTATCTAATAAGCATCTACTTTACAGTCGCTATTGTTCTCTCATTCTTCTTGTTTCTTTATTATTGACATACTATTATTTACATAACAAATCTTTTGGCAAGAAATTAAACATGAAAAAATAATGGAATGATTGCATGCATAATTTATTTATGTAAATTAATGTAATTTTAATGCCTTTCATTGCGTCTTTGCTTAAAATGTACTTGTGAATGTTGTTGATTGTACATACTGTACATATAGTTGTGAAATGAAAAGGTTTGTGTACAATATATTATAATATATGTAAAACCATTTGCTCTTTTTTCTTAAATGAATTATCCCATCATTATCATGTGTTTACCAACCTACATGATAAAGTCGCAAACAAGGGAGGTAACCTTTGCAGGGCAATATGCCACTGTTGCCATTGTATCAAAGTTGTGTTTCCTGTCAGTTTTGTTAGAACTTAAAATGTCAAAGTTACCCCAATCATTTTGCAATATCATTTATTTTGAGCTTCCTCTTTATGTATTTTAAAACTTCATCAAAAGTGTTCTGTTTTATTTTACTTCTTCTTCAACTTCTTCTTGATCATTTTTTGTTTCATTTTCTTTTGTTTAGCTGACAGCAATACCAGAATGTTTATTGTGAAGTGGAACAATTGGTCAGTTGTAAAATAATGTTTAAATACATATCTTTGTCAAAAAGTCTTAGAATCTCATGAGTGCAGTATTATTATATCCCTACCACAAATGTTTTTTTAGGTATGCACAGTGAATGTTTTAATGTGATATAATTAACAAACCACTTCCCTAACCTGAAAACAGTGTTATATATACCCTCATTACAATTTTGTCAATACCATTTAACTTGATATTCTTGCTCATGCCTAAAAAAATGTTAGCAAGAAACATTGAATGTATGATTCTGGTCCACTGAGCTACATAGTTTTACAGTTTTACACATTTTCAGTAATCTCCCTATTTGGAAACAGATAACTTGCTTCTTGTTTATATAAAAATAACAAATCTCCCACTTTGCAAGTGAAAATCTCCCACTTTGGTCTCTGAGGAAGTTCACATGTATACATGTGTTCCAAGGTAATGGACTATGTTAAATGTCACTTTTGAAAATAAATGTCCAATAACCATCATTGTTATTTGTTGTATGTGACAAAAATGGTAACATTTCAAAGTAGGGGAAAAAAGGAGATAATCTAAAATGCCTAGTGCTTCATCATCTGGGTGGGTTATACAATAAACTTTGAAGTTGTCCTGTTATCTTGAGCCATGCATGCTTACACTTGTCTGTTCAATGTGCTATAAATTTCCCAAGTATTTTGTTTTTTGTTATGTTTTTTGTTATGTTTTTTGTAACATCACACCAACACATTTATGGCCCATTGGTGACGTCCAGCTACTTATTGGTGGAGAAAGACCCCAGACGTATGCTTGAGTAGACCACTGGTGCACAGCAAGTAAGCTGGAAAACCTCTCCAGATGAAACTTCTCGCCCTCAACAGGGACTGGAACCCACATGAGGAACTAAGGAGTTACAAGTCAGCGACTTGAACCACTGTACGGTTGACCCTTTCCCAAGTCTCATAGCAAAGTTCTGATAACAACAGCCAATGCTTCTGTGAATATAGACTTCATAATGGTCGGATGCCACACAAGTTTTCTGAGCTGCACACTTTGGGATGCAAGAGTCACCTTCAACAAAGTCCCTCACAGCTGCATTCAGGAGTTGACGAATTACGAACATGATATATAACGAACATGATTTATTTTCTGATTAAAATAACAAATTCTACCAGTAATAATAATAAAAAAACAAATATACAAAAAACAAAGTGCCAAAGCTTCTTCAGATGCCGTTGATTCCACACTGCTAGAGATATTCTGTTGAGGTATACAGGTTGTAATATATAGGTGTAATTTCTTAGAAGTGCAACAACCAGTGCCACCTGGATGTTGATTATTGTTCCAAGTGCATGTTGACTATAAACCTGGACATTAATGTCTGAACCATTCCTATCACTCTTCTAAAAGCAGCTTCACTAATTAGTCCTGCCTCACATTTAATTAGGAAACTTATTTTGATTAAGATTATAAGCATTAATTTGTTTGTATGGCATTCCTAAAGTTTAATCATTGTAAATCTTTGCCTTCTAGGCACAAATTAATAAGGGTAAATTTAGGATCAGCATGATCCAATAGGGACCAAGCAGTCTAGTCATAATCTTCTCTAATTGCTGTTTAGTATCAATAAAGCTTGTTTTCTCAGCACGAAGTTGTAAGTGGATAACTAAGAACTCTGGTTTGGTAATGAACAAATGTAGCATGATAAGGGTAAAAAAATAAGCTCAATCTTTTTTTTCTGATTTAATTAAACTGCCTATTGGGTCTGAATGACAAATACTGTTGTTGTTGTACATGTATGCCATGGCATTTTTTTTTAAAATTAAGAATCCTTCTTAAAGAACATTGGAACTCAAATGGTAAATAACCTGTTTACCTTGCTTGTTGGTGGGTTTGTAAATTTGTACGTACAAACCTACATTGTCATGTCATTTGGGGCAGAAACTCATGACCTTTTTAAAGTATCCAGTTTTCTTTGGATCTTTGTTAAAGATGTTGAAATTATAAGACAGAAGTCAAGAGTTTACACCTTGTCTGGTATTTTAAAATTGAAGAGCAAAAAAATGGATGTATTGATATTAATTGAATGTTCAGTTTTATTTCTTGATTTTCAAGGATTTTAAAGAGAAAACTTCAGGAAAAAATGTTTTCATTGTCACTGCTCAGTAGAGCGGTGCCTCTTACAGGATGCATTCTCTTATGTGGATGATAGTCTAGTGGTCAATAACAGGAAAAAGCAGCTGTTCTGTGAGATCATTATCAAAGAAAAGAACTGGGTATATGGCTTTTAACAGTGTAGCTTGCAACAATAAAGTGTAGCTTGCAATTACGAAAAGGTAGCAGACATTTATTGGAATATGCAGCTGTTTGTTAAGGTCTTGTTTCAGAAAAGAAACTGAATACGCCAATGTTAATAATGCAGCTTTTAATTGTAGATATAGCAGACAAATGCAGCTTGTAATTGTAGATATAGCAGACAAATGCAGCTTTTAATTGTAGATACAGCAGACAAATGTAGCTTGTAATTGTAGATACAGCAGAAAAATGTAGCTTGTAATTGTAGATATAGCAGACAAATGCAGCTTGTAATTGTAGATATAGCAGACAAATGCAGCTTGTAATTGTAGATATAGCAGACAAATGCAGCTTTTAATTGTAGATATAGCAGATAAATGCAGCTTGTAATTGTAGATATAGCAGACAAATGCAGCTTGTAATTGTAGATACAGCAGACAAATGTAGCTTGTAATTGTAGATACAGCAGACAAATGCAGCTTGTAATTGTAGATACAGCAGACAAATGTAGCTTGTAATTGTAGATTTAGCAGACAAATGCAGCTTGTAATTGTAGATACAGCAGACAAATGTAGCTTGTAATTGTAGATATAGCAGACAAATGTAGCTTGTAATTGTAGATACAGCAGACAAATGTAGCTTGTAATTGTAGATATAGCAGACAAATGCAGCTTGTAATTGTAGATATAGCAGACAAATGTAGCTTGTAATTGTAGATATAGCAGACAAATGCAGCTTGTAATTGTAGATATAGCAGACAAATGCAGCTTGTAATTGTAGATATAGCAGACAAATGCAGCTTGTAATTGTAGATACAGCAGACAAATGTAGCTTGTAATTGTAGATATAGCAGACAAATGTAGCTTGTAATTGTAGATATAGCAGACAAATGCAGCTTGTAATTGTAGATATAGCAGACAAATGCAGCTTGTAATTGTACCTATAGCAGACAAATGCAGCTTGTAATTGTAGATATAGCAGACAAATGCAGCTTGTAATTGTAGATATAGCAGACAAATGCAGCTTGTAATTGTAGATATAGCAGACAACAGGGAAGAAAGTAAAATAGAGGATACAGTTCCTGTTAGAAATACTGTTCATTACTCTCAAATATTTATGTAATGAATCCACAGTTTAAGAGAGTGTGTAGTTCCCAGAATAGTCATCTGGTTTAAAGTGCTTGCTCGTAGCGGCGCCTTCAATGTCTCACATCCAAGCTCTTTCTTATACAAAGTGGATCATGGTTATGTTATACTGATGCAGCAATCCATCAATGTTTATATTTTAAGACTAAATATACATCAGTTTGCTGATTATCAGGTTAACACAGAATATGGGTGTGAAATTTTACTGAGAACAGAAAACTGACTATGTTAGGATACTTGTAAATTAATGGCCTGTCTAAAATTATCTGGGGGTGTATACAAAACTAAAAGCTAAATTCAGTGTGTAGTTACAAAACTAAAGAAAAGACAGCACCAGACTCTGCCAGTAAAATTGATTAGGCACACAGAACTTTCCAGCATCTAGAATAAACAGTCACCAGTTCATGAGAACAGCAAGAACACAAATGTGCTTGTCTTAAAAATGTTTTGAGCAAATTTTGTATAAATATTTACAATTTTTTGTCATTTCCATAGCATTGAAATAAAATTCCATGTAGATAGTGCCTGCATGGTCAACTTTAGCATTTTAGCCCATGTCATACTGTATTTTGTTATCAACTCATACAAAGTTGTGTTAATACACTTAATTGCATAGTAGCCTTTATGACTTGGGAAAGCCACAAATAGTGCAGATTCTGGTCAGGTTTACAAGGCTGCTGACTGATCTGGATCTACACTATATAAGAAGTTAAGGAAATGGGAAGGAAACATGCAAGGAATGGAAGTAAAGGTTTACATTATTATGTGAAAGAAATTTTATAATTTTATCAAAAAAGTGGTATAATGTTTGTAGATGGAGTGATTAGTATTGGACATTCAATCAACATTACATATGTTTGATAGCTGTGAAAGTGTGTTATTCCCAAATTTCAGGAAAACAGAAAAAGGTAACAAGATAATTTTGCTGAAAAAAGGCTGGGCTTTTAAAATATAACTTCTCATGTTTCATCGCTCAGACACAATCCCTACATTATCTGTTCTGTAACTTGTGTCGAAATAGCCTCAATAACTAGGAGTGTAATGGTTCTTCTAAAGGTGGTATTTAACAGTTTGCCTGTATCATTACATGTAACACCATCTTGCCCATGTTCTAAAGGAAATTGAGGATAAATATTATAAACTTATATTAAAGTTTAATTGGATAGAAAATACATGTTTGCAATGACAACTGGAGTGTTATGCATTACTTTCTACATGGATGAAAGGTACATATAAACAACATTTAGTGGGATCATTTCATGAGTAGGTACTTATACATTGACTATTGAAGGTTTCATGGTTTGTTTACTGAGTGTTATTACAGCTTTGGCATGTTATTACAGTTTTGACAGCATCAAACAGTAGCCTGTAAATTAGGAATAGATCAGGCCTTGGCAAAACAGTCAGGATCTATATCAGTCAACGCCAACATTATTGGCTGTTTTGTCTGTTTAACTTGTTTTCAATGCTTAAAGTTGTGAGCACATAAATAAATATTTAATTTTGGTTATTAACAAAAGTAACAGGTTACATGAAGAGTTAACTTTGTTTTGAATGAGCTGGAATTATTTTTTAATATCTGTTTTCATTTCTGGAAAAAACATGTCCCATTGTGGTATGTTTTTTGCTCCAGACACCTGTAAAGAATCAAGTGTCAATTAAATGTCACAAAATACACCAATAATCAAGTCCAATAATGTTCTGTGTGTCTTATCTACTTTATAATCAGTCTCCTGTAGCCAATAAATTTGATGCTGGTAGAATGCTCTGTTAAAACCTACAAGGCTCAGCTCAGCTCTTGGTGGCTGGTTAACTTTCAAGTTCCTTTTGAAAGTGAACTTTACACTTTCCTTGAGCTTTACACTTTTGCCCTTGAGCCCCCGCATTACTTGTCAGTGCCAGAACAATGAACAAATTGCAGATGCTTAATTTTGTTGCTAACCCATGCTACATTCTCGGGATTGGTTTGCTTTAATATTTAAGTTTAATATCATAATTATTATGTTGCATGTCAGGATTGATACGTATACTTATTAAGAAACAACAGCCACTTGAGCTGAAAACAATCAATGATAGAACTGTGATAAAAATCACAAAACATTATATAATATAATATCAATATAGTGTAGCAGTCAATAACACCATGTTGGACATATTTCGTCAGACACTTTTCAGAAAAAAGAACCAAGTATTTCATTTTTTTTAACAGGGTAGCTTGCAACAATAAAGTGTAGCTTGCAATTATAAAAACTAGCATAAAAAACATAGCCATTTGGCAAAGTTTTATTTAACAAAAGAAACCAAGTATACTGATGTTAGAAATGCAGCTTGTACAAATGTAGCAGAGAACAAGAAAACAAAGTAGCAAAAATACTCCACTGCCCATCAAAGTTATGGTTCGTTACTGTCAAATGTTTATGAAATTAATCAACAGAGTAAAAAAGTGTTTTATTCCCATGATAGTTATCTTCTTGTTTAAAGCGCATGCTCTCTACAGTGCCTTGGATGTTTCATATCCTGGCTCTTTCTTGTTTTTTTATATTATGTGACTGCACTAATTTGTACGCAAGGGCAGACTGCACTAATTGTCACAGTCTTCTACAGAAACATTTTAATAGATTTATTAGGATTTAAACTGTTTTGTTGTACTTTTTATGTTACTATGTATTTAGTGCCTGTGTACTCAAAACAGAAATGGTCTGACGATTCGCGATTGGTATACAAGCTAATTCACATGCATATTGTACTGTAGTTGAGATTTTTCCGTCCGTTTTGAATTTCTAGACACTCATATGCCCTTGGTCAAATGGTGCTAATTTAAAATGAGGCAAGTATGAATTTACTGATAGATATCTAGTTCAATTTGTTTCTGACTGAAATTGATGTCCATTGATAACAGAGGGATACATTTTATATTGTTTTAAATATGTCTACATTTAATAATAATGACTTAAATGCGCCCTGACATACTTGGATAAATACATAAGTAATTGAAACGATATTGGTACAAATTAACATTGTAATGACCAAAAATGACCAACAAAGACAGGCATAGTCCTACTCAATTATTTCTGTTTAAACTAACAAAACTAATTCATAATGACTTGTTGTTGTTGTTTTTTTGACAAATATTTAGCTGGGTCCAGTGTGCATCACTCTCTTTGTGTCACATGACTTCGCTGGTTCACACAACACCTAGTGAATAAACAAGCTGATAAAGAGTGTGTGAAACAAAATATTCTAAGGAATAAATTATGCTGCATTAATGGGTATTTCTCAACAAAATGGACAATCAAGAACAAGACATCAACCTACATTTATTTTTTTTATTTTTTTTGATAGTTAAAAGCTTTTTGTAAATTATCAAACAAATAGCAAAAAATGGTCAGTGTGCTCAATAATTATGTGTCTGCATTTTAATGAAGGAGACAGAGATAAGGAATGAGACAAAGATACACAAGAAAAATATATTTGCTTTGACTATTAACATATTACTTTACCATGATGGCTTGAATATGGCTTGAATAATGGTATTGTGACAAATTGAATGATATAGAATTACCAACAATTTCTGGCATATCTCTCATTTTGTTTTCAAGCTAGTTGAGACTTGAATGAGCACTTAACGTGTAATATTACTTGAGCAGAGAATTGCATGTTAAAATATTGACATTGAAATAAAGTGTTTTTAAGACAAAAAGCTAAAATTGGTTGAAGTGATCCATCCAAGATTCAGATGAGAAACATGCTTCCTGGTGCAAAAACAAAACTAAATGTTGTTTATTCAAAGAAAAGTTACATGTGTGACTGTGTAGTCTCAGACATACCACAGTCAATGAATGGTGACCAGTGATATAGGGAGACATGGTGCAGGAAGATTGGGTATCAAACCCATCAAAGTTAGGGGATGGAACCAGCGATATGGGGAGACATGGTGAAGGAGGATGGAGTATTGAACCCATCAAAGTTAGGGGATGGAACCAGTGATATGGGGAGACATGGTGAAGGAGGATGGAGTATTGAACCCATCAAAGTTAGGGGATGGAACCAGTGATATGGGGAGACATGGTGCAGGAGGATGGGGTATTAAACCCACCAAAGTTAGGGGATGGAACCAGCGATATGGGGAGACATGGTGCAGGAGGATGGAGTATTAAACCCATCAAAGTTAGGGGATGGAACCAGTGATATGGGGAGACATGGTGAAGGAGGATGGAGTATTAAACCCATCAAAGTTAGGGGATGGAACCAGTGATATGGGGAGACATGGTGCAGGAGGATGGGGTATTAAACCCACCAAAGTTAGGGGATGGAACCAGTGATAAAGGGAGACATGGTGAAGGAGGATGGGGTATTGAACCCATCAAAGTTAGGGGATGGAACCAGTGATATGGGGAGACATGGTGAAGGAGGATGGAGTATTAAACCCATCAAAGTTAGGGGATGGAACCAGTGATATGGGGAGACATGGTGCAGGAGGATGGGGTATTAAACCCACCAAAGTTAGGGGATGGAACCAGTGATAAAGGGAGACATGGTGAAGGAGGATGGGGTATTGAACCCATCAAAGTTAGGGGATGGAACCAGTGATATGGGGAGACATGGTGAAGGAGGATGGGGTATTAAACCCACCAAAGTTAGGGGATGGAACCAGCGATATAGGGAGACATGGTGAAGGAAGATTGGGTATCGAACCCATCAAAGTTAGGGGATGGAACCAGTGATATAGGGAGACATGGTGAAGGAGGATGGGGTATTGAACCCATCAAAGTTAGGGGATGGAGTGATTGGTGGCGACTAGCTACTGAACCCTAGCCCAAAGGGTTATCAGGGCATTGGCAGTCAGCCCTGAATCTGTAAGTGTAATGTCAAGTGGTGGCAGCTTATTTATCTGATCACCCCTAGTGAAATCTGCCAAGGTCATTCTTAAGAACAAGATGATCATGTGGGATGATCATGCTAAGTAAACAAGAAAAGGTTTATGCAAAAACTGAAACAGTTAAACAAGTTAAAGCAATATGGAAGCAAGTAACAAAGACATTTGAAAAATTATGGTTTTCATTTGAAAGTTTTCAGGATACTATTTATCTCAAGAAAATATGTGTAATGTTATTTCCTGAAATCAAATATATAGTTCCAAGATGTTATATAGGTTAAGAAAAAATAGTTGCCAACATTATTACAATTGTTACAACTATTAAACTAAAGTACACAAGCAGAAATCATTATTGCTCAGGTATTATATTTCTGAAACATGGCATATTTTTCTTTCTCTGTATCTTATTTTTTTATTCACAATAAATTTTTGTGTTTTTTTTCTTTGTATGGAAACATTTGTGTATACAAAATGCATACAAAGAACAATGTTTATTATTTCCTCCTTTATAACCTCCTTTACACATTTAAAGTGACATGAAGAGAAACTGAGCGAAACGCTAAAACAAAATGATCTGGTATGTCCTTAATCCCGATAGAACTAATGTTGTAGCAAAGCAACATTATTACTTAAGTATGTGCTACTGTGATTTATAATTGCACACTGAACTGACATTAACAAAAGTTGCAGTCAACTGAATAGTTGTATGTCATTCAATATAGGTCCAAAATCTACAAAATATCAAACTGACTTATTATGACAGTAATATATTATTATTATCCAAAGTTGATACTACTAATTTAGTAAATCTGGGTACAAGGAAGTAATAATTAGTCTGAACATATTTTGTTTTTCTTGCAAAATGGTCGTGTAATAAAAGTCTTGGATAAGGAACAAAATCTCATGTCAGTTCTAGGGATTTAACCCAGAACCCTCAGAACCCAACTCCATAACCTTATCCTTTTGACCAAGAACACTTTTTTATAAATGTGTTCTTGGAGTGTTGAATGTTTCTAATTGATCATTCAATTCATTGATAAGATCTTTTTTGAAAACTTGCCATAATGGGTGTAGAGTTTGAATTTGGAACAGTCTGATCCCAAGTCAATAAACTTAACCTCTTAACCAAGCTTGCTTCAAGCATATTGTGAAGGCATTCTTGGTGGGCTGCACGTTTCTTTTCTGCAAGTGAATTGATCATCTGAATCTTTAACAAGATTCTTTTGAAAACTTGTCATGACTGGGGTAGGGTTTGAATTTGAAACCCTCTGATCCATAGTCCAAATACACAATCTCTTGACCACAAACACTTTAGAGATATAAAAACATTTCTGCATGCTGGCAGCACTGGAAATGCTATTTTTATTTTAAGATTTGCACGAAACATACAAAAATCTTTAAATGTTGCATAAACATTGCATCTAAAATCAGATTTTACTGTGCATACACATTTCATCATTCAGAATTAGCTTTTTCTGGCTATCGTTTGTTTTGTTGCTACTAAATAATCTCAATAAATCAGTCTGAACATCAAAAGATGTATTGAAGAACATTGCTATCTACTTTTGCAAGTAAGAACATACAATGATTGTTTTAGTAGCTCAATGCACAAATATACATGTTGCAATGTCTGTGTATTCAACAGTGTTATTGTTTCATACATTCATTCTTTTCATGCAAACTTGTTTTTGTGTAAATTTAATACACACATTATTACTTTTACATAATGTTTATTTCCAACCATGTTAATTACATGCAACATGTTCTTAGTATATGTTCCGAGTCAAATTGGTGATTCTTCCACTCCGTTCCTTTTGACGACTGACCGTTCCAAGGCGGTAACTGTTGGCTTTGCTCATTTTGTTTAATGACTCATCCCATATTAACTTTTACATTTGGCTTGCATTTGAATACCATTAACCTGTGCCTTTTCAAATTTTGGAGTATATTGTTGCATTGCTCGTAGGACTTTGTCCCATATTCTTATTTGTGGAATAAAAACAAAGGTCACTTGCTTCATTGCTCCCTTTGGTTGCTTATTCCAGGATAAGCCACCCATTTAGACACTAACCTTAACTTCACACAGCAGTCACGGTTTAGGAAAAAGAAAATCAATATAAGAGTAGACACGAGCGCATCAGTTTCGACAAATGCTGTAGTCTGTTGACAAAATGGCGCTATGACGCGATGACACATATATAATAAGCACTAGTTTGATTGTTTTTGTTTGTAAGGCATGTACGCAAATCAGTTGGTTTCTGAATTATTCTGTGATGTTAGTTGCCTGCATTCAAGTGCATGCATGTCCTTTTTTCTACATATTTACATGATTTATTTAGTGTATTTAGACTACCGAAGTAAATGGAAATCATTAGACTTTTTTACAGTCATGAGGTTTGTCAAACGCAATAATAATGTTGGAAATTAGTACCTTGATTAGATTAGGAAAAAAAAAGATGTTTAGTCTAATTATCTTGAGCTTGAGTTTAGGTAATTACAGAATAGTTCTCATAGCACCCTATAAGCAGGTAATTGAACATTTAAAATTTAGAAACTCAGTCCATTGCTCACACATATGTTAAGCATTGCTTCCATCTTCAACATAGTGTTGTGTTAGAAAATAGAACATGTGACACCGATTGGGCATGATCTCTGCCATTCACTAAATAGGTATGGTTATATTATCAATCAAGGGATTACGGTTTGTGATGGTTGCCTTCTTACACCAGTAGGCGGGAACAAAATATTTGTCTCGACCAATGAACACTCAGTACGCTCAACTTGGCAGTGGTCTTTTCTGATTAGCTGCACACATATACATGCAGGTGCTTGTTGCTTGCAGTAGGTTATATTGAGTAATCAAATGATCAGTAGCTACTGACTGGGGCATTCTTTAGAAGGAGTGAGATTAAGTCTGTCGGGAATATCACAGCGGGAGAATTGATGTGCTCAGCGTAAAGCATGAGACAGACCCCTGATGTCGGGAGTCTCCCGTGGAAATCGGGAAAGATCACGTCTGGTTTAGGGCTTGGGATTTGCCGGCATTTTTGCTGATACTGTGCAGGGACATTTCTGTCATAGCACAGGGGCACTTATGAGGTGCCCAGGGACTGAACCCTGCTGGTTCATTGTACTGACACTGATGAAACTGGCGTAATGTTGTCCCCTTAGCCCCGAGCGTTAGGAGGGAAGCCCCTACTACCAACTTTAAAATTTTTGGTTTGATCTGGCCAGGGTTTGAACCCGCAACCTCCCAATCCGCAAGCCGCTTGAGCTATTGCGGCCAGTCGATCCTTTTTTAGGTTCTTAATAAGTTATTAAGAACCAAATGCATATTTCATTAGATATGTTATTTTAAAAATGATTTTACAATTGAAATCAAATATATATGGATATTTATATAAAAAATGTAGCATGATTACAGCTCATTTTCAGGTAGTTAATTGTAATTTAGTTAACTGTTATCATGCTGAATTTTATAAATCATACTAATTCAGTAATCTTTTCTAAATGACTTGCAAAGATGCATAGGGACATTGCTAGTGACTCAGCTGTGAACAGTGCAGATCTGAGAGCTTCCATCTGGAGCTAACTAATTTCCTAAGCTTGATCAGTCAGACTCAGAGTTGCAATTGCTTGCATCAACTTAGGTCAGTATATTTATTCCAAACTTAGAAGAATTGCATTTTTTTAAAATTAATACCAATAATTTGTGTAGCCAATATGTCCTGGCACTAAAAGATTTGACTTTGTATATAAATCATACAATGGATTTAGGTTTTTAACAGTTTAAACTTTTACTACAAACAATCCTTATTTCCATGTTTTATTTATATTGAAGTGTTAAACTTTGTACAAAGCTGAATAAATATATGTTCTGTACAAAATTTCATAACCGGTTTGCAGTTATTTATGGCACTTGGACGAAAAGTCTTAAGCTTGTATATCAGAAGGCTTGGAATTGAATAGACATTACTGTCTTGTTCTAAGAACAAAAGGAAATTATCTCTATTTTAAGACATTTGCTTTCAAAAGTTTAGGAGATAAAGAATTAATGGATAGTTGTCTGAGCTTGTCAGCCAGTATCTTGGAAGGAAAGTCATTTTGAAAGGGAAGTTTTAGCAATTGTTTTAACTGTTAAGCTGTCAGAAATAATTTAGGTATTGTAGTACCAGCTAATGCAATAATGCTTGCAATTGTATGCACTTGATTTTGATTGTTTAAGATATTAAAATTATTGTTTGAGATTAATATTACTGCATTTTCTTTTCTGATAACATTTTGTAAAATTGAACCTATTTTTAAACTAAATTTCAGAATAATTAAAAACTGACAAAAATTAAGGATACTGGTTTATTTTTTTTTAAAAATTGACAAGTATCATTTAAGCTTTGCTTTATTTTGTTAAAAGCCTATGCCAAATTCATAGGTTTCTTTGCTTAAAGTTGATACCTAAGAGTTGGCCAATATAAAATGGATTTAATAATATATGATGCATGTTTCGGGGAATATGGGCATTATTTCTACATACTCATTCTATTATCTAAGAAAAGACCATTTTGAATATAACCTTGGTTGTAAGATAGTACATATCAAGAAAACATTGCTTTAAATCTTTATTCTTTCCATATCTATAAATAAGCAGGCTGGGGATTTCTGCTAAAAATAGATATCCACATCCCAGCGAATTACCCAGATGGTTGTATAACATGATCTCAAAAGTAAGAGGTTACTTGGTTTTCTTAGTTTAAAAATAACTAACTGTGCAGCATGGCTCGGTTAGAAAATACCTATTTGTACAGACCAGTGGGGTTTTATGCTTCAGATTTTACTTAAGAAGCAGGGCATCAATAAACCGCATTTCCCGGGATCTATTTATGTCACAATAGTTTACTTGGTGTTTTGAGAGAAAAAAAATGGGGTCCAAGTTGTCTTTCAAAATTATACATGTACAGTCAAACCTGTATTAAAAGACCACCATCGGGACAGGGCAAAAGTGGTCTCTTAAGACAGGTGGTCTCTTAATGCAGCATGGTTACTTTTTGTGAGAACTACACTTGAAATTTACAAATTGTGTTGTATAAGCAAGGAGTAGAGAAAGCAATAACATCAATATATTTTACTAGTGTAACAGAACAGTTAGGCATGTAAAGGTCAACTGATGTCTATAAAAATAAATAAATCAGCACATAAATACATGTATGTTTATCAAATAGTATGTTTGTGCATTTTGTATTGTGTACATTCCTCCTGGATTTTCACAGTCAGTTTGTATTTTGTGCTAAATCCTCTGTCGTCTTGTAATAAAATTAGTATGTAATTAAAGTATATACACTACAATTTACATGTTATCAAATTGCAAACAACAGTTCTCAAATCATCACTTAGCACTGAAATAAATTAATGGTAGTTTGTTTCACAGATGATGTAATTCGCATGTCAATTAGAATGTGACTGTGGCACTTGACGTCCGGTCGCATCGTCGTTCAGTGAGTCATTTTGAGTTGAACGTTTAACTCGTTTCACTTTCGAATTTCCATGTTCATATTCGTTCATTAATTCACGTTTTTGTTTTGCAATGTTCTGAATCTGCATTTTTCCGACACCAAGCTCAGATGCAACAGTACGACAACTTTTCCCACTGTTTAAAAGTTTGACAACTTGGACACGATCTTCTATTGTAAGGCACGTTCGTTTAGACATGTTGATGCGTAATGCAACAAAGAAAAACTGTTCCAGATATTCCATTACATTACTGTATCCAATTGCAGTTTGCGCTTTATAATTGTATATTTTAAGTTTTTAGCAAATCAATTTATTGTAAATCATACAAACATAACTTTGATTTACTTTCAAAGAAACCGAAGTCGGAACATGGTCAATAAGTGTCAATACGAGCGGTAATAGGGCACACTCGATTAGGTGTGAATCGAGCGCGGGCTTGATGTGTACATCGACCCAGTGACATTACGTAATTTCCCAGTTTGACACGGCCGATTGCAGTGATTAGCATAGAAGAGCAAACGTGTAAATTAATTGCTTATTGTGTGGTCGTAACTAATATGTGAGTGGATTAACGCGGTCGCCTATTAGAGTATAATTAAAGCATGTTTGACATGTTTATGTGCGGTCGCTGGACGCAGATCAAAGGTGGGCGCTTATTACATTACAATTACAGAACAAATATGATCGGGCGGCTTTGAAGTGGTCGCATAGAGCAGGTGGTCGCCGGTTAGGGGTGGTCGTATGGTCAGGTTTGACTGTATATTCATGTCAAATTTGATGTACTTATATACAGAGACTGAGCAGCAAATAGTGCAGAACCTGGTCTGATAGTTCCCAGCAGGGAGTTGACTGATATGGATCTACACTATTTGCCTAAGCCTTATAATTATGCAAACAGCAGGCTAAAGCTTAAGGAGTATTAGACGAAATAACCAAATTCCTGGCTCATGTTTTGGCTTCCAGTCTAGACTTGTTCTCCACAGAGGAAAGGTGAATTTTCAAAGTACTTGACACAATTGTTTGCATTATTTATGCAAAGTGCAGATAACAACCAGAACTCAAAGGATTTACTGTCAAATAACAATATAGTGGGGAGTAACTTTCTTTCACTGCTGAAGTTTCTGGATGGCCTAATTTCTAGCCTTACTGGCAGTCATAGCATATTTGAAATTTATTCTCAGCACTTAGAGGGAGTCAAACCTGGGCTAAATGGTTATGAAACCAATGCCATAACTACTGAGCTAATCTGACCTTTTAATGCAGTTGTTAGATATTGGTTATATACTGGGAAGCATGAGAAGCTGTGGAAATCACAATTTGAGTGATGCCTTCAACGCCATGCCTTAAAGCAATTCCTAGAAAATTAATTTTGTGTAATTAATACCAGTTAAACGTTCTTAATATGCCATAAAAAACAGTAACAGTTTTTCAGGAGATTTGATTTTCTTTTTTGTCTGGATCTTCATTCCATTTGACAATTTTTGAATGGTGTCTTATTGCTTTTGTCATTTTGCACTGATTTTTTTAAATTGAACAAAAAAAGAAATTTAGTTTCCAAGTGTACATATTGATTAGTCATAGGCAGTAAATGTAGATCAAGATCTGTCAGCTCCCACATGGTTCTGTCTGATCAGGATCTCCACTATTTGCTGTGGAGTTTTCAGTTATATGTTAATTACTTTTACATGTAGTTGTAGATAAATTAGGTTTGTATTGTAAATAAATCACAATTATGCCTGATGGATGTATATAAGTTTTTTTTTATTTAAAAGATGTCTTTTTCATTTGATATATTCTCACTATAAATGATGTTAAAAGTAGGTTAAGAGAAAAATTACTATTTTTGTTTGTAGCTGATTATGACGGAAACTTAAGTGAAGAAAATTAATTTGAGAAGATTTTGTATTCATTTGTTGTAAATGTATAAGTTAAGTAAGTATGTTTGCCTCTGGTTCTTGGACTGTGTCCAGTCCAATCTAGTACAAAGCAGTTCTGGTAAACAACACTGTCCTACGTGATCAGTCAATACCACTGGGGATGATGCAATACTTCAGAAATGTTTTATTTCTACTGCAGCTCATGGGCACTATCCTACATGCTTAGTGGTGAAGTGTTCTCCCTTTGGAACTGTCAGTCAAGGGTTCAAGCCTCAGCTAAGACATGACTTAGTTTTTATCAAAGGTGTTGTTTAATGTTCCTGTATACATTTATATATTAAGATTTATTCATACTAAGTAGTTCCCATCCAGTGTCATTACAGGACAAAACTCAGTAATATAAGTTACATTCGGTTCAATATTTCTAATAATAGAAAAATGCATGAAGAGAATTTTTTTTATTCTAATGTGTGATCGTATTTTATTTCATGAGTGATCATAGAAAAATGTATTTGCATAAGTGGCCAGCTGTTAAATCAGCAGTTTTTCCCCTGTTCCCAGTAATTACTAATTATCTCTGTTGAAACCTAGAGTAAAAATGATAACCCTATCATTTCACTGGGCCAGGTTTTCTTTTACAGGTATTTCTAATTTTTTCACCCAAAAGAATAAAATAAATTGTTGTCAGTATTATATAATTACTCTTGGTTCTTTTTAAATATCTTATAAATCAAATGTGTGTTTAAATATATTTTTAAGCATTATATTCTGTTTTTTATATATTTGTTACAGTGAATGCTCATTATATCTGCATAATGTGGCCTAAAAACTTTTTTATTTGGATCTTTTAATCCAATTATATAACAAAACAGACTGGAGTAATAGATTTCCTTTCTAATCTGATATATTGGCCTTTTTTTGTTAGCATTGGGAATAAAGTGAAAGCAAGCAGGGATAATATTAACACAATCATAGAATAAATGGTAGAAACATAGTCTCCAGAGGTTCGATGAAGTTTAGAGTTGAAAAGGACCCTTTTCATGTTATATTTTGATACAATTCTTTATCATGGTCAATTGTGTTCAGAGAATGTTGATGTAAAATGGTAAAGTAGTAGCAGTATTCATAGGGAAATTGATATTTCTTAAAAGAATGGAGACAAAGCCATTTCACTTTAATGCCTCTCAATAAGATTGACACAAATGTCATAATTGTCCTTCATTTTTAATAACTATATATAATACTAAATTGTAAAGTTTTCTACTTGCAAGTTATGCATAGGAAGTTGTTTTGATACATATATGCCTTAATGCTAAAGCCTAATCAATTAATACTTAACAGGCATTGAGGTGTCTTTGGCATACAGCCATTGATGTCTCAAATTGTCCTCTTTCTGTAATATTGAAACACACATTCCAAAATCATTGCTTCAATATAATATAATAATCAGAGTGCTGTAAGCACTGTGGTGTCCATTCCTTCAGAAAGTAGTCACAATGATTGTGTTGAGATAAAATGCTGACATCATTGTTTTTATGAACCATTGCATTTCAAGCTTATCAGGCTATACAACTCTGCTTTCAATATAGTGAACATCGGGAGAAATGTAACGACTGACAACCAAGATTGGTTGACCCACTTCAGTGCAGGAGAGTAGGTTGATATCACCCTATGCTGGTTAAGTCACATGAGAGCCTGAATACCTTAAATGTATTCTTATGTGCTTTGGAGAGGGGTTATTTATAAATTTGGACATGGTTAAGCATTGCATTTTATAACCAGGCAGGCTGGACATACTGTTAACATTTGGTGACTTTGTTCTGCTTCAGGATTTCCTGAGTTTCTTTACCTTTTGTTTCACATCAGATACATAGTCCTCCTCTTTTGGCAGGACAGGAAGAGTTTTTAATTGTTAGGTCGACAGCTTCCTATAAAGCTGTAACTCTATTCGTTTCTGTTTATTTACTACAATAACAGTACGGAAAAAGTCCTTTTGTAATAATTACCATAGTATCAGATTGCTTATTGAGCCTTTTATGTGTATTTTCTTTCCTTAACTGTTTTCATATGGTAATATTTTTATTTTCTGTAAAAAAATGTAGTATTCTATTACAATTTAATAAAAAAAAAATATGTAGTGATATTGAAACCAGCATTTTATTTCCACCAGTTTGATGTAGCAAAGTGATAATTATGTACAATAATATTTCTGTACTCTGTCCTCATTTGCATGAAGTTTTCTTGACTGAGCCTTTGTTTTTTATTTCCAGCTGGTCTGTATTGCTGTCTTTCCATGGCTATTGGTGCAGAGTAGTTGCTGAAGTTACACCTCGTAAAATACATGGTAAGTCTTTTAGTTTATCTTCATCTTCCAGATTTAACTTTATCATGCTACCTTTGTCAAAACCAATAATAAATTCATACATGTACTTATGTGCTTAGAAATCATGTAAAGCTACTATGGTGTACTGATGAAGACTACCAATAGTGTAGATCTTGATCAGAAGCTCTCAGTTGGAGTTGTCTCATCTGGATCTTCTTGCCTAAGCCTGATCTACCCATGTTTAGAATACTTGTAGTTAAAAATTTAACTTAGGCAAGACTAGATATACAAACTACACCCACCTCTATGTAAGCAATATCATGCTACAGTTTATACCCGTACTTTTAAGTTCCTTTTCTTCAATATATAAAGATGCCTTAACATTGCTAAAGCTTCAGCACAAAAAAGTTTAGCTCTCATTGGGAACTGGCTGACTTGGATCTACACTCCATTATATGTATTTGCCTTAGCCAAATTAATTGGTGCTTGGCAGGCTAAAAGTAAGAATCCCAAGTTTAAGCACATTTGCTGGTAAGGTTGTGGGTAGTTCTTTTCTTGTTTCAGCCCACAGTGTGGAAACTGTCCGTGGAAGTTTATGGAGTTTTTTGCATTCTTAAATTGTAAATTGAAGAGAAATACCAGTTGGCAAACCCTGCCACAAATAAAACACCTTAATGCAAGTAGACAATTTCATTTGAAACAATCTGGTTTACCAGTCAACCTGTCAATAAATATTTTGTCTATTTTTAATCTTATGTTAGTGAAAAGCAGGATATTGTTCACATATTTTCTGCTTGAACGTAAGTGTCACTTGAGAAACAGACACATAATTACAATTGTCTTAAATATAGTTTATTCATTTTTAATGCTTCAGTGTTGTCTAGCCATTTATGTCATATAGTGAGTTGTCTGGGGTATTCCTTCTCCATATATCATATCAACCACTTTCTGTATAGTATCAAACAGGATATAGATTTTTGCCTCAGACAATATTAACTTAAGATATACAGAACTCACTGCTTTTGATTAGCAATAATTTTTAATTTGTAAAGGATTTTGTGAATACTTTTTGTCTTTGTTTATAAGAAACAGAACTTTACTTGCCTTCAATACAATAGTAGTGTATTGTTTTCCTCCTGACGATGTTTACAGCTTTTCTAACATTGAGTTTAAAAAGCAAGGTTTACAGATCCTTTACAGGGTCATGTTTATTCACTGAAATGCCCAGAAATTGACAGACCAGTAAGATTTATTCTGAAGCATGATAGTAAGCATTCTCTAAAGCACAATTCACAAAGTTGTCTGCAGTTTTTATTGAAGTTTCTTTTTTTTACAGTTTATGCCCGTTATGTTTATGGGGAACTTGGTATGTGGCATTTTGATGAAAACATGCACAATCATGAGCCAAGTTTTTTGGTGTTTTTGAGGTATGGGGGCATTTATTTATGACCAGAATCCGTATTTTGTTCTAGTGTTTCCAGTATGAACTCTTGATCCATAGAATACATTGCCAGTCTGCATCTATTGGACTTGCCTTCACTTGTAGTTTTCTATCCATATGATCTATTTGGTTTTACAAACCATGCTGTTGTAGAGCTGTTTGAGGAAGTGGTTTCATTGGAAATGCAATTTCTGAATAAATATTGGCAATGAGTTTTATTGCTAAAATATTTTTTTTGAAGATGTTTACCAAAATTGAAGGAGGCATCTGCAATAAGAAATGATTAGACAATTGCCTTTTATGAATGAAAATTGGAAGTCCTGTTAAATAACCCAGTCAAGTATCAATATTTTGGTTGATGGTTTCATTTTTGACCCACATGTAGTAGCTAGTTAATGATGATTTACCTGTTTTTAAAGGGGGCATCATGTGGTATGAGAATGGATAAATGTTTGTGTTTATTTTTACACGAAATGTTTTATTTTAAATTTTAAGGTAAAGTGTGTTTAAAATTTCTGTTCATTTAAAACCAATAAAGCAACTGTAAAATGAGCAAAATTAAGGTGCAAATATAGATAGACAGGTACTGATGAATAATCTACTAATATAACATTATATATCTACTGTTTTGTGGGTGTTTTTATCTTTAGATTGTCAGTGATTGTTAGATGTTTATATTTACACCTAACTAAAGAAATGTATAAGGAATACTTCTTTCTTTTAAAACCCTGTTACAAACAATTTATGCTTTCAAAGTTTTATCAATTTCAGTTCTTGGTGATTAAAAGAACAAAATTTCACAATTAATGGGGTACATTGGTGAAATGGAAAATTGTCTCCCTTGTTAGTTAATATCTGAGGTATTCCAAACAGTAGGTAGGTCCTTGTAATTGAAATTCTTGGACTTTTTCGCCTGTTCTTTTGCAGATATTACAATGTCCAATAGTAAATTTCTTACTTTTGCATAAATATAAGCTTAAACTTAGTTTAGACACTTATAGAGATATGGTATTTGAAAAAAGAAAATGGACATGTTTATTGTTGATGGTTAACCTGGGTATCATAAGAAAGGCAGAAAAGTCAGCATACTCTCCAAAGAGCACAAGCATAAAAACCGAGTAAAACAAATAAAAGGACCTACTTGCATTAAGGCATTATTCAGGGGAGACTATTCAATAATGTCTCTCATTACAATCACCTAAATATCTATATGAATAATGCATGCTGTTATATTGATCCACATGGTACATAACACTTTGAATTATACAGGTACACACTTACCTTTCCTCTGCACACTTATCCAGCAGTTAGATTCAATATTGAAAGACCATGTTAATTATATACAAATACAGCTTTGATAGAAGAAAGTAACATCAGTGTATACCCTTTTCTATTAAATTGATTAAAATTTAATACACTGATTAGTAAGTCAGAGACAGATTTTTATCAGAATAGAGTATTGTATTTGCTGGTAATCAGCTGAGCACAAACTGATCAGGCAAGATAAAACATCTGCCTGGAAGCTTGTGGTCAGGATCAAAGAAATCCAGCCTTGTGGTCTGGATCAAACAGCTCCAGCCTTGTGGTCAGGATCAAACAGCTCCAGCCTTGTAATCAGGATCAAACAGCTCCAGCCTTGTAATCAGGATCAAACAGCTCCAGCCTTGTGGTCAGGATCAAACAGCTCCAGCCTTGTGATCAGGATCAAACAGCTCCAGCCTTGTAATCAGGATTAAACAGCTCCAGCCTTGTAATCAGGATCAAACAGCTCCAGCCTTGTGGTCAGGATCAAACAGCTCCAGCCTTGTGGCCAGGATCAAACAGCTCCAGCCTTGTGGCCAGGATCAAACAGCTCCAGCCTTGTGATCAGGATCAAACAGCTCCAACCTTGTAATCTCAATCCTTCAAAAAAAACATGGACATTAGTGGGGCATGCACACGTCCATGTTATTTTCAAACACATGTCAAATCACCATATCCTTGCACAACAAGTGCTTCGAAGGTTTGCTAGGTCTGTTTAAAAACTATTACTTTAAATCTTTGGCACTCTGGTGAGTGATAGGGCTTATAAAGGCTTTTATAGGGCCATTATGGCCTTCTGAGTTGAGCGTGGTTTTGTGTGAAATTGAACTGAACCTTTTTGTCAAACAATGCCACAAAAAGGGAATCTGATATTTACAATAGCTTGTAATAATATAACATTGACTTTTCTTTAAACTTTAGTGCAACTGTTCTCATTTGTTTATTTTGTTTTGTAAATTACACTCTTTGTTCAATTGTTTACTCCCAATGCAGGTGCTAACTGTTGGTTATCTTTCTTTGATGGGATATTTTATATAAACACATTTAACCAGTTCAGTTGGGTTTCTTTTGGTCAACTGATCTTTCCAAATGTGGCAACCATTGGTTTTCTTCGTGTCTGTAATGTCAGCGTCTTTTGTCATATTTGTATTTATAAACTTATGTGTTTGCTTTTTTCCAGTTTAAGTTTTACTGTCAATGTATGTTTGTAATTCTCATAGGACTTTTTTTGAAGTTTCCTATTGATCATATGTGTGTTTTACATTAAGAGGCACTCTTTATGCTGGTGACTTGTTAAGTGTTGACATACAGACTATCTAGATCTAGGCAACAATAAACATTCTTGTGGCAGAAAACCTCAATGTTTATGTTTAGATTTACAAGCTGTTAGGGTTTCTATTATCATTGTTGTCAACAAAAACAGCCTCTGAAAAATATTATGGAATGCAGAATCTTTTAACTGTTTCTGAAAGTTTTTATATTTCTATCTTAGCCTACTGGATGGCAAGGTGTAGCAGTAATATGAGATCTCATAGATTCCTTTGTTCCTGAGGGAGGAATACAGTGGCCTAAAGCTGATTGATCAGGTCATGAAAATCCTGTAGAGATTTATGGAGCAACAGATCAGACAACAAATTCACATAGATTACATGCACTTTGGTTTAATGCCAGGCAAAGGAATGACTGATGCCACTTTCATTCTACAACAAATGCAAGAAAAGCATCTCGCAGCCAATAAACCCTTTACATGGCTTTTGTTGACCTTGAGAAAGTGTTCAACCCTGCACCAAGGAAAGTCATTTAATGGGCAGTGCGCAAGTTAGGAGTTGAGGAATGGCTTATCAGGACTTCAGAACTTGTACTCTGATGCTAGAAGCTGAGTTCAAGTAGGGGACAGCTACAGGGATCAGTTTGATGTCAATGTTGATCAAAGATCAGTACTCAATTTATTGTTATTCATCATCGTTCTAGAAGCGTTGTCATTCAATATCATTCAAGAGTAACTTGTCCATGAGAGCTCTTGTATGCTGATGATCTTGTAATCGCTGACATTTCCCTTGAATCATTGCTGGAATGTGTAGCCACATGGAAGATGGGTATGGAGGAGAAAGGGCTGCAAGTCATCATGAATAGGACAAAGGTAATGATCACAGGTCCAAATCTGGATTCCCTAAGAAGATCTGGAAAGTATTCATGTGTTGTCAATAATGCAGGAAGAAACTCCATTCTCTGCTCGAGTTGCTCTGGTTGGGTACATAAGAAGTGTAGTGGAATTAAAGGACAACTCAAGCAATGATATAAACTACAAATTCCCTCGCTGCAGTGGACTTGCTTATCCAATTGATGGTAGGCCCTTGCTAGAGGTTACAGTTGGTGAGGAAAAGCTTGGAGAAGTAACAGACTTCAGCTACCTTGGTGATACGTTATCATCTGGAGGTGGATGTGAACTCGCTGTAACAACATGATGCAAGTCAGTCTTAACAAGCAAACATCTGCCTATCACAACAAGAGGTTGCCTCTACACAACCTACATTAGACCTATTTTGCTGTATGGCTCTGAAACATGGTCAATAACAGCTGCTACTCTTAAGAGGCTTCGACACATTGATAGAGCCATGATAAGATGGATCTGCCTTGTCAAACCAGAAGACTATGTACCCATATTTTTCTCTCTCAGCTAGACATCAAAGATGTCTCAGATATTCTCCTGATGAGTAGGTTGAGATGGTTTGGCCATGTAAAACGCAGTTCAGGATGGATATCAAAGATCCGTACTCTTAATGTCACTTGTCATTGGGTCTTGGGTAGACCTAAACTGACCTGGGATGACCTAGTGAAACAGGACCATACATCCTGAAGAATGGGTGACACCAATTCACTGGATCCCCAACATGGAGAGGGAGACTTTGTTCTCAACTGAACAGCCAGGCCTCACTCTTGAACAAGGATTAATAAAAGGCCTGGATAATCTTAACAGGATAATGATGATGATGATGCACATTATGACTGGTTGAAGTCAAAATGTGCAATTTATGGGATATGCAGTGAAAATCTTTCTGGTATCTGTTTAAAAGGAGAAGAAATGTTTCAAAGACATAAAAGTAAGGTTTAAAGTTAAAGGATGATGGTTGTAGGAAACAGATTTTCACTGTTTCCCATACCTGTCTACAATTGCCATGACGATTTGCATTTGTATACAGAGCTGTTTTGATTCCCCAGTGTCAAAACAATTTATATGCATCTTGCCACTTATGCACTGAATACATATCTATGTGCATGTGAGAGAAAATAACTTTGTGCCCTTCATAAGCCCTGCCAAGCAGTATATTGTGTGGGATGGGGAAATGGTTTTTGTCTAGAATGCCATTAATAGGGCTGAACTGAGAACTTAAGCATATGAATCTTTATTCAAACAAATGTCAGCCTAGCTTTTCTGATTCTGATGTTTGTATTGTATAAATCCGATATTTGTATTGCATGATTATGTTCTTATTAAAAATCTCAGACCATATGGCAATTTCCAGCTGTTACAGGCTAGAAAAGACCTTCAAACATCATCCATTGCCAAGCTGGGGGGTTCCAGTCTGAGTTGAAACTCAAATAGTGCTTGGTGGTAGATTTCAGGTTCCTACATGCATGCTCCTACATAGATCATCCAAATATAATATACCAGTCTTATTTTATATGAAAACTGATTGTTTTAAGATGCATAAAAATGTGCACAATTTTTCTACCCAATCAGCAGATAATAGATCCAAATAATATTGGTAAGAAAATTAGTGAAAGTACTTTTTTGTTCAACCACACTGCAGTAACCAGTTTACCCTACCAGACTGAAATTAATAACACTGAAAAATTGACAGCCGGATGGGAGCGTTCTGAGGCAGCTATGCATATCCTATATATATATATATATATATATATATATATATATATATATATATATATATATATATATATATATATATATATATATATATAATTAACATGAAACATTTGAGGTGACCACTGTGGTGTAGTGGTAGTGCGCTTGACCAGTAATCAAGAAGTCTATGGTTCAATTCCCAGCTGCGGCTGTCAACTAAATGTTGCTTTTTAGTGTTATTAGTCCCCTACCGGTGTTTACACTGGAGGGGACTATAGGTTTACCCTCCGTCCGTCAGTCTGTCTGTCTGTCTGTCCGCTAAAAATCTGGATCCTTTGATAACTTTAAAACTATTAAAGCTAGGCGCATGAAACTTGGTATGTTAATAGGGAGCAATGTGTACAATATGCACGCGCAACATTTGGGTCGCTACCTTGAAGGTCAAGGTCACAGCATGTCCTTGAAGCAAAATTGTGTACGGCCCATAAATTCATTATTTGAATTTGGATTTTAAAACTATTTCATAGAAATGATCACCATATAGAGATGACATGTCGCGAGCAAGATTTGGGTCGCTACCTTGAAGGTCAAGGTCACAGCATGACCTTGAAGCAAAACTGTGTCCGGCCCATAACTTTGTTATTTGAAGTCGGATTTTAAAACTATTTCACAGAAATGATCACCATATTGAGATGACGTGTCGCGAGCAAGATTTGGGTCGCTACCTTAAAGGTCAAGGTCACAGCATGACCTTGCAGCAAAATCGTGTCCGCCCCATAACTTTGTTATTTGAAGTAGATTTTACAACTATTTAACAGAAATTATCACCATATTGAGATGACATGTCGCAAACAACATTTGGGGTCAATACCTTGAAGGTCAAGGTCACAGCATGACCTTGCAGCAAAATCGTGTCCGCCCCATAAATTTGTTATTTGAAGTCAGAATATAACTATTTCACAGAAATGATCACCATATTGAGATGACTTTCGCGAACAACATTTGGGTCGATATCTTGAAGGTCAAGGTCACAGCATGACTTTGGAGCAAAATCGTGTCCGGCCCATAACTTTTTGAGGGACCGGTAGAGGACTACTGTATTGCCCGCAATACTATAAAATGCTTGTTATTCATTAGTCTGCTGTCCCAAATTATGTAGAAGCTACATATTTATTTGTGAGATGTTACAGACGTAATTCCCCATGGGAGCTTTCTGTGAAAATAATATATATTTTGATTAGGAGTGGAATTTATTTGTTTTTGTAAGTTTAAGTTCTACTTTTTTTAAATTTAAATGCTGGCATGTTGATATTACAAACTGTAATGATGTCAACAACACTATAATTGTTTTGGTTATAAATGACACTGGCTTAGATGTAGCTGGATCTATTTACATCAGTTTGCTATTTTAACTTTTCCTAGAGAGACTGTTTACATCCTGTCTTCTACATAGGAAATACTTAGACTGACATATTGTCCTATAGAATGTTAGTTGGTATGTACTTTTAAAGTGCTCGTTCACCTTTAAAGTGTGTACATGATAGCGTCAGTGTGTATTGTGTATCCTTCCTTCATAAAAGGACAACTTGCTTCAAACTTGTATCATGTTATTCTTTATGACAAGGAAATAAAAATAAGAAGTGATGTAGACCGGATGTATGGTAGTTACTTGTTTATTGCAGTCACTTCCGATTGCTTGGCTGTAATAACGAGATATATTGCTGTATGGATACCAATTTAATGAGTATTTATGTTGCTGTTTTTTTTTTAAATTTAATTTAAAGAAGTAAATGATTAAATGTTTATCCCATCAGTTGAAATGATCAGATCTAATTTGAATGCATAATTTACCTATTTTTTTAATATCAGTCTGGAACTAATGCTTGTGTTATATTTTCACGGAGCCTTCCTCAAGTACTCACATCTGGATGTTGCTGATGCTAGTTAGAATATCAAGATTACCTACACCTAAAGGCTGCCATCCACTACAGCCTCAAAGGCTTGCTGTTAGTTTGGTAATTGCTTATTTTGGAAACCATTTTCAGTTTAATAAAACAAAACAATGTGCAGATCTTTACCATCAGGGTTGTATGGCATGTAATCTCTTAGTTGCATACAAAGGAGTAAGGTATTAACATTGAAACTTGCCTGAGGTAGCAGGCTGCAATGGGGAATATGCAATGCAGAAATTGGCCTTCAGCAAAAATTGAATTGTCTTTAGAGATACAATTATTACAAAGCCTATCAGAAGGCTGAGTGAATGGCTGCAGATTCTTGAATGTCCAAAATGGTTGCCAATAGTCAAGATGCTGGCCTGAATGGAATGTTTGTGGGCCTAGTGGACATCAGGTCTGATGAAATTGACTATAGGACTTGGGAAATTTCTTTTTTTCTGCACAATGTGTGGTAGAAACATTCCTAAGACATGATTGGCTGATAATTAAATATCTGAAATGTGTGTATCATCTTCTGTCCCACTGACCTCCACATTATTTGTTTCATTCAATGTAGTGTGAACTTATCAATTAAAATGCTTAACAATATACAATTGAAAAACATGTTTCAGCCTGTTCAGGTTCAAGTAATTTATTTTACTCAAAAATATCTGCTACAATGAAAATATGCAATAATGACTGTATGCAAGTAAATAAAAATGTTCATTTAGTGCATGAAGGCAAGTCAGCAAAAAGGACATACTGGAGTCAAAGCTAAAACACTTTTAATAAGAATTTAAGATATTTTCTTATTGCATTAATTGTTTAACTTAATATTTGAACTGGAATAATGCAAAACAACTGAGGTTTACTTGTAGTGGATTATTAAGACCATAAACAAATATTTTTCAGCAACAAATTTAATATCAGTTCTTAAGAGTAACAAATAGTTTAGAATGACAATTAAATTGTCTGCTTTGTTATAAATGTTACCAATAAAAATACCTATCCATTATGGATAATTGCTGACTTGTTCATTGTGATTAAAATGAAATTATATATTGTAACATTGTTGTCATCCATGTTTTGAGTCCCATTATATGGTTCTAGATAAAGCCACACCAACTGTCTCTGAGGAAATTGGCGCTCTGCTGGCATGTTACATTGGTGGTAACTTGGCATGTTGTTGTGTTACTATATATACACGCTGGAGGTATGCTACAGTCAGAACCCTTAAGTGGCTACATTTGTTTATGATCCACATTAAATTCTAAGTAATTAGCTAGAAATCCCATGCAAAGATATTTGTACATGAGCCTTGCTGCTAATAAGGTAGATCATGATCAGATAGCTCAGAGGGATATTGGCTTATCTGGATCTACACTTGTTGCATCAGCTAGATGAGGTGGATAAGGGCTATGGTGCTTGTGTTGATGTGACTAGTCCATTGTTTCTATATTTAATCTTCTATGCATTACACATGCATTTGTGTACTACAGGACTGTGGCTTTATCATGACCATAATAAACATGTTGTTTTCTTTCATGTACTGAAACTGGTTTAATTAGACTGAAGTAGTGACACTATTTTTGGCCAGCTTACACAATGTGACATTTACTTGAACTTTTCATGAAGTGGATTAGAGCTAAGGAAAAAGTTCATTAAGGAAAACTTATTGTCAACACTATTTTACCTGAATAAACGTGACAGTAGTTCGTGATAAAGGAAACTGAATTCTCAATATTATAATCATCTGGATCTATTCTTGATTTTTAATGGAATCGTTGAACAGACATGGATGTGTTTAAAGGAATAGTTACATCTTTCGTTGTGTCGTAAAACAAAACAAAAAACATAGTTGTTGTCATGTTAAAAAGAAAGAGGTATGGAGATGTTATTGTATTTATTGCTTGGAAAATGCTCACTTGTTGCTTTAAAGAAACATTTAAGAGACACAAATTTCACATCTTAACAAATGAAAAATAGTTTCTGTTTAAATGATGCACTTTAATAGCTGTGGTTTATTTGTAAATTCACAATTTTATGGCATTATTGTATGCATTCATCTCATTTGCACAGCTTTTGCATCATCTCATAATGTTGCAAATATTTCAACTTCCATATTGAAAATTTGTGCTAAAATTTTAAAAATGAATGTTATTTGTTGTTTGTTTTCAACAATTTGTAGTCAAAATGATTCCACATACAGTATGTTATGTGTTGTTTAGAAATTAATTAATGAATGTATAATTAGCTCTTAAAATACAATATACAAAATCTTGGATGACTCTGGCATTTTATAAAATAGATGCAAATAAACCCAAATAACAGTGACATTCAACTGCTATCTTTGTGATCTATACGAAATTGTTACTATAGACAATACTAATAAGTGGAGACTTTGCAACAAAAATTGAATTCTCAGATCAAAGACAGGTGGGCTGATCTAGGTACTCACTGTGTGTTGACCCACTTTATTCCTCAGCTTGGCCTGAGGGTTTAATTCTGGAGGGCACCTTCTCTTTGTTGGGGATCACAACTGACTTAATCAATGAGGGACGTTTCGTAAACAAACCAGATTGTATTTGAGTATTATAAAGTTTTTATACTCTTAAGCTGCCAATAATACAACATGTGCTGGATTCACCATTGTCTGTTTAAACAATACACTCAGCAGTTATGGTATTGAGATAGGCACTCTGGGGCATCCAGTTCTGGTTATAAGAAAGATGATAGTTGATTCTCTTAGGTATATAATGTAGCTAAATTGTTATAACCCTTAGTGTGGCTAAATTCTTAGTTATTAACTTAAATGTTCATACAATGTTGACAAGATATACTGATACAGTATTATGGATGATCGTGCAATGTATATGTAACTCCTCCCTCTATTGATAGTGGGACAGTTAGATAGTGGGACCTAGGTGGAGTGCTCACATACAATATCCAAAACAGCAAGTTACAGTAGCTCAACTGTATAAACACTGGCACAGATTGTATGAACTGGCTCATATAAACAGACTCGACTGACAAGTTAGGACCCATCTTTTTGCCTAAAACTGATTAATTCTTGTATTGCAGGATAAGATTTAGGATCATTTGTGTTGTTACTGGACGAATAAAACAGCAGCTGTCTCAGGGTTTTAATTTGTCCCATAAAACCAGTATGCTATCTTTATATAGAATGCTTTAGTGTTATTTTATGTTTTAAATAGAGCAGTTACTTGGACATAAAATACTTCCACATTGTATAATAAAATCATTAAGACCCGCTATATTTGTAGTGAAGAATAACAATAGCTTAAAGCAAATTCTATAATAATTTAATCTATACAAATCATTTAACAACATGGATAAATAGCCTTTATTTATGTGACATTGTGAGTAAATCAGTCACTTATTTAACTAAAAATCAGTTTTAATAAATTTTGATTTAAGAAAGTTATGTTTTGTATGATTTTATAAAAACTAATTTCTAGATGTTACATGCTGTTTTACCCTATCTCTTATCAGGGTGAGTTGAATTCTACAGACTCTGGCAAATAATGTGGATCCAAAACAACAAGCTCCTTTTGAAACCAGAATGAGCAGAATCTGCACTGTTTGCAGATAAGTCCTCCAAACAATAATTGGAATTATTTGCACATATTTGTTATTCATGATCTATGAATGTAGTAAAGGTTACTAAGAAAATGTAGCCAGCTGAGTGCTTATATGGTGATGGCAAATGACTGATATTTTTTTGCAGGGACACTATTATGAAGGAAGTAATTTATGATTACTTCATCAGATGTATTCAAACGAGGTACAAGGTCAAAGGCAGTTTAACCCAGTGGACACAATTAACTTCCCCTCTATTTAATTGTGACAAAACATAACCCTGAATTTACATCCTTCTAATATATTTTTTTTTCTTGACACAAAAGTATGATATATTTAATAACATTTAAAGTGTGTGATGGTAATCAGTAGAGCATCGGCTCCAGGTACGGGAGGCCCCGGGTTCGATCCCGGGCCCCGACATACCAAAGTCGTAAAAAATGGTAGTGGTATAGCTCCCTTGCTAATGCTCAAGCAAATATAAGGGTAGTTCCACGACTGGTTGGCCCGGTGTCAGGATAATGTGACTGGGTGTGGTATCATGCCAGGTGTTCACGGCATGCTATACACAGTGAATGCAGCACTATATCTGCTTCAAGTGGACACCGTCTCCAGATAACTGAAATACTGTTGGTGGGACGATAAACCCAATAAACAATTTATATCTGTTTCAAGTGGACACTGTCTCCAGATAACTGGAATACTGCTGGTTGGACGATAAACTCAATAAACATAAACATAAAATAAAGATGACATAACAGTTCCAAAGTTCATTAATTTACAAATGGAATACATTTTAGCTCACCTGAAAATGGGCTTTTGTGATTACCAACCATCTGGCATCGCATTTTCATCAGCATGCTAACAATGACATCTTCAATGAAACTTTATCAGAAGCTTCACCAGGCAGATGGTACAAAGATTTGTGAAAGATGTTAAGAACCTAGGCCATCTATTGCCATTTATAAGGTATGACTATATTGTAAAACTTTTCAAAAATAAATGTTCTTGTAAGAAACTAACATTGCTAGAGCAGTGAAATTTGGTATACATGTTCCTTGGGTGGCCCACCATAAAGATTATTCAAAAGACTTTGATCTGTGAAAAAACAAACCAAAAAAACAAAAACGAAAAAAAAACAACATGGCCATCAGAGATGTGGCCATTTTCTATAAATGGTTATATTGTAAAAATTTGAGTTGGTATTATATGAAACTAAGTAGTTTCAATGTCACTGATAATGGATCACTTGGCCATGAGTCAGGATTATATGTGACTGAGTTGCTTCAATGTCACTGATTATGGATCACTTGGCCATGAGTCAAGTTTATATATGACTGAGTTGCTTCAATGTCACTGATAATGAATCACTTGGCCATGAGTCAAGATTATATGTGACTGAGTAGCTTCAATGTCACAGATAATGGATCACTTGGCCATGAGTCAAGATTATATGTGACTGAGTAGCTTCAATGTCACAGATAATGGATCACTTGGCCATGAGTCAAGATTATATGTGACTGAGTTGCTTCAATGTCACAGATAATGGATCACTTGGCCATGAGAGAAGATTATATGTGACTGAGTAGTTTCAATGTCACTGATAATGGATCACTTGGCTATGAGTCAGGATTATATGTGACTGAGTAGCTTCAATGTCACAGATAATGGATCACTTGGCCATGAGTCAAGATTATATGTGACTGAGTTGCTTCAATGTCACAGATAATGGATCACTTGGCCATGAGAAAAGATTATATGTGACTGAGTAGTTTCAATGTCACTGATAATGGATCACTTGGCTATGAGTCAGGATTATATGTGACTGAGTTGCTTCAATGTCACAGATAATAGATCACTTGGCCATGAGTCAAGATTATATGTGACTGAGTTGCTTCAATGTCACAGATAATGGATCACTTGGCCATGAGAGAAGATTATATGTGACTGAGTAGTTTCAATGTCACTGATAATGGATCACTTGGCCATAAGAGAAGATTATATGTGACTGAGTAGTTTCAATGTCACTGATAATGGATCACTTAGCCTTGAGTCAAGATTATATGTGACTGAGTAGTTTCAATGTCAATGATAATGGATCACTTGGCCTTGAGTCAAGATTATATGTGACTGAGTAGTTTCAATGTCACAGATAATGGATCACTTGGCCATGAGTCAAGATTATATGTGTCTGAGTTGTTTCAATGTCACTGATAATGGATCACTAGGCCGTGAGTCAAGATTATATATGACTGAGTTGCTTCAATGTCACAGATATTGAATCACTTGGCCATAAGACAAGATTATATGTGACTGAGTTGCTTCAGTATCACTGAAAATGGATCACTTGGCCATAAGAAAAGATTATATGTGGCTGAGTTGTTTCAATGTCACTGATTATGGATCACTTGGCAATAAGAAAAGATTATATGTGACTGAGTAGTTTCAATGTCACAGATAATGGATCACTTGGCCTTAAGACAAGATTATATGTGACTGAGTTGTTTCAATGTCACAGATAATGGATCACTTGGCCGTAAGACAAGATTATATGTGACTGAGTTGTTTCAATGTCACTGATAATGGATCACTTGGCCTTAAGACAAGATTATATGTGGCTGAGTTGTTTCAATGTCACTGATAATGGATCACTTGGCCATAAGAAAAGATTATATGTGACTGAGTTGCTTCAATGTTACAGATATTGGATCACTTGGCCATAAGACAAGATTATATGTGACTGAGTTGCTTCAGTGTCACTGAAAATGGATCACTTGGCCGTGAGTCAAGATTATATGTAACTGAGTTGTTTCAATGTCACTGATAATGGATCACTTGGCCATGAGACAAGATTATATGTGGCTGAGTAGTTTCAATGTCACTGATAATGGATCACTAAGCCATGAGTCAAGATTATATGTGGCTGAGTAGTTTCAATGTCACTGATTATGGATCACTTGGCCAAAGTCAAGATTATATGTGACTGAGTAGTTTCAATGTCACAGATAATGGATCACTTGCCCGTGAGTCAGGATTATATGTGACTAATTAGTTTAATGTCACTGATAATGGATCACTTGGCCATGGGTCAAGATTATATGTGACTGAGTTGCTTCAATGTCACTGATAATGGATCACTTGGCCGTGAGTCAGGATAATATGTGACTAAGTTGTTTCAATGTCACTGATAATGGATCACTTGGCCATAAGTCAGGATTATATGTGACTAAGTTGTTTCAATGTCACTGATAATGGATCACTTGGCCTTGAGTCAGAATTATATGTGACTGAGTTGTTTCAATGTCACTGATAATGGATCACATGGCCTTGAGTCAAGATTATATGTGGCTGAGTAGTTTCAATGTCACAGATAATGGATCACTTGGCCATAAGTCAGGATTATATGTGACTAAGTTGTTTCAATGTCACTGATAATGGATCACTTGGCCATGAGTCAGGATTATATGTGACTGAGTTGCTTCAATGTCACAGATATTGGATCACTTGGCCATAAGACAAGATTATATGTGACTGAGTTGTTTCAATGTCACTGATAATGGATCACATGGCCTTGAGTCAAGATTATATGTGACTGAGTTGTTTCAATGTCACTGATAATGGATCACATGGCCTTGAGTCAGGATTATATGTGACTGAGTAGTTTCAATGTCACTGATAATGGATCACATGGCCTTGAGTCAAGATTATATGTGACTGAGTTGTTTCAATGTCACTGATAATGGATCACATGGCCTTGAGTCAAGATTATATGTGACTGAGTAGCTTCAATGTCACTGATAATGGATCACTTGGCCATGAGCCAAGATTATATGTGACTGATTAGTTTCAATGTCACATATAATGGATCACTTGGCCTTGAGTCAAGATTATATGTGACTGAGTAGTTTCAATGTCACTGATAATGGATCACTTGGCCATGAGTCAAGATTATATGTGGCTGAGTAGTTTCAATGTCACTGATAATGGTTCACTTGGCCATGAGTCAAGATTTTATTTGACTGAGTTACTTCAATATATCTCATAATGAATCACTTGGCCCTGAGTCAAGATTATATGTGACTGAATTCTGTCAGTGTTACTGATAATGGATCACTTAGCCCTGAGTCAGTACTATGTGTGACTGAGTTGTTTCAAGAAGAGGTGGTTATGCAGCTGAAGACTTGCCTGCTTTTCAATGTTTTGCACAGTAGGTATTATACAGAAAAAAATAAATGTGACCTTTATAAGCATATCTTTTAATTACCTTGGTTAAACTTAGGCCAGTATTGACCAATTGTTCTTAAGCACGAATTGCTCAAGTCATGGACTTAAATCCACAATGTCTTCATTATGTAGTTAGCTTCATGTCTGTATTTTTGCATGTCACTTTAACTTTGCTACTTTGGGCTTTAAATCATCTTGAAACTTCAAAAATAAGCTTATTTTTGTTGGTATGAAAATTGTGACAAAGGCTTAATAATTGTAGGTGGATGCTGGCCTTACACCACCCAAACAATGCTTATCATTGCTTTGATTAATTGAAGGAAGCTAGATCTGCTTTAAAAACAGTACTTAAAACAGAAAAAATACAATCTACAACGATTGTTTTGTTTGGTTTTATTTTTTAAATACATCACAGTGACCAAATGTGCTCATTAAAGCAACCTCGGGCTATTTTAAAGAAGAACAAACCCCAGACCAATGTCTTGGTCTAACCACTGGCAAACTTTCCACATTAAGTCCTTCCCTCCAAACAGGAATCAATCCCACATGGTGAAAGTCTAAGCAGTAAGAAGAGTTACAAATCAGCGACTCTACCAATATGCCACAGGCACCCCCCAACTTAAAATGTACACAAATTACTATCTCTGTTGTTGCCAAAGTTATAAAGGTCAGTTTTGATCCTAAAAAACAACCAAAACGTATCATCAATGTAGTATTCTTAGACTTCTAAACATAAATTGGTCAAGCTTGGAAAAATATTATTAAGTCTAATTTAGCCATCTCCCCATGTAAGCTGTCTGATCAGGACAAACTTTTTTGCTACTTAATCCTAATCATTTTTAATACCAACATATAAAGTTGTAAGCAAGCAACTTACAATTGAGTTTGTATTATTGACAACTAGCCTCCTTAGTACAATTAATTTGGCCTTAATCAAATAGTATAGAATCAGACAGCCAGGTCCCATTGGAAGCTGTAAACATGTGTTATATTATTTGCTGCTTAGTCCTTATACACCATGTTACCTGTGCACGAAGTGGTACATACATGTAGATACCAATAATTTTGATTTATTGTTACTAAAAAAGGAACATAAGAAGGACTAGCAAATGTGACAGGTTAAGACAATAAGGACAGCCTCCCTTCAAACCCCTTCCCATCACCACATACAATAAACAACAACAAAACAAACAGTAAAGTCTTTCCTGGTGATGAAAACAGTAGGTTGTACACACAATTTGCCGTTATAGTTCATGGCGGCAGTATGCTAGGTTAGGCAGGCAAACAGGCACCTAGAATGCTTCATTCATTATAACGTAACCATCGACAAGGAATTAAGTTATAATTAGGCTGTTAGGAGCTAATATTAAATCATGGATCAGTATGTGTTAGTGTCAGTGAAAGTTATAGAAGGAAAGACATGTGAGGATAAAACTGAGCAGTGTTCTCAATGTGAAAATAATTGTTGATTAAGGGAAATAAGTGGAAATAAATTCTCTGTACACCAGGTAAGGCTGACACCATGAAGTTTGTCTATGAAGATATAACTAAATGTTTAAATAATTGAATGATAAGAAGTGTTATAAGTTACTTCTGTATATAAATTTGGCTGTTTTGTATTGGCTGTGCAACTTGTCTACATCATGCAAATGAATTAAAGAGAGGTGAATGGTTAAAACAGCAGCAACTTACATCTGCAAAAGTAATAATTGTGCCAATTATTGATAAGAAAGTGTAAAACTGCCTCCTGTCACCACACAATTAATGGCACTATTTACCCAGTTAATTACTGTAAACACCATTCAACCTTATATAAATCATATCCCACACTAATTCCAACACATAGATTGGGTTTTGGACTTGTAACTGACACCTCAGCCCCTTACCATGTGGGTTTAAGTCCTATTCTGGACATATATGTTCATGTATAGAGGTCTTCCAGCTGATCTGCAGTATGAACATAGTTGTACTCAGAGATTAGTCTCGCATCTACCTCCACAAATAAAAGCTTGAAGTCCACCAATAAAAGCTTGAAGTCCACCAATAAAAGCTGGAAGTCTATATGAACATGTTGTGATGTGTTAAGAAAAGATACAAAAATGTTGGTAGTGGATGACCTGGATTGGGCTATTATTTCATGTGTCATAATTATAGTTTAAAAATTATTTTGTCATTTTGTTTTGTTGTATCATTTTATTATACAAGATAAGCTGAATTATTTATTCTATGGTTATAGCCTAATTGACCATGTTTACAATGACATCAAACTATACAAAGGACCAAAATAGTGTGGCTTGCCAAAATTGTTTTTATTAACCTAGTTTCATGGCTATAAATTAATGAGGAATTTATCCCTATGCTGCCAGCATTCAGAAGTATCAGCCAGTTCAGCATGAATTGATCAGGCTAAGACAACTAGTAGGAGCTTTCTGATCAAGATATGCAATATTTGCTACCAAGTATTTTTATACAATCTTGTTAACTGTGCATGCAGTTGAGATCAGACAACTAAAAACTTTAGCATTTATAATTAAAATGTAGCATGATTAGGGTTAAACAAAACCTCACAACTCACGGTTTGTTGGTTGCCATGGGCATTTATCAACATGGCAAAAAAGATTAATGTCACCATGGAAACTATAAATATATGCTTGACAGTAGAATTGGTGTCATGGTCAACCAGCTCTTTTTAAGCTGACGTCATTTTTGTCACTGGTTTTGTCAGTTGTCAACACAAACATTCAGTTCCATCTAAAGGGATTCAGGAGATTAATTATGATGTTGTTTATAATGTTCACTTGATGTGAGCATAATTATGTGGTATAATTGGAGATGTAATGAGACACATGATAACTGCGCTTCAGATTTGAGACAAGGTAGTCGTGCATTGTTGTTTGCTGATTGTGTGGTAAGACAAGGTCTAATATGTCTGCTTATCTGATAGTAAGAAAACATTGCTGAGTGGTTGGATAGTCACCACATTAATAACCCCTCAAGTTATTCAACTTTGAGTTCAAAACCTGAATGTGCCAGGAATGTTTTAAGTGAATCTAAGACTGTACAAGATATACATACAGCTGGTTGTTTGTCATTGGTACTACACATGCATATACTTAGAGGGTTTTGTTACTATTAATAACAGCTGTATATGTGGCTAAATATCAGGCAACTCTAATTTTAAAAATAGGTGAACAAACATAACTCATCTAATAAACTTGTTAGCACTTTAGTGTGGCTTTACAAGTATTTTAAATGTGGCTTTACACATATTTTAAATGAGAAAAACTTGTTTTTTTTAAACAAAAAATAAATCTCCTTAAATTTTGCACTTTTTTTTGTAATTATACTTAGCTACTAACACATGCCATGGTAACAAATTCAAATCAAGATAATTTTGTTGCAGCATGAGTTATGTTGCATTTATCTTTGTCTAATGATAATCCATTAATATTGTTTGTCTTAAAATTTAGAGTGGTATTTAGCATTTCACTGTTATGGTCCCATATTGGCCACTGGAGACAGTCTGGGTATCCATAATGCATTGTTCACACTTCCTGCTGATTCCATTCCAAGGAACGGTTCCCCTGGAAGCATTCAAATGGACTTGGCCTTGATTTATGAGAGGTCCAGTCATTCCTCTTTGCATCATATATGGTGAAACATGCAGTGCCCACCCATGTCTTGACACCTACTCTAATGTGCTAGACATTCCAAGCTTCTAAAATTAGGATCATAGATGATATCCAAGGTGCATTGAAAGGGCATGTGTTCTACAGCATTAGTAAATAATTTATATAAATGCAGCAAGTAATTGATACAGTACACACACACACAATGTAACATTTCTAATCACGTACTGCCTTTACAATGGTGCCAGCATAGTTTGCTTGTCATAGTACATTTATTACAGTATTATTGAACAAAGATGAATGCATTAACATATTTACAGTGTGAAAATACAACTATTTTGTATTCTGAAATTAAATTTTCATTGAGGGCTGCTGTACATGTGTTTTACTTATAGATGCATGCAATAATTGTAAACACTTGGAAAACAGCACCCATTTTCTCAAGAGACTTGCTAGGACACCACCAAGCAGTTGAAAATTTCTGGTTAATATAAACTATTCCATAGGAAGAACTACATCCATAGGCATGCCAATGAACAAATATTTTTGAAACATTATGTTAATAAACTGGTCAGAAAAAGAAAAAAAAAAGTACACAGCATTTAGGCTCAGGAAAAAGTGTTACAATAGTTCTGGTGTAGTTTTCTAAATGTTGTAACAGGTCATCCATCTATTGGACCAATTCAACAGCTTTCCTGTATTAGTACCTGCACATAATTAGTCTTAATTCTTAGGTATTTGCAAGCATCTTGGTGTGAAGGTATGCAGACATTTTGCTTTACAGACCTGGAAGCTATAGTAGTGTAGGAGTGGTATTCATAAAAAATATTTCTCTATTTCTTTCTGACTTGAACTAAGAAATTTCGTTAAATCTTAAATCTTTACTTAGACATAAGAAAAGATCTTACCCAAAAATGATATAAGCTGAGAAATTTCTTAGTATTTGAAAAGAAAATAAGAAGTGAATTAGTTTAAGCAAGAAAATGAAATAAAACTTAGAATCTGTATGATTTCAACCGCAGATATTCATCAAACTCCCATTAGAAGCTGCCTGATACTGATTTACATTATTTACCTAAGCCTGATCAATTAATGTTAAGCAAGCTATTAGTTTAGTACTTTGTTAGATCTTAGTTTGAAATCAGACCCAGAACCCCTTGACACCTAGAGCTGACCAGTGCTATTGTATATGTTCCATTCTTAATGGTGGGCTTAAAGAATTGCATAAGAATTGTTGACTTAAATGCAGAATTAGGAACCAGCACTCAATTACTGTAAGAAAAGCCTTTCATTTGCTTTCACACCCACCTTGAGATATCAGTCAGAGTTACTGCCCATGAAGACATCATTTGTGTTTGATGGTTACAGAATCATTAAAGATGGTGGAAAAACAATTGCACAATATCTGCACTGATAACTGTTAATTTTATCTCCTTTTGTTTCTGTTCCACTCTGCCATCACTTTCATTAATTTCTCTAATCAACAGAAATGTCTGAACCTGTGACTTATACATTTTGCTGATTTCCATTGTTGTATACAGTTACTGTGTTAGCAGCAAATACACTGTTATTGTTAAGGAAAAATGTAGTCAACCTAACAAAGTTCAACTGTTCTAGCGCAGCAAGAAATAATTACACATGTAGTTTTTTTAGGGCGTGAAAAGAAAGAATCATGCAATTTTAATCCGTAATAGTTGAAATTTTTTTGTTCCTCACAATAGTACATCCAGTCTGTTTAAATTAGATGTGTGAATATGATATGCAACACAAAATGAACTACTTTGTACATAAACCACCATCTAGAGCAGTGAAAATACAGAATCATGTGAAATGTGGTACATATTAATGTAACCAGCACAGGTTTATCAGAGATGTCTTGGTCCTCAGTCCTTAACCTTCTGCTTATCATATGTCCCTTCATTCAATGCAGAGTTCAAGAAGTTCAAGAAGGATCAGTTCACCTAACACAAAAACTACGTGCACAAGTTTATCGACACCAGTTTTCATTGTCTCAAATTGTGACTACCTTTCAGGAGCTGCATTTTATGCAGCACTCCATTAACTATTCAGTTACAAGTTCATTGTTGCTCTGTTACTTGAACCATGCAGTAAAACAGTGTGCAGTAAACAAATGAAATAAAGACCTAGTAAAATACATAGCTTAAAGCTAGAGCTGTGGTTTATTGTAGTAATATTTCTGTGAATGGGATGTGGCTGTCAGGTGTGGCAGCAGAAGCTGTTGCAATTATAGATCAAATATGCAAATACTTGTGGTATAGTTTAATGGTGCTTAAGAAAATAGAACTCAGTAGGAAGATAATAAATAAAAAAAGTATAAATTTGAATATTTAGCAGTAAAGTCACAGTATATGGAGATGCCCAGTAACCAAATTTTGCATCAAGTTAAACAAATATTTTGAGAAATGTTTACTCAGAATTCAGGTGAATAGCACAATTACCATGAAAGTTCATAGATATTTTAGGCAGTTTTAAACAATGACATAAGATTTTTTTTATTATTTTACATTGAGCAAATTGATGAATGAATACAGTTCAAATGTGTGTGTTTTCGTAATGTTAATTTAGGTTTTTTATGAGTTTGTGACTGTTTTATATAGGCTGGGTTGGTGATTCGTTGACAGCTATTATAAAGAAGCAGTAATTAACCGATATGCACACATTTACATGGCTTTGGCAAATATTATAGATCCTGATCAGACAGCTCCCAGCTGAGTATCTAGCAATATATTTTGTTACATTTGTATAGTTGTTAGCAAATAACTAGGATTTTGTTATTCTTATCAATAAATGTAGTAAGCTGGGGATAAACATATCTGAATTGCACATGGAAGTCAATACTGCCCCGCCTCGGTGGTTATACTTGTGGTCAGAGAACCTGGCTGGAAGAAAGAACCATCTACCTTGATAACTCTCCAGCTCCCATACTCTGTACAGTCCTGTTTGTTACATGGCTTTGCCTTGTTGTATCGGCTTTTCTTTTGAAGGTATGCCAGCAGTGGGAATCCTTCAGAATATTGTTTGTGTCAGATTCAATACAGTTCAGCCGTGTTTGCTGTGAATACCTTAGTCTTGCTTCTCTCTTGCCCCAGTGCACAGTGTGTCTAATTGTAATCTTGCTGATAGCATCTATTGTCATTCAGTGGACTTGATCAGTTCTCTATTATTCCCTTGTATTGTTTTATATCCCTTTAATATAAATTGGCAATTGCAGAACAGCTGGATATTAATCTCTTCAGGTGGGGAGTCTGCCAGGGATTTGTAGAGTGGATCATTGTTGTATAGCTGTGGAGTACAGTGGTGTGTGTATTAGTACTTGTCATTAGTGGGATAAGGAAGATTTGGTTTTTCCTATCATCTGGGGAGATAGCAGTATTTTGTTTATTTAATGATTTTAAATGTGCCTCGTGTGTCAATAAGAACAATCAAAAGATATATTAAGTGGAGTTGCACACTTACGGTTAATCTGTGAGGATCATTAGTTAGAGATTCTGTAGATATATTACATTCCCCTGGGATTCTAGCTGAGGTGAGTAGACTATGGGAGTATTTTCAATCACTTGAGCAAATCATTAAGTAATTTGCTAAAAAGATTCATAACAATTGACAAGTATGTCCTACAAAAATTGGTAAAATGTATAGCTATAATTTAAATGATTGATAAATGCCATTTAAGTATCTGTTTGTTTTTAAGTGTTACCATATACAGAATAATTGTTCCATTATGCATTTGAGTCATGTGTTCTTATAAATTAATAAGTGTCATTAAAGGCTTATTTTATTTTTATGTTTATGATCATTAACTAATATTTATCTGATACCAGACAGTTTTTGGTATCGATCAAAAGACTATTATTGCTGATTGAAGAAATAGTTGTATTCAAGAATTAAATAAAAGAGGGTAATGTACAGTGCATACCTTGCATATAAATACACAGTGTGTAAGTATTTGTTTTGACATGTATGTCTCAAATGATATGCTGTATTTTTTCTTATTCACAGATTTATTCAAAAAAGTATTTCAACATTTGCAGACTTCATGAAATGAAACAAATTGTAGCTGTAAAGAAATAGTTTTGTGGTGTTAATCACTCTTTATTTTTCTGCAGAAAATATGCTATTCTGTGTCTGTAAGATTTATTATCTTTTCAAAAAAAAAATTAACTGCATTTTCACCTTTACAAAGAAATGTCGGACATGTGTCACAACAGCAGAGAGCACACAGTTATCATTTTTTATCCTCATGCAATATCTCTTCTTTATGATCTGATAATACATTATCTTAAAAAGATGCCAGCGGGAGCTGTTATGTTGTAGCTAGAACTAATATTGTACTTGGAACTTGGAGTGATTAATAGTGCTACTCTTACTCTCCTATACTCTAAATGGCAAGGTCTTGGCAGAAAGTGTGGGAGCAGTCTGACCAGGCTATACACTGTTTGCTGCTGAACCAGTGTGAAGCAGTCTGACCAAGCTATACACTGTTTGCTGCTGAACCAGTGTAGGAGCAGTCTGACCAGGCTGTACACTGTTTGCTGCTGAACCAGTGTAGGAGCAGTCTGACCAGGCTATACACTGTTTGCTGCTGAACCAGTGTAGGAGCAGTCTGACCAGGCTGTACACTGTTTGCTGCTGAACCAGTGTAGGAGCAGTCTGACCAGGCTATACACTGTTTGCTGCTGAACCAGTGTAGGAGCAGCCTGACCAGGCTATACACTGTTTGCTGCTAAACCAGTGTAGGAGCAGTCTGACCAGGCTATACACTGTTTGCTGCTGAACCAGTGTAGGAGCAGTCTGACCAGGCTGTACACTGTTTGCTGCTGAACCAGTGTAGGAGCAGTCTGACCAGGCTGTACACTGTTTGCTGCTGAACCAGTGTAGGAGCAGTCTGACCAGGCTGTACACTGTTTGCTGCTGAACCTCCAGGCCTACATCTTATTGCCCGTTGCTTCTTATTTCAATAAGATAATAATTAAAGAACTTGTAGAGCTGCTTAATAAATAAAGATGATAAAAATGTTGCCTCTAATTCTATTAAGCATAGATTGATCAGCTTAGGCAAATTATATTACAACACCAGACCAGTCAGGTTTGCTGGGAGCTTTGTGATCGGAATCTTCACTATTGGTGCAGAATCTTTCACAATATGTCTAAAATACCAGCCTGTAGTAGTCTTTAGCAAATGAGTGAAGTATTGTACAATTTAAAGAAGGTTACAGGCAAAACATGGGAACATAAAAACCAGAGTTATAAACAATACTGGAAATAGTTGCTCAGAGACAGGTGTTAATTTCCCCTGACAACCAAACCGGTGATGGCAAAGACAATTTATGGTTAAATGGCATTTTTGAAGTGGAATTTGCTGTTAAAATTTTAAGAAGAAATTCAATCAAAAATGCTCATTTGCCTCAGGCATTACTGAATCACATGACAACACAATTTATCTATTATGATTTTCTGGGAAGATTTTTTTTTACAACAAAAAAAAATGAAAGTTTACGTGATGTGGCACAGCATTTCATGATATTCACATAATGCTTCATGCTTCAGTTGATAACAGTAGTTAATTACTCCAAATTATATATAGGTGAAGCTAGTCATGTTTATAGTCTCCAGCAAACAGCTTGCTCCCAATTGAAATCTAGATCTACATTATTAAACTAAACTGGATAATTTTGCCCTTACTGGGATAAGAGTACCTGTCCATAACAGTTGTTGTTTGATGTTGAGTCAATTTAAATCAATGTTATTTGGATCTGTAGTAACAGATTGTCTTTCACATTGAACAGTTTAACATTTAACCAATGCATTTTATTTATGTTATTAACATGAACTTAATTTTATGAAATTTCATGTGAGCAAGCTTGTCATTATTTAACAAAAATGTTTAGATAAAGGTTTTTAAATTTAACTTTATGTTTTTCATAATGCGGAACAATGTGGCACACACAGAATAAATATCTAGGTGTAAAATTACTGGATTTATTTGCCACATATACTTGTAAAGAGACTCTTTAAAGTGGAAATAGTGTCAGACAGTTTTAAAATAGATTGTGAAACAAAACATTTAGATTGCACGATGTGGATACAGGGATTCTTTGCAGACTTTCCCAAGGATGCGAGGTGTGAAGCCATAAAGCAACCTGTTCCAATTTTAAGATGGATTTTAATGGCTTGCCATTGTTTATATAGCTAAATCTTTGTCTGCTAGCAATGGGTTATCTCAGGCAAATAGTGTCGATCAAAATCACCCATACAAAAACTTTCTGATCAGGAGCTGCAGCGTTTACTGATATGTCTTTTTCAGCAAAGGTACTTACACATTTAGTTGCTAGCAATTAAAGTAAAACTAATTAATGGTTGTTAACATATCTAACATGATGAACATTAAATACTAATCAAGTGTGCAGTCTGGTTTTGTTGTTTAAAAAATGAATGTCATTTCTAACAGTAAATAAACACTAGAAAAACAACAACATCATAGTTAAGTATATGTGTATAAAGTAAAAGTTTTTGTGGTTTAACTTCAATGTTTCTTTTTTATTTTATATTAAAGAAATAAAATGTATTGATAAACATTCCTTCTGGGCTTTTTTTTATATTTAGCTTTATGTCAAAATTTAGCATTTATTTCCTAAATTTGTTGCTTTATCAATTACATGTATCGGTATATAAAAAAACTAAGTCTTAATTATGGTCTACAATAATTAATGGCTGTTGACATTTATATTGACACGTAGTGTTAGTTTTTACTTCACTGTGTTTTTTCCCCCATCATTTTAGTGTTTCTTAACTGAGTATAAATTAGCTAGATTGATGTAGCTGGAACTTTTATATTATTTTGGAAAGTTAAAAGTATGCTATAATATATCACTTTCAGTTCCTAATAGCTATTTGATTAGCTTATGCAACTAAATCCTAGCAAGCTACATATTGTTACTAACACAGAATCATTATTATTCTTACTGTTTTCTTTACACATCTGAATATACGGCCACCTAGATGTTTTCTATAGAGACTAAGAATTCGGCGCTGTGTGGCCTGTTGGGTGTCGGTGTGCTATAAAACCCAAATAAATAGAGACTAAGAAGCAGAAAAAATACAGTGTTGGTCAGATTTATGTTGTAAGCCTATATGGTGCAGGGGAGGAACGCCTTTAGGATCTATATCTCCAAAATAGTTGAAAAAAGAACACATCACAAATAGGCAAAGTGGGTTAATACTCCAGGGTGTGTGTGTGTTTGTGTTTTAGGGAGGCTGGTGGTGCCTACTCCACAAATATGTTGCATGTTTTTAAAGGCATGCTAGCAGAAAGTAAAGAACTTGATAAGACAGGAGGAGGTGGATAGTTTGTGCACTTTTTGTCTGCCTGATCAGTTCTCCCTTCACAGGATAAGAGTTAAGTGTCTTCCTACTAGTAACAATTATCCCTGGAATCTAAGAGTCCATAGATTATTTCCTACTGCAATGCTCCAAATGAGAGGTAGTCAAGAGCTAAACGATGTCATTAAATCTATTGATTGTTCACAAATTTGAAAACCTAATGATTTTCAAGAGTATAATTCCATCAGCTTAAGAATTACTTAGGCAAGATGGCACAAACATTTTTAACAGCAACAGTATATTCACCTTCGTTTTACATGTACATTGATCTTGACTGACATTTTCTGAACTTTGTAGATTTATTTTAGGAATGTGGATTTATTTTATGACACTAGAACATGTAGACTATTTTTACTTTTAGAAATTGACCTCACAGGTAGTATTGGCAATGTGTAGCCACTTCAGTGTGGCAGTATGATTCATGGATCTTATAATACACAGTTTGTTGAAAAGTGTCACATAGTTCAGATATGATAATATTATTTTAAAAATAAATAATATGATAGAGAGCAAGAAGGATGGGGAAGAGATAAAGATCAAGCAGCATAATTATATTGAGCTATAAATTTTCTTTTCCAAGCTTTAGTGCAGCAGTCAAGAACTATATGGTACTCTGTAACTATAACTAAAAATGTTTGGCTATAATTTTTGCAAACTTTTGATACATAAGTGAAAAGCTGACATGTTATAGAGAAAGTTAATGATAAAAAGTATGTGAATTATTTGTTGTGGACCTTAAAGAGCGTCTTTTTTATCTTGCCTAAAGACACTTGATTCGAAAAGAAATCTGCTTGTTTGCTTGTATTGAAAAGGGCTGAGATGTCTGTAAACTAAATAATGATTATAAAATTTACTGGCAAGTAACCTTGTTTTCAACATTTTTTACCTGATTAGTATTATTAGTTACTTCTACACACATGCACTAGGTTTAGATGGGGGCCACCCATGGCAGAGCCTCTAGAGACACTCGCATGTAGCTCGTCAGCAGCGTACCATGTAATTTTGAGTCCCAGGCAGAGATATTTCTTTCTTGTGAAGAGGTCATCCAGCTGACTTGGGTCTTTCTCTGTATTTAATTATCTGTGCATTGCCAATGTAATCATAATTGTTTTAGTGGGATGAAACAAGAAAGAGACAAACTTTTATACATTTAGTCTTGTCCTAGTGTTTTACCATAGTTTATATAAATACCTTTGACTACAGAATTGCTCAAAATCAAGTATGGAAGAATTTAAATCACACATTCTTTCATTTCCAAAGAACAACATTTTGTTATGCCAGCAATTGCATTTTTGCCAAAAACTGATCTCTCAATGTCAGTGGTTACGTTTTGGATTTGATTTGGTTGTTGGTTTAATGAAACATCAGAACAGAAACAAGAGGAAACCAATTTTCTTCTGTTACACAATACTTTGTTTGGGATTTAAAGTTAAATTCAGTCATATGTTTGAGGAGGTAATAGAAGAAACTGTTGACACAAAGATTGAACTTGGTTCAAATGGAAAAGAGCAAATCACATGCATACATTCAATTTAAACAGAAAGACTTAACTGGTATTACAATATTCAGATGTATGTAGAAACATGTTTGTTGTATTCTAAATGAACAGAAATTCCATTCTTCAGTGCCTATGGTATAAAACAAAAAAAACAGCTTCATACAGCTTTTCTATTTTTTTTTGTATATCTAAGCTGACCTTTGCTGTTTATTCCTAGAATCCTAAGGGCTAGCAGCATGCATGGCAACAACAACAAAAACTACAAGACCCTGCCCAAAACAACAACAACATCAACAACAAAACATCCCCCAAAAAGCAACACAAAAAAAACAAACAACAAAAACACCATCATGTTTGGAAGGAAAGATTGCAGGATTGTAGTTTTAATACAGTACCTGTTCAATTGATTGATTTTTCTTGAGAAACAACAATAACCGTCAACACCAGCACCAACAACTTTAAGTCTGTTAAGACTAGTACAATTACCATCATGTTTGGTGGGCACAGTTTCATGGTTATCAGCAGAGCACACACCAGTGCTGTGTTTATCAATAATCATAAACAAGAGCAATGGCAATGCTTTAAAGACATCCATTTGTATTGCCTATCCCTAAAATAGGGGCAAAAATAACAAAACAGCAGCAATAATCATCAGTTTGAGTGGCTTTGTGACTAAACATACAACAGCAAAAGGGCTTGTCCAGGCATAGCAACAACACAAGAACAATAACAATGACCAGACCTGGTAGCGCAATCGGTAGAGCGTCGGCTCCAGGTACGGGAGGCCTCGGGTTCAATCCCGGGCTGCGACACACCAAAGTTGTTAAAAATGGTAGTGGTTTAGCTCCCTTGCTAACGCTCAAGCAAATATAAGGGTAGTTCCACGACTGGTTGGCTCATTGTCAGGATAATGTGACTGGGTCTGGTATCATGCCAGGTGTTCATGGCATGCTATACATAGTGAAGGCAGCACTATATCTGCTTCAAATGGACACCATCTCCAGATAACTGAAATACTGTTGGTGGGACAATAAACCCAATAAACAAACAAACAATAACAATGCTGACTGTAAGAAACACATTGCCATGCTTATCAACTGTGATTCTGATGCTATAACATTGAGCTCCCAGGCACCTGCATCATCAACCACATACCACATATATCTTGGCATATAACACTGACATAACCACTGTATGCTGAAGATAGATACACCAGCCTCCTTTCTCTCCAAACAACCTGGCCATCACACAACAGCAATACCACAACTGTACCCGTAGCATTTTAATTCACTTAACATATTACATGGGCAACTAACTCAACATGACTTCTGTAAGCAAAGTAATGAAAACAGAATTTAGATAAAAGATAAACCAACCCAAACTGTTAACAATCCCTACCAGACCAATTTCTTGTCTATGTCACATAAACAACAGCTGAAATATAGCCAATGTACAGAATTATCTCTCTTACACCACTAAAGATTTCTCAAATCACCTATTTACAAAACAAAAATATCAGCACTAATGACTTATCACCACACTGTATTCACACATCATCACTTGCTAGCAACCAATGCTGATATTGATCAGCACCACTTAACGATTCACAGCCCCAATAGTCACAAACAATGTGTCTCTGCTGCAACTACTACAACCACAAATATGGAAATATAATAATTTCAAAAACATTATTGTAATAACTAGAAAAGACACTGACAAATCAGCAACCATCTCTTTCACATAAACTACAACCAACACAGCAACCACATCAGCAAAATCTGCAACAAACATATCCTTTAACTATAACAACCATTTCGAGAAGTCTACTTTATAAAAGCACATTTCACCAAAAAGTATCCCCACCATAACCATACAATAAGTTACACATTTTTTTAAAGAAACATTACCCACTTTACAACAATATTGGCACCCACCCAACTCTACCTGCTTTACAACAATATTGGCACCCACCCAACTCTACCTGCTTTACAATAATATTGCCACCCACCCAACTCTACCTGCTTTACAACAGTATTGCCACCCACCCAACTCTACCTGCTTTACAACAGTATTGCCACCCACCCAACTCTACCTGTTTTACAACAGTATTGCCACACACCCAGCTCTACCTGCTTTATAACAGTATTGCCACACACCCAGCTCTACCTGCTTTACAACAGTATTGCCACCCACCCAACTCTACCTGCTTTACAACAGTATTGCCCCCACCCAACTCTACCTGCTTTACAACAGTATTGCCACCCACCCAACTCTACCTGTTTTACAACAGTATTGCCACACACCCAGCTCTACCTGCTTTATAACAGTATTGCCACACACCCAACTCTACCTCCTTTACAACAGTATTGCCACCCACCCAACTCTACCTGTTTTACAACAATATTGCCACACACCCAGCTCTACCTGCTTTATAACAGTATTGCCACACACCCAGCTCTACCTGCTTTATAACAGTATTGCCACCCACCCAACTCTACCTGTTTTACAACAGTATTGCCACACACCCAGCTCTACCTGCTTTATAACAGTATTGCCACCCACCCAACTCTACCTGCTTTACAACAGTATTGCCACACACCCAACTCTACCTGTTTTACAACAGTATTGCCACACACCCAACTCTACCTGCTTTACAACAGTATTGCCACACACCCAACTCTACCTGCTTTACAACAGTATTGCCACACACCCAACTCTACCTGCTTTACAACAGTATTGCCACCCACCCAACTCTACCTGCTTTACAACAGTATTGCCACCCACCCACCTCTACCTGTTTTACAACAGTATTGCCACACACCCAACTCTACCTGCTTTACAACAGTATTGCCACACACCCAACTCTACATGCACAATCACAATCAATACCAAGCCATTATACTTTATCATTCTTCATTTGTTAATAATTAATTCTTATTATTAGATGTGTTCATATCTAACATCTACATTCAAATGTGCCTAGAAATATAAAGAGTTATCAGACAACAGTACATTTCCTGATCAGACAAGTCCAGCTGATCTGGACCTACACTAGTTACTTACACCTGATCAACTTGTGCTTAATTAACAAAGACAAAGACTCAACAGCATGAGCTGACTTAGCTTGGTATCTGTGTCACGTTAAGATCTCCAAAAGCATCCACATGAAGTGTTTACCTTTCCATGTTGCTCAGCTTATCTGCTTTGTTCAGCGACAAAAGACAAAACACAACATCATAATTGATGGCAGATTGGCTGTGGCTTGCTTAATTAATCAGGCACAAGTCTCTGGAAGTAGGAGGGACAGATTAGCAATCAGATAATGAGATGACTGTTGTTTGTGCTGTCAGCAAGGTGCCATAAGCATCATCAGCAACATATTGGTTGGTGCAGTCTGCAAGGTGCCATAAGCATTATTAGCAACATATTGGTTCGTGCAGTCTGCAAGGTGCCATAAGCATTATTAGCAACATATTGGTTTGTGCAGTCTGCAAGGTGCCATAAGCATTATTAGCAACATATTGGTTTGTGCAGTCTGCTAGGTGCTATAAACATCATCAGTAACATATTGGTTTGTGCAGTCTGCTAGGTGCTATAAACATCATCAGTAACATATTGGTTTGTGCAGTCTGCTAGGTGCTATAAACATCATCAGTAACATATTGGGCACCAAGGTTAAGAACATGCTGCTTGTTGTTCCATTGTCACACATATGGTTCATAGTACTGGGAAGGACACATCAACCCTTTTAAGCCAGTAAAACATTGAATTACCTATGGTATATTCTTATTTATAAGTTGACATCTTCAAGCGAATGTCAAAAGGATAATGAAAATGATTGATAGTTACTTAGCAGAAATTGTTAAAGGTCTGGATCAACTTTCAGCAGGATCTGGCTGATCTGGATCTACAATATTTGCATATTCCTGATCACTTTGTGCACAGCAGACTTAAAGGTATACAATGAAGCTGAAGCTTACATTCAGATATTCTTAAGATAACCAAAATATTTCAGTTTAGTTCTGGCAAATAAAGTTCAGAAAACTTTTTTTTGTTAGAAAAAGCAGTATGTCAATATGGTGGTAATGTCTCTCCAAATGATAGAATGCAATATGTTAATTAATTATCTAAAACCTCCAGATAACTGAAATACTGTTGGTGGGATGATAAATCCAATAAACATAATTCACTAAAATTACTTGTTCAGTGTGCTGAAATAGTAGCATTGTTAGAAGGAACTATTGCTTCTTGAGACCCAGTCTTCAAGTCTTGTGGTAAGACAAATTGTTGTTGACCATGTTTCATATTTAGTGAGAAATTCTGAAGACATAAGGAATGCACTGCATAGAATCATTATTTTGTGTACTTTAAATGTTCACCATGAATTTGATTCATCAGTGAGATAGCTATCTCGATTGGTATTTGGCTTAAGATGTCAAAAGTTCTTGTGAACATGATCCCTTTGTTTCACAGTCCTGTCAGATAATGACATTAGAAAATGTTTGAAATTGAGAGATTGCATTTACAGGTGTTGGACTGAAGATTTATGGCAATATTTAATCCATTAGGCATGGGGATTTTACCCACCTTGACATAAATCATGCATTGGTTGCAGATGTTGTAATTTGTTTTCTATTTTGAAGCTGTGTAGCTTTTAAAGGTGGTATTCTAAAGTTTGCCTGAATCAGATACATGTAACAGTATTGAGCCTCTGCTTTGGGGAATGTTGGGATAATTTTTGTATACATTTATAATTTCTTAATAGATCGTGTTTTGAACACTAACTGAATTAGACAGAACAGATCATCAAAAGATCACTCTGAATTTGTATTCTGTCCAACTGTATAAAAAAACAAGATAAAAAGCCATCTCGACACCGGTCTCTGCTTAAAATAGTATCGACGTCTGAGTGGATTACCCGGAAGGCGATATAACATGATGTCAAAAATAAGTGGTCACATGGTTGTCTAAGTTTAAAAATAGTTATCTCTGCAGCGTGGCTCAGACAGAAAATACATATTTGCACTGACGAGTGTCTATTTATGCTTGACTCTTCACACAGATCTAGGACATCAATGAACAGCATTTTGCAGGACCTTTTCAGGAAAAATGACTTAATTGGTTATTTGAGAAAAGAAATTTTGGTCCAATGGTTATTTGAGAAAAGAAATTTTGGTCCAAACTGTTGAATACCACCTTTAATTTATACTTTATCCATGAGTTTGTGTTTTGCTATGTTTATTCTTGTTTTTGCCTAATTCTTAAATTTTTTTTAGACATGGCCTTTGTTTTTCTTTACAAGACTATGCAGACAGAAGGTTTGGTTTTAAGTTGGTATTTTGTTACAGTCAGCAACATTCACATGGTAAGTTAAGTATAAAGAAAGCATAGCTCCTATTGAAATGCATAATTGTCCAAATTGATTTAACAAGAAGTTAGTTTAAACTATTTTTTTTTCAAATACAATTTTGACATTGATATAAAACATCTAACCCCAAATTTAACCAAGAACAATATAGATTAAATGTCAGTCCATGTAAACACTGATGCATATAAGTACCCTTTCTATGATAGGATGACATTTTTTTTCAAGTTAACCTCTGACAGTATTTTGTATGGTCTCAGTACATTTCTTGTCACTTGGACAGTTAGTTACTACTGCTACTACACTACTAGAATATTTTTGTTTTGTTTTGTTTCATTTGTTTGTTCATATTAATGTAACCTGGTCTTGTTGTTTGTCCATCAAAACCAAAGACCATCTCATCATCTTGGGAATGGATGAAGTGTGTTCTCTGTGTCTGTGGACATTTCTTTAGTCGTGCAGACAGGCAGACCTTATGGCATTGCTTTTTCTTACCTGCCTTCATTGTTCTGCTGCACTTATCCCCATGATCTTACAGAATGGATCACCTGTAGTTTATTTTTTTCTAGCATATAATTAATATTCATAATTAAGTATTGTCATGATGAGTAAAAATTTAACCATGTAATATTGCTTCCTTGCAGTAAATTATTCATTACAAATGTTTTCAAACTTTCTAGAATACAGTAAGGGATTATTTCTTTTTATTGTTCACACTCTTAACAGTTTATTTGTCATTCATTGTCAAATAAAAAATACATAATCCTTTTTGTAGTAAAATGAAGCCTTCGAGAATGTATTCTTTGTTTATACAAGCAGAATGTAACAATATCAAAGCCACATAAAAGGTTATTTTTGCAGCATGCCCATTTCTCCCAGAAGGCTTCACATCATATATCTGGGCCCCACCCTAAATAGAATGCTACATTTTTTAACTTGCAATTCAAAATCTAAGTTATTTACTTATGCAAGGATAACCATGCATATTGCTCCAAAATGGAACTGGTTAATCTGGACCTACTTTATATGCCTGAGCTTGATCAATTCATGGTACAATCGGAACCTCTCGGGTAATTCCATCCTCGGGACAACCAGCTCTCGGATGTATCTGGTGCAATGATACTTACAGAATGACGATCTTTTTGTTCACCGGAAGAAGAATATGCCTAAAAAAAAATTCTCAAAAAGGCAAAAGGTGTAGTTTTTATGATTATAACATCATATAAACTCTCATTTATCATTTTAACTGTTCACATGTCTTTAGATGTTCAACTGTTACTGCATTTTGAGTAGAGATAACAAAACATATATCTGTGTTGTTTTGATGACATCAAAGGCACCAACATGTTTATTTTTGTGGGATTTTCCCGTCATACATCCGAGAGATTATTTGTAAATTATCTGAGACATTCCGGTTATGCATGGTTAGCTGGTCAAGAGACCTACCTTGGGATCACCTGGCAGTGATTGGTCACGAGCTGTCACAGTTCAACACCAATCTGCCTGTAAACTGTATGCCAGCTTATGATTTATCATTCTACAAGTCTAAAAATGGAACTGCACTGACAGGTTTATAGGAAGATGCACTTGTGATTATGGACCATTTAGTTTCTGTTGTAGGAAAATCAATTGCTTATGAAGATAAATTGGTCTGCATTAAGCATTGTCTTTAATATTTTACTTTTTAAATAATTCATTTGTTAAAAAAGTTAGGTATTTTATGCCAAACAGTAATAGTTTCTATAAATGAACACAGACAAAGTAGTAATTTAAACTGTTCTACAATATTTGTGTGTGTATGTTAATAACAACAAGAATTATCTTTCAAAAAGATACGTGAGGCCTTAAAACATGCAGTTTGTTTGCAACTTTGGCAGTAATTCACTGAAACTTTTACACAATTTATAATCGTTAAAAGAAACTACTGTGCTATGAACCAACTGAGTATATATTTTCTTACATTTCTATGCAACACTGTGTCAATACATCTTACTTGTTGTAGTAGTAATATATCCACCAGACATGTGATGTTTCCCGATTTCGCCGGGAGACTCCCGATATCAGGGGTCTGTCTCACGCCTCACGCAAGCACATCAATTCTCCCGCTTTGATGTTCCCGACAGACTTAATGTCATTCCTCCTAAAGACTGCCCCAGACAGTAGCTACCAGCCGATCATTTGATTACACAATATATCCTACTGCATGCGACCAGCACCTGAGTGTGTATGTGTGCAGCTAATCAAAACAGATCACTGCCAATCATTGAGCCTACCAAGTGTTAATTGGTCGCAACGATAATTTCGTGCCCCGCCTTCTGTAGGCAACCGCCACAAACTGTAATCCCTTGATTGACACTATAACCACACCCATATAGTGAACGACGGAGATCATGCCCAGTCAGTGTCACATGTTCTATTTTCTTACACAACTAATGGCAGCAATGCTTAAAGCACGTGCGGACAAAGGCATAGGACTCAGCTTCGAAATTTTAAATGTTCAATAACCCGTTAATAGGGTGATATGAGAATTAATTTGTATTTACCCAAATGCAGGTTCCTGATAATTAAACTTAACGTCTTCAGTTTTTTCCTTATAAAGACAAGGTTATAATTTCCAGCATTATTATCACGATAGACAAACCTCCTGACTGCAAAAACGTACTCTGATTTCCGTTTACTTCGGTACTCTTAATACACGACGTAAATCATGTAAATATGTAGAAAATTGGACATGCATGCACTTGAATGCAGGCAAATTTCATGACAGAATAATTCAAAAACGTTTAACAACTGACCTGCCTACGTGCCTTACAAACAAACAAAAAACAAACTAGTGCTAATTATATGTGTGACGTCATCGCGTCATAGCGCCATTTTGTCTGCACACTACCACATATGTTGAAACTGATGTGTTCGTGTGTACTCATAAAACTTACTCTAGTATTGATTGTCTTTTTCTTAATCCGAGATGATTGTGTGTAGTTTTACTATGTTAAGGTTAATGTCTAAATGGGCGACTAATCCTGGAATTAAAAACCAAAGGGAGCGAACGAAGCGAGCGATCGTGGTTTCTTTTCCATGAATAAGAATATATGACAAAGTCCAGTGAGCATTGCAATATATACTAAAAGTTGAAAACGCACAGGACAAAGGAATTCACGTGCAAGCCAAATGTAAAAGTAAATAAGTGATGAGTCATTTAACAAAATGAGCAGACCCAAATCCAAATGGACCGAATGGAAGAATCACCAATTTTGATTATAAACCTATACTAAGAACTTTTGTGTGTAATGGTTGGAAATAAACATTATGTTAAAGTAATAATGTGCATATGAAATTAACATAAAAACAAGTTTGCGTGAAAGAGATGAATGTGTGACTCAATAACACTGCTGAATACACAGAGCTTGCAACATGTATATTTGTGCATTGTGCTACTAAAACAATCAATAATTTTAATTTGATACTTTGTATGGCCTTTTGCTAACTGCATATTATTTAGGACATAATCAGCACTCACATAACAAAACATTGTGTAAGATATGTAGGCAAGCTTCTAGCCCTGAAATATGTCGGGGTTGGAATAAGGAGACAAATCTGCAAGGGTAACATTGGAACATATCAAATCTAAGAAATGGTGAACATTTCCCAACATTATGTAAAGCTTACTTTGACTTTAGCGTTTAAGAGTAGTAAACGTTTCTTTACTTTACAATAGTGTTGTTTCTATTTGAAAGAAAATTTGTCTTCTTCCTGCAAATATACATTTATCATAAAAGTAAATGGTTTTCATGACAGTTGATACCATTTCATTTTGTGCATGAACGGTAAATAAAATGCCAACATTATACACTTTTAAAACGTATTTTCCATTTCAACTACTGGTAGTTCAAATCAGTTTACATCATACATTGTCAAAAGATTAATTCTTTAATTAATGTAAAATAATTTTAACTTTTTTTTTACATTAGTATGTGGTTTATATATGTAAAAAAACCCCGACAGATATCTATTTACTTCTTTGTCACAGAAAAACACTTGTTTGCTATTTATTCTTGATTAGTATAATGTCTTCATGTATTCTAAATTCATTTAACTTTGTTTAGAAGGTAATGGTATCAATGTGTTTACCACTAATATTTCATAATTATCAAAACTCTGTTGTCACTAAATTACAAATTAAATAAACTATTCTTATGCTTGCATATTCATTATTTCTTTGGAAACCTTTTTTCAATTCATTAGTAAGTGCTGTTGACACTTGACTTGTTTACACTATGTTTGGCTGTTGTTTTTGAAGGCCACATGCTTAAAACCAAAGCATACAATTTCTGTCTAGATAGTGAACTAAAATATGCTAGATATATTCCAAAATTCATTTTAAAATATTATAAAGAACATTTTTATCACTGAAATTACTATTATTATTAATAAAAAAGACAAAAAATACTGCTTTACAAATAGAAATAAGCCACGCAGTCAATTTAACGCGCATTCACGGAAATCTCCCTCCCTGGAACCCCAATCTCCCTCTCTGGGAGCCTAAGTCTCCATCTTTGGGACCAAGGGAATATCACATGTCTGATCCACTTTTTTAAATCATAAAACCTATGCTGTTTGTAACCTACAAAATGAAGTTTGCCAAAACTAAATTATTTGTCAAAGCTTATTAAAAGCAGATACTGTCTTCTGCAAAATAGCAGCAAACATATTTACAAAATAATCAATACAAACAGTTTACTATACACTAAATTTCTTATAATTCAATGAAATTAAATTCCTTTCACGGTTGATCTATGCAATTTAAAGTTTTCAGTTTTTCACACCATTTTAGCGGAGTGGTGAGGCAGTCATTGCCAAGGTGTTTCAAATGCTGCTACACTTACAGAAAAAAGTTAGCCAACTGTTGCAGTAAATTGGCTTTTTATTTGTTTAGATATGTAAACTGATACAATGGATAATTTCTACCTATGCAGGTCTCTTTGATATTTATCTGAGTTTGTTATGTTTGGGTATAACCACTGGTGCATGGCAGATCAGTCAGAAAAACCTCCCAATTTAAGACCTTCACCCTGAATAAGACTCAAACCCATGCAATGGAAGGCTAGGCAGTCAGAGGAGTTACAAATGGGTGACTATCACTATGCCACAGGAGTCCCCAACTATTTTTGTACTCCCAGACAGAATTGCTTGTTTTTCTTTTTCATTTTTCATTCGATTTTAGATATACATTGCAGCGACACAATTAATGACATAATAGAGATGTCGAATTTTTGTGGGGAGAAAGAACCCAGAAAAATGTCAAGTAGAACCACTGGTATACTACAGGTCGGCTGGAAGAAATTCTTACATTGAGTTCCATGCCCCTAGTGGGACTCAAACCCATGAAGTGAGAGGCCAAGGAGTCGGAAATGTTACTGAGATTTATACTCTGTGTGCTGCTCGATTTTAATGCCGCCTATTGTTGATGAATAATGTATGGTTCCTCCACTGGTATTGTTAAGCTGATCTTATGTAAATGCACCATGAAAATTCCTCATCATTGTCTATAATTATGTAAATACTAATGTAACCAATGCGCTTTATGCTGTTGTAGAGCACTCTTAACCTGCTAACCAGGAATTGATCAGTCATAAACAACTAGTGTAGATTTAGATAAGCCAACTCCCCATGGAAGCTTTCTGATCAGGATCTGCCCTCTTTGCTGTTTAGTTTCACAAAACACCCACTAGTCACCTTCAAATAATTATATTTGCTACCAATTAACTAATATTTCAGCTGGGTTATTAAACAGTTGCTTCACTCTCTGGATTAAATCATTATTCTGTAAGTGGCTACAATTGCTTCACTCTCTGGATTAAATCATTATTCTGTAAGTGGCTATTGTATATACTCACTGCACTGCTTTTGAAATTGGAAAGTAGTTTTAAACTTGCCTATAATAGGGCCTTTCTCCCTTGTCTGTTTATGGTATAAAAGTAGTGCCAGGTGGATTTGACCAAGTGTTCAGAAATATGACTGAGTGTGGAGTCAGGTCCAATATTCAGTACATTCTACCACACTGAAGGCAGCACTAGATCAGCTTAAGGTGAATACTATGTCTATATAACTGAACTTAAACTTCTTTGTTGTTAGATGTAGAAACTTTGGCCCTACAACAAAACAGTTTCCTTATTTGAAAGGATAGGTCTGTGAAGATAGTGGCTTAGTCATCACTATGTAATTGACTTACAAATATTGACACCAGAAAAATGATTTGCCTGGCCCAAGATGGTCAGTTGCAACATTCAATACTGGCCTGCAGGGTGTGTGTCTATATATCTTAAGGAATTATTTATGTCCAACATGGCAGAACTGTCAAAAGTAGGTACCCTTTGCAGGCTACATTCATGAACGATGAATGGAAGATTCCCCAGAACACATGTTAATATAAGGCGTTTTTCTGATGTATATCAATATTTGTATGTTGTGCCTTGAGAGACAAGTATCAGGATGTTTGCTAATGAAATTGCAGTATGTTTCAGACCTTTGCACAGATATGTTTCAGAAAATGTAACATGACACTTTATTGCATCATCAACCTACATTATTTGACTTTACTGCAGTGCCATATTTTTACAATGCCATTGTCTTTTTGGCAGTGTAACGGCAAGAACTCAACAAAAAGCATTGATATTTATGAAAAAAGGCATTCTATGCCACTGCGAAGCAAAAGAGATAAAAAAAGAGATTTGTCAGGGTGCAAGATGTTTGCTTCTGGCTTATATCAGAAGGGTGTTATTTGTGTTGCTGCAGATGATGGTGAAAACTAATATTCCACTAGGCAAAATGTGTAGTTCCAGATCATCCAGCTCTTACTGGGACTTGTCTGATGAGGACTTACACTCTTTGGTGACTTTATTAATACCGGTATATTTTGTCACTAAGCACATAACTAAAAGTAAGTATGGGGTTTTTACACTATGTTCCATGATATAAATAATTGTTTGCCTGCTCGGTTAAAATTGTTCAGGCTTTTGCAAAAAGTGCAGCTCCAAATCTATCTCCGGCTGAGAGCTCTCTGATCAAGATCTCTACTGTCTCCGACAGGGAGCTTTCTTATCATGATCTCCACTGTCGCCTGCTGGGAGCTCTCTCATCAAGATCTCTACTGTCTCCTGCTGGGAGCTCTCTGATCAAGATCTCTTCTGTCTCCTGCTTGGAGCTCTCTGATCAAGATCTCATCTATCTCCTGCTGGGAACTCTCTCATCAAGATCTCTACTGTCTCCTGCTGGGAGCTCTCTCATCAAGATCTCTACTGTCTCCTGCTGGGAGCTCTCTGATCAAGATCTCATCTGTCTCCTGCTGGGAACTCTCTCATCAAGATCTCTACTGTCTCCTGCTGGGAACTCTCTCATCAAGATCTCTACTGTCTCCTGCTGGGAGCTCTCTGATCAAGATCTCTACTGTCTCCTGCTGGGAACTCTCTCATCAAGATCTCTACTGTCTCCTGCTGGGAACTCTCTCATCAAGATCTCTACTGTCTCCTGCTGGGAGCTCTCTGATCAAGATCTCTACTGTCTCCTGCTGGGAACTCTCTCATCAAGATCTCTACTGTCTCCTGCTAGCAGCTCTCTGATCAAGATCTCTACTGTCTCCTGCTGGGAGCTCTCTGATCAAGATCTTATCTTTCTCCTGCTAGGAGCTCTCTGATTAAGATTTCTACAGTCTCCTGCTAGGAGCTCTCTGATCAAGATCCCTTCTGTCTCCTGCTGGGAGCTCTCTGATCAAGATCCCTTCTGTCTCCTGCTGGGAGCTCTCTGATTAAGATCTCATCTGTCTCCTGCTAGGAGCTCTCTGATCAAGATCTCAACTGTCTAGTGCTCAGAGCTGTCTGATGAAGTTCTGTACTATTTACTACTGAGGCTCTGGCAGTGTATCTTGCTGCCTTTGTATTAGGTGCTAAGCACCTTTGTATTGATTATACATAAATGATGAGGATTATTGCTGCAATGGGGTAACAAGCAGGTGTGGTGAGACTGAGTGTCTATGGCATGTATGTACAGGTGGGCAGGATGGCTTCTGACTTAAAGGCAGCATCAGTTTGAATACTGTTGTTGTTTTTGATGCAAGTCTAACATGACACAATGCTTGAAACTCTGCAGCAATTAGTGCAGAGCCTGATAGATTCTAAGTGCTTATAAGAGAGCCCATCAATTGAAGCAGTAGTTGCGCAAGAACTGTCACAGTTGGTAAGCCCATGGACACCTTGCTTACCTAAGCAGTTGTCAGTAGCCATTGTTTTATGAATGGAAATATTTTCCTGTGCCTTAACTCTTAGCTTGCTATTTAATATTTATAAACCTTAGGCAGATAGTTTAGATCCTGCTGTGAACTGTCTGATCAGTATCTACACTATTTGCTGCTCAACCCTGACATGTTATATAATATTAAAGAAAACAACAACAGAATTTTGCCTGGGTTTTTAACGAAATGTAACAAGCTAAAGATTATGTATTTCACTTTATTGGCTCTGCTCATTAAAGAAATGCCTGTGGAATAAATGGTATCATAATGTTAATATTGTCAACTGAAACTTTAAATTCCTACAAAAACTGTTACTTACACACTGTCAGGTAAAATGCGTGAAAGTAATAATTTTATAAACAATGTAAATTAAATTTTAAATTTATGCAAGAAAATTGTTGTAACTGATATTAATTACAACTTGTTATGTTTGCAAGAAATAATAATTTAATTAAAATCAAATGCAACTGTTAATATAAACAAGAAATAATTTGTTAACAATATAAAATGCAATTTCCAAATTGTTTGCATTGTATGTTTTTTATTACATCATACCAACACAGTTATGGTCATATTGGCAACTCTAATCTAATTATTGGTGGAGACAGTTTACAAGAAATAATATAAAATCTACTGGTATATTAAATGCATCTTTAAATGTATTAAAAAGTAATACAATTTATAAAAAAAGTCACAATTTAAATGAAAACAAAATGGAGAGCCCACAACTGTTGCATAAATCCGTAGTCATGTGGAGACAGTTTGGATTTCTGAGAAATGCCTTTTGCTGGTTTCATCACTTCTTCATTTCATGGTCTTATCCTTTGAAAAATCTAAAAATAAAAAAACCTAATCTGGGCGGAGGTCACAAATATTGTTTATAAACCCAGCCACTCGTTCACACACATGTCAGCACCATCAGTTAGTTAGCTTTTTTTTTCTTTAAAAAAAAATCCTCAGAAGTCCTGTCTTAATTTTAAACATTTATAGGAGAATTTCAACTAGAGGAAAGGTTCAGTGTGATGCTATGCTGATAAAAAAAATTTAAATTATTTTAAAGGGTTTGGGCAAATATTGTAGATCCTGACCAGCCAGCTTTCTGCTGTGGGCTGTCTGATAAGGATCTGCACTATATGCTGCTGAGACTAGCACAATGCATCTTTGTTTATTGGGTTTATTGTCTTGCCAGCTCTATTTCAGTTATCTGGAGACAGTTACCACTTGATGCAGTTAAAGTGCTGCCTTCACTGTGTATAGCATGCAAGGATACCTTGCATGATATCACACCCAGTCACATTTTCCTGACACCTGGTTTAAATCTGGGACCTGTAAGACCAAAACTAAGATCTTACTAATAACTAGTTATCAACATGAAAGACTTCTAGGGATAATCTTCTTGCTTAACTTTATCTCTTTATGTTGGATAGTGTTTCTATTTAGAAACCAGCTTCCTCAGACAACCATAACTCTGTACATGTGGGAAGAATTTATCACAGCTGTCAGGTCATCTTAATCCCGAATGTCACATTAAATAAACAAAAATCCTTTAAACATATTGAATTTATACAGCTTCTTTTGTTCAGAACAATGAACAGCCAACATGTTGTTTTCATTGACTGTAAGAGCCTTGTGGAAAGCAGTAAAATCTTGCTTCTACTGCTTTGTTAATTGACTTTCATGCTTTTGCAATAATAACACAATCATAAAAATACCTTAGCTTTTTAAATTAGTTTAACCAACTGTGTGTTTATGATAAGGAAATACAAAATAAATCATTATGCTTACTGCTTAAATATCTCTATTCTAAATTGAGAATGTGTAGGAATCTTTTTTGTGTTCCTTGTTGGGTCTTTTTAAATGGATTTCAAGAGCTTTTAACAGATATTGTATAATTATCAGTTGGTGCTCTTTTCTTCTTGTTTTTGTTGTTGTTGTTGCAAGACTATAGCTGGAACAGGTAGAATATTGTAGATATATATTAAGTGCAATTGTTACATTCTCTCCAGCCATTGTGAGGGACAAAGATTCCAGGGTTTTCCTCCAAGAGGCTTTTTGTTATCACTGTGTTCAACACAATCTGTGGCATGGTTCATTACCTCTCTATCATAGAAGTTTCCTACTTGGCTCTCCCTGTCTCCTAATGTCTGCTGATTTATACCAGAATACCCCAGGAGCATATATCTTGATATCTAACACAATCATGTCCATGGATAAATCAATTACTGTCTCTCTATTTATATATGTGGTAAAGTTCTAATTCCAACAAAATTTCTCAGTAGTAAGTACTTGTCATTAATAATGAATAATGTTTTGTTGTTTGTGTGTGACTAATTGTACTTGAATCTTAGTTGGCTTAGCTCTTTATCATTTGGACAGATAGATGTCTTAGTCTGTATTGGTTGTTCAAAGTTTAATATTTGTGGTAATCCTTCTCATTTTCCTATGTGTCATGTTTAAGTTGTTATTTAACTCAGGTTAATAGTACATCCCTGCTGCTGTAGATAAGGAAACTGCTGTCTTTATTTTTAGTGAAGCTGATGTATTTAAATGTGTTGGGTTATTTTTGCCAAGAAGCTGTCAAGGTACATGTAGTGGACAATAATATGCTGGGTCTTCATGTGCTTAATATTGCCAAATCAACTTGCTACCTGAACATACAATTAAAAATTTGAAGGCTTGATTTGATTTGTAGCCAGACTGTGAAGGGCAAACAATTAAAAATGTCCAAAGACTTGAACTCAAGATTTGTAGCCAGACAGTGAAGGGCAAACAATTAAAAATATCCAAAGACTTGAACTCAAGATTTGTAGCCAGACTGTGAAGGGCAAACAATTAAAAATGTCCAAAGACTTGAACTCAAGATTTGTAGCCAGACAGTGAAGGGCAAACAATTAAAAATGTCCAAAGACTTGAACTAAAGATTTGTAGCCAGACAGTGAAGGGCAAACAATTAAAAATATCCAAAGACTTGAGCTTAAGATTTGTACCCAGATTATAAAGGGCTAACAAAAATATCCAAAGACTTCAACTCAAGATTTAACAACCCAGACTGTGGAGGGCTGAGATTCCATATAGTTTGTATCACAGACAGGTCAAAAATTCTGTGCCATGGTCAAGCATGTTTGTTAACTAATTATGTATAGGAAAAACAATTCTAATTTATGGCACAAAGCAGAGATTATAACATCAAAATAACTGGTAGGACAACTTGTCACACTGATACCATGATTTGCAGCAATAGACATGGGAATGGATCCTTACTAAGCCTGCTACATTTGTCAATAGCCTACCTACACTAAGTTTAGTTATCTGCTGAAAATTATATGTATTGATTACATCACTTATTGATAAAGACTTAGCGGCAAATGGGGTAGACAGCTCAAAGCAAGAGCTAGGTGATAGGAATCTTCACTGTTGGTTTCAGCTGGATCACTACTGGATTAGCAAGGCTAGGAGAGATTATATCACAGCAATTAGAACATGGTAGTAATGTGATATTCCTGTTGAGTAGAACTAAGTTATAGTAATAAACCCAGGCTAGTTTGGAACATCACTCCAGTTTTTTTTAGCTTGTAATGTACCTTCATTTTTAATTAAAGAATTTACAGAATGAAGGGTTTTGTATATTATCTTACTTGAATGTGTTCTATGTTTTAAGGTTAATAACCTGTATTTTCCTAATTGTGTTTGAGCAATATTTATCATATATAGCCTAAAGTTTAATACAAACTTCCACCCACACAGCATACATGTGTATTTGACCTTGACTTTTAAATGTGTCACCTTATTAACAAGTTTTTGTAATCTTGTCTCATTCAGAACACCGCAGATAGTTCTCAAATATTGTAAGTAGGTAGTTGGATCACCACAGCCATATTCCTATATGAAAAAAACTTTTCTAGCAGATCATTTATAAATACTGAACTATAACTGGATTCTCTGTTCCCAGGTCTTTCTTGTGCTGACAGACATCATAACAAAGAGGAAAACGAGGAAATGGTCAAACGTCACCATTGTTTTTATTTTCCTAACTTACCTTCATCTTAAACATACTTTTTGAATTTTCTAGAGAACTACATTTTAGGCGTAATCTTTTCTGGAGAACAAAAAGTCATGATTGCGCAAGTATCATTGCACGAGATACACCCAAGTGTTGATCATACTGCAGGCAGAGTGACCTGAGGAGTTTCGATTGATCTTGTCCATAATTTTCAGAATCTTGACCTTTACAATTTTTAAGTGTCTTCCTGTTATCTCAAGTATCTGTATGTGTCACGTGTATTTAGCATTTAACTAAATGCTCCTGTTACCACAGAAATATTGACAGTTCCGAGGCTTGTGTTCATTAAGAATGCTTGATTTACAGTCCCTGTTTCCTAGCACCAATTGCTGAGGCAGATGCAAACGTGTAGATCTGGCTAACTGAGCTGAGTAACATTTATTACGAATTGCAAAAAGGCACAAACATGAAATAACTGACATAGTTGCATATAATGCTATCTCCATGTGCTTCCCTTAAACTTTGTGGATATAATAGAGAAATGAATAGAATGAAGGTAGGACATTGATTGACCTATACAGAAAGTGTTTGTTAAAGCTCAAACTTAGCCAGTATTAATGTAGCTGGCCCAGAGTAAAAATCTCACTTGTTGCTTTGTTTGCCAGTCCCTTGCATTAGGCCAATTTGTGAACAGTGTAACAAAACTCCCAAACATAATCTGGCAAACAGCCGCAGACATTTCTTGGCTTCCTGCTACCATTGCCGTACACACCATCCAAGTCTTTCAAGATCTTTCAAGGATTTCCTTATTCTTTTTAATTGTTATGTTTAAGCTACAACTTTCTGTCTGCTTTGTTTAGAATTTATTTATTTTGCCATTATATCACGGTTCCTGCCAACTAATAATTGATCTGTTGGCAAATAAAATGGCATTAATTTTGGTGTTAATGAAGGGTTGGTGAAACTGGAGATGGTATTTAACATCATCCAATCAGATGTGTTGACCTATTACATTTCATCAACAGGTTGCACACATTGACCTACCATCATGAGACAGATTATAGATATAAACAATTCTCTTATTAACAAGTATACCTGGACAACTTAAAACTGAAAACATATGAGTAGCTTTCTATTCTTGAATTTGCTTATTTTGTATCAATACTGACATACAGTTATATTTTAAAGTATTCTGAATTACATTGTACTTGTTTTTGAAACCCTGCATTTCATCTTAATGGTTTTTTGCCAAGCCAATGAAGCAAAGGCCCATAGATTGCCTTGACTTTATTATGTCATGGTGGACAGTTAAATAAATTAAAATGACTTTGAATCTCTGTCGTATGGCATCCATCATCTCAGCTTTCCATTATGATAAAAAGTAATGGGCATGAGTTATTATACTCTGTTTTTGGTTCATGCTTAAGGTTGTGCTATTTTAGGACTTAGTAATTATTTTGTTTTAAAGATATTTTCATTCATGAAGGAGGTGAGCAGTTTTTTATTTTAAACACTTGTAAATAGCATTTATATTTTCATAGTTGCCAATTTTTGATGTGATGATTATTGATTTTTATGTGGAAAAATGTTTTTTCTGCACTTGTGCAATATTGTCTTAGCTGTTACCCAATTAATCTTATAAATCTATAATGTTATCCTTCCTATTAGGTCTTGTTTTCCATACGTTTTTAAAATGGAAACAAAAATTTATCGCTCTGAAAGGTGGTATCAGACAGTTTGCCTATAACTTATATATGTAACAATATCACACCTTTGTTTTATTATTTGTATATAGTTTCTGACGAAAAAATATCATACATTAGTCTAAGCTTTGACAATTTTCAGCAGTATCTCAATTTTAGGGCAGTAAAACTTGTTAATCAAAACTTAAATGTTAATTCTTTTCAAATTTCTAAATAAGAATGATTGAGATTCCTGCTAAAAATAGACATCGATGTCACAACAGTAGACATGGATGAGCTAAAACATAAGTGGTCATTTTGGTTTGCAAGTTTAAAAATAGATAACTGTGCAGCATGGCTCAGATAGGAAATACATGTTTGAAATGATGATTGTGATGTCATGGTTTACTTTTCTGACAAGTGTAGCACGTTAGAAAAACAGCATTTTGTGAGATCTGTTTGGGTAACTATGGTTTATTATGAGCTTAAATGAAAATATTTTCAGTCCAAACTGTCCTATACCACCTTTAATGGTAAGTCTGCCAAACACCAATTGATTCTGTTCAACAGATAGTGAACATCCTGATCTACCAGCTCCTGCCATTTACCAATGTAGCATTATGAGGCTTAACTGGGCCTGATCATTGACTCCTTTCCAGATTATAAAGTATATAAACCCTTTCCAGAGTGGAATACACAAAAGTTAAAAGTAGAAAGTGGTAGTACTGAACTGAAGCATAAAATGCTAGTTTTTGACTTTGTAAATTTTGCTGAATCATTGTTAAATAAATATTAATTTACATATATGAGGAATCAGGTTATATGTTCAAACAATGTTAGCGTTTGAAGCACTTGTTAACCTCACAAAATCATCATTGTTCAGTGACAGTTCTATTTGCAATGCAGTAATCATAACTTTAGGTAATTTTTGCCTGCACTGAAATGATTTTCAAACCATTGAATTTGATATATTTAAGGTGCGATGTTAATGGTATGTTGCATCCATCAGATGGAAACCTGATCTATTCCTGGACACTTTTTACAGCAGATGTGTTGCTTGACTGCCAGTGGTTCCCTCCAACAGAAACTGTTGTTGAGATACTAAACTTCAATATGCATCATTTATATATAAAACAAAATCTTAGTTATTTGTGAAAACTGCAGCAAAAGTTGCAAGACATAGCAATCAGAACTCGGCAACAATTACTTTATAGTGGACCTACACTAGTTCCTTAATTCTAACCAGTTTTTGTTTAACAGGCTAAGAGTATATTTTGACTGGCATGCAGTTTGTTTGGTATTACATCATTAATTGGAAAGGGAACTCATTTCTGACATTAATACCAAAGGATGTATGGGAGCTTGCTTCATAGTAGCAGTTACATGATATAGTAACCTTCAGCAGGATATTGGAAGGAAGTACTTCCTGCAGAAACCATGCAACCTGATCAATTATGCACTTAGGTCTTCATGAATGTCTTTAAGAACCATCTGTAACAGGACCACTTTAACCTTTACCAGCTCCTTGCTAGATAGCCCATATTGATAAATTTTTAACAACTACATATACTTGCAAATCTAAATGTAGATGTCACTGAAAACAAAAGCAGCAAATAATGTAGATCATGACCTGGAGAGGATGTGGCAGATCTGAGCCATACTCTTTCCGAAGACCTGAGCTTTCGTGTTTAGCAGGCTGGAAATTAAGACAGGAAAAGGCATCTTCCATAATCATTTTGTCATAAAGCAATCAATATTTCTCAATGTCTGATCACAATGTGCTGCTTATTATTCATACATGTTGGTAATCTTTCTTTCTTGTACATTTCCTTGTTAATCATGGAGTAATGTTTTGTTTTCATTAATAGATGATAATAGATGATAAATGTCAATAAAACATTATTTTTTACAATCATGGGGCTGGTTGAAATTTGAGTTGGCTTAAAACATGTAATTGACATTATTTCCATGTTTCCATTATTAATATGCATCCCCCCCATGCATTTTATGGAAAAATTGATAATATACCTACCTGAATATTTATTGCCTACCAGGCAATGTGATGAATTTGTGCTATGAAAATTTAATTTCTTTTATTTGTCCTTACAGCAAATAAAATGCAAGTAACTAGTAAATAATAGTATTTTAATTAGTGACTCGTCAATTAAATATAATCCAAAAGGTCTGCTACAACATTCCACAAGGCTCATATTGGTTGAGCCAAGTATAACATGCAAATTTCTGGTTGACTGCCTTGAGTTACTTTCAAACCAGTCTTATGAGGAATTTAGCAATTCAAATAAAAAAAATGTCATCCTGTAAATCCTCAAAAAATGTATAAAGCATAGTTTTAAAAGTCCAAGAAAAGGCTAAATCTTGTATGTTTTGCAGTTGTTTTTGAATTTCTATTTCTGAAATCACATTGTGTTTACTTAGCCCCGGATAAGATGGGGTATCTGTGGCCAAGTAGTTAGAATTGCTGACTTGGAACTGCTCTGCCATCCATGCACCTTGTATGTTTGAGTTCCAGTCAGGCAAAGGGCTTGCATGTTTGTGTGGAGGTCTTTAACCTGACCAGTTAGGCAGGTGGCTCTACCCAGACATTTGTCTTCCTTCATGGCTGGTTGTTGCCACTTTGTCTGTATCTGCGTCCCTGCAAGGTGATAAATTACACATACAAAACAAAAAAATATTAAGCATGGTGTTTCAACCTTGTAAGAAAATGAATACATTTTCCCCAAAAGCTGAATGTACAAAATGCAAGATGTGCTGTGAAAGGCTCCTTAGATAATCAGCCCAGGGAAAAATGATTTAGCAAGTCACTCGGTTTGCTGTTTTATTGTTATAGAGTTTCTCTCCACTTTAGCATTTATTGCAAGAAGAGATTTGCCTCTTGACAATAATGACAACAAATATAACATTACATTAAGGGAAACAATAAAAAGTCATCAACAAGGTATAACGTTGCTGAAGAAGATCATATTTACAATTATACCAAATATGTATTTGTATAGTTGCCATAATCATTAACCACATTTTGCTTTGCTTCAGAAGCTCCTATTTTCAATTATATCTTGTACATATTTGTAAAGAGCAGTTTAATTGCCATTCCATGGGGTGTTTCAAGGAAGATCAACAAACATGGAACAAAACAAAGTTGTTCATCTTTAATGATTATTGGCAGTCTTATGTTGTCAGTGTCTCCGGTGATAGTACTAAGCTGGGTGGATTTAATCCAGTCGTATAATGGTTCATTAGATGCTGTAAGATGCTCTTGGTGGACTCTTGGAGACAGATAGCGCTAACACTATCACACAATGTGACAGATGCCACCGTGATCTTCACATTGTTGAATCCTGTTCACAACATCAAGCCTGTATGTTGTTGTTTTTTAATTTTTAAACAGTAGATTTCGTAAAAAATGCATTTGTAATGAGGGTTAAAATAAATTGTGATTGATCAAAATTAAAATGATCTGTGAATAATAAGTAAGGAATAGAGTTTCAACAGAAAACATTTATACTGACAATGAACATAATATTTTTTTAAGCACTTAAACTCATAAGTTCTAGACACTAATGTTGGTGCTTCTTATCTATAAAATTGCATCTCTTTTAACGTATCTAACGTATTCAATAGTGGGTTTCTTTTTATCCTAGAATACACTTTTTGGCATGTTTTTTTTTTTTATGTCAAAAGCAATGTTAGATGTCAAATCAGGAGAACAGCCATCAACAAAATACATGTAACACAAACAAAACAAAAAATGGCCCCAAAAAAGCATTCATTTGGGACCTTGTGACTAGGTAACCTTCAACTTTGACACTTGTGAACTGCACCCACAAAATTAATCAACATACGTTTACTTTATTATAAAACATATTTTTAAACATTAAATAAATAAACAAAATAACTTCCCCTTATTTTTTCAACAGTTGTTTTGCACACAATTTGACTCACCTAACACTGCAAAACAATTAAATATATTGAAACCTTTTGGTAAATATTTTAAATGGTTAAAAATTGTTGGTATTTTCAAATCAGTACTTTTTAAAAATCTTCAGGACAGGTGATTCAAATATGTGTCCATATTTATGTTTTGGCTTGAAAATTTTGTACAGCAAAAGATTTATAAAATTGGACTTGGGTGTGGAATATGACTGCATTGAATACAACAGAATTTAAGATAAACGTTCTTATTCATGTGATTTGTATATGCAATTTCAGGGTAGAATGTTGAGATTTCTTTTCATTTATTGTTCAGTATTTTCATTGTTTAGCACATGTTAAATAATGAATAATGAACATTGATATTGATGCATTATGTAAATTATTTAAAAAAGTTTTAGGAAAATTATCCTTCTGTAATTTAAGTTAAAAAAAATAACAATTGGTTTCACTCGTTATTTGATTACTACTGGTGGTTTCCAACAATATTTGATCTCTACTTGTGTGATGACAATCAGGATAATTATGTTTAAACAGCTCCCGTGCCCTTGTCAGCATTTGCAGGCAATGTTTTTGTCATCAATATCTCAACAAGCTCACTGTGTATCTTGGCATGTTTGTTTTGTGGAGGATGCAGATTGTGCAATGTCACATGATATTTGGGCTTATCTTAAGTCTTCTTTTATCATTGTTTAATTTGTTAGATAGAATACATGGAAAAACTCATTAAAATACTAAAAATTCTTCATTTTATAAATTATTCTTATCTTGTATCTTCATTATTTAAATTACCTATATTTATTCTTTACTTGTATCTTCATATTTTAAATAATGCATTCTTATCTTGTTTTTTTGCATTTTATAAATAACTCATATTTATTTTTATCAGGTATCTTCATGTCTTATTCCTTTCTTGTTTCTTCATATTTTAAATAATACTTCATGTTTGTAAATTTGATTTTATATAATAAGAAAATAAGTGGTTCGAGTTTCAAATTAATATATCCAAGATCATTTATACTTTTTAATACTCCCTTCTATTTATATCAACAGGGGAAATATGTTGAATATTGATAAGACATTTCATGCACTGCCACTATTTTTATTAAAATTGAATATAATTATTTCACCATGAAAAAACATTGAGATTTTCTTTTCTTTTTGCTAGTTTTGGAAGTCTTATAATGTTGGTGGCAAATTCCTCAGAATGCTTTGTATAACTAGATTTGTGATACATGGTTCTATTAAGATGTTTCAGGTGTCTGTGTAAGTACATTGTCGTACAGTAACTCTGCAGCTAGCTGGTTGAATGTCAGTGGTTCTACCAATACAATGTCTCATTGTCCATTGCTTATATTGCATACACGGTTGAACCTAATCTATGACTTATTTACTTCAACTAGGAGAAAACTGCTATTTATGATTTGACATTTTTATTTTTTATTTTGTCTTGTTTATTCTCCCTATTCTCTGTTGTTTATTGATTAATCTCCTATTCTTCTGAGGTACATGCAGCTGGTATCATTACATCTTATAATGCTTTTATCATAGAGTTTTTTTTTTCTACTTTTGCTATTCTGTTCATGTATCCTATTTCCATGGTCTTACTACCATAATCAAGGTAATCTCTAGGAAGGGTGACAAATGTGGTGATGTCATGCATGTCTAGAGTAGTGACAGTCATGTCTACCATGATTAATCTCTGGCATGAATGTTTCTCTGTTCTACAATTCTTTACAATGCTTTGTATGGTAAACACAAATTGAACAGGATTGCACAAATAGTGAAGATCCAGATCTGCCAGCTCCTGCTGGGAAAGCTTCTGCTAGGAAAGCTTCTGCTAGGAGCTAATTCAGACCTTCCAGCTCCTGCTGGGAAAGCTTCTGATGAGAAAACTTCTGCTGGGAGCTAATTCAGACCTTCCAGCTCCTGCTGGGAAAGCTTCTGCTGGGAGCTAATTCAGACCTTCCAGCTCCTGACGGGAAAGCTTCTGATGAGAAAACTTCTGCTGGGAGCTAATTCAGACCTTCCAGCTCCTGCTGGGAAAGCTTCTGCTGGGAGCTAATTCAGACCTTCCAGCTCCTGCTGAGAAAGCTTCTGCTGGGAGCTAATTCAGACCTTCCAGCTCCTGCTAGGAAAGCTTCTGCTGGGAGCTGTCTGATCCAGATCTGCCAGCTCCTGCTGGAAAAGCTTCTGCTGGGAGCTAATTCAGACCTTCCAGCTCCTGCTGGGAAAGCTTCTGCTGGGAGCTAATTCAGACCTTCCAGCTCCTGCTGGGAAAACTTCTGCTGGGAGCTAATTCAGACCTTCCAGCTCCTGCTGGGAAAACTTCTGCTGGGAACTGTCTGATCCAGATCTATTCTATTTAATTTTACATCTAACAATATGTAGCTGTTACATTTGCATATAGTTGTAGTACATGATTAGTGCAAGAATAAGAATTAGGATCGGGTAATAAAATATATAGGAAATGTAGGGTGAATGTTACAGAACTGAACAAGATTACACGACTGATTTATTCATTCTGGTTACACCACTATATCTCTCTCCCTGGGTCAGACATTTGGTGCTGCAGTTATGGAAGAGGGTAATAAATAATGTTACTGGGACAGAGTGCTTGCTATGTATTTCTGCTTGGTAATGGGTCTGTCACATTAAGAGGCTGCTTGCTTGTCTAGAAAGGACATCAGTACTACTGTAGCTACAAAGATAAAGAATACAATGATGGTAGGTGGATTGTATTGCAAGGTGAAAGACTAACAGACAAGCTAGACTATCTTGGAAAAGAGTACAAGGGAGATCTGGAAATACCCTACAAGACTCTCATCATTTTTGTTTGATCCCAAACAGAAATTTAGAGAAATTGTCTTTCAAAGAAAGTAATATGGGTATAGCTAGTAAAAATGTATAGTAATATGGATATAGCTAGTAAAAATGAACAGAAATATTGGTATAGCTAGTAAAAATGAATAGTAATATGGGTATAGCTAATAAAAATGAATAGTAATATGGGTATAGCTAGTAAAAATGAATAGTAATATGGGTATAGCTAGTAAAAATGAATAGTAATATGGGTATAGCTTGTAAAAATGAATGGTAATATGGGTATAGCTAGTAAAAATGAATAGTAATATGGGTATAGCTAGTAAAAATGAATAGTAATATGGGTATAGCTTGTAAAAATGAATGGTAATATGGGTATAGCTAGTAAAAATGAATAGTAATATGGGTATAGCTAGTAAAAATGAATAGTAATATGGGTATAGCTAGTAAAAATGAATAGTAATATGGGTATAGCTTGTAAAAATGAATGGTTATATGGTTATAGCTAGTAAAAATGTAAAACCTAACAAACGACAATTTAGATAAACTGTTTCTCATAGATAGTAATATTGATGTAGCTACACTTATGTTATACATCCTTGCATTGTGTTAAAGATGCCTGGCTGATGACAAAAGGAAACAATCAATTTTGTTACGTTTATATAAGATCAGAAGAGGAATAATGAGTTACAATCTCTCATATGGATAATGGTATCAACATACCAATAGAGTTTGTAACATCGTCCATGTAATTGTTTCATGTTGATGATGTGTGCTTATATTCTGTGATGATTGAAGAAAGCATTACAAGTGGGTCAATGGGTTGTACATTATTCTTGTTTACCAAGAACATTAATGTGACAATGCCATGAATCAAGGTTGGACTTGGTGTGTGAAGTGCCATATCTCACACTGACCATCATAGTTAGGTCTGGGGCCAGCCTCTGATATAATGATGTGATGGATGCAATCCACCACAAGTAAGAGAGAACCAGTGTGAGAGCAGTCTCTGTCTGTCTGTCTGTCTGTCTGTCTGTCTGTCTGTCTGTCTGTCTGTCTGTCTGTCTGTCTGTCTGTCTGTCTGTCTGTGTCTGTCTGTTTGAGTCTGTCTGTCTATCTGTCTCTCTTTGTCTCTGTCTCTCTCTGGGGGTCTCTTTAATAAGCCTTTTACCATAAATGTAAAAATATGATGTAAAAAAATATGAGTAATGAAAATCTCCAGATACATTGTGGCTGACTATATATGGTGTCCATACATCTACCTATGTGTTAGGGGTTTCATCTAATAATATAAGAAAATTATCAAACATCAATTATGCTTCAGATTTTATCAAAAAGAGAAGCTCTGCAAAGACATAAATATTCCATTATTGTTTGATTCCATTTAGTTTACTTCTAGGGTTTTCCTCCAACATTGGGGTCTGATAATTGTGAAATAGTCTTAGAGGAGAGCCTTACACTGCAACCATACAAAAACATGGAAACATGTGGAAATACTTTTTGTTATGCTAGCAATAGTTAGATTGGCTGCTTTTGAATTGTAATATTGTTTCCACTGCTAAAAATAACTAATGATATTTTAGATTTTCAAGCTGACTATCTTTACATGATACTTCAAAATAATCAAAAACGCTGTTCCCCTCAGTAAAAATTGAAATCATTTGTTTGTAATATTTTTGTCTTGACAATCAATCTCTTTATGATGATAGTATCAGGATAGAGGAAGTAATTATTGACAAATTATATCAATTATTATCCAGCTTGTTTTTTGTTTTGTTTTTTGTTGTTGTTTTTGCCATCAGCACATGATGATTGTTTGGGATACTTTTCCTTGTTCAAGGTTGCCATGTCACACATCACTTTACAGCTTTTTAATTGTGGTATTTAACTTCAAGTACCCCCAATTACAAAGTATCTCAACCCAGCCACTAATATTGTTGTAAAAGTTGGATATTTTTCCTCTTTCTTTTGATATACAAAATTTACTTTGGCAACATTGGACTGCAAATTGAGATGTTATTTGAGATGACAAGGAAAACATCTTTTGGCCCTTTGTTTTCTTTATGAATAAATTCAATAGAGTCCTACCACCAGTCAATGAATGATCTGAATTGTATCAGGTGAAATCTGTTTATTCTGTGATCTGAAATATTACATTTGGTGTTTAATAAAATGGGCTTGAATATACCTTTTATGATAACAAATGATTAAATATGTATGACAAAGGTTTTGCAAGATGCATGTTCAAATCTTTGTCTGATGATTTTGAGGAGCATTTCCCAAAAACATTTTTGGGCATTTTTTTAAACAAATTCCTTTAAAATTTTAATTTAAATGATACTTTTATTTAACTCTAAGCCTGCTGTTCATGTATTTATAAGGCTTAGACAAATAGTTTAGATCTGGATCAGCTAGTTTCCTGCTGGGAACTCTCTGATCAGGATCTATGCTATTTGCTACTCAGTCTCTGTTAATAAGCATATCAACTCTGACCTGTAACAAATATAATATTAAAGCTAAACAAATATCAAACTAAGAATAGCTTGGGTTTTTAACAAACTTCATTAGACATTATCACCCAGTTGAGACTGTACATGTTATTTCAAAATTGGCAGTTGAAGATGTATGTTGACAAATATCATATAAATCAAATAATATAGGTGAGATCATCTCAATGTATCTAGATTTTTCAATCATCTAAATAATGGTTATTCACAGTTCAATCCATAGCTTGGTATAAAAATAGATCTCGTTATTGTGATTTTCTATTTGAAATCCTGCACAAAGCCACGTGTATATGACAGCTTGTTTAATATGATGAATGATAAATGTTTATAAAAAGCAGTTATATTGAATCAAACCTTTTGAGAATCTTTTGATGAAAGATAAAAGGAAGAGATATTGCTGTTAAATAGGTCAGTTATTGTATTTAGTTCTGTTTAAAATGATTGTGCAGATTCATATTGTTTTTAAATTGTACATATTTTCTTGCCTTAGGGGCAGAGATTTACATAAAGTTGATTTTATTGTGTTGTTTTTTTTAATTTTATTTACTGCACTTGCTAGATGCAAATGTGATTTAACCTGCAACACTCAATGAACTCTGAAATGTTTTAGACTGCCATCCAGAGACACAATGAAACTTGATTATTCCAACCAATTGCTATTGTCTAACACTGACTTCTTTTTAAAGCAGTGAATACCACAGTGCTTGCAGTACTTTTATTCATGATGTTGTTGTTGATGATGATGATGATGATGATGATAATGATGATGATGATGATGATAATGATGATGATGATGAAGATAATCATTGACAGAAGCATGACATCATTAAGAATTTAGATACATTAATGTACATGACTGTTTTTAGTTCCGTCAATATATGCTTTTTGTTTCTGTCCTCCTTATGACGCACATCTCACTTCCCCGTCCTTCTCATGTTCTTACAATGTTTGATAAATAATTCCCTCTCCTATTGTACTATGAATGCATGAAGCACTCTGACACACCTGAGAGACAAGATCTAGCAGCTAGAATGACTTGTTAGTCCTTGTACTGCGATATTTATTAATAACCTTTATTTTGATACTTACTTATTGGCAAACAAATTAATGAATTGGTAACAAAAAAGTATAGGCAGAGATTTAGCAGCAACAAGTGAAACATCTCATGACAAGGCTCTTTGAAGGAGTGGGCTGATCTGGATCTACATGTTTTCCCAAAGCTTGATCATCTAATGCCTCTCATGATAGGAGTTAAATTTCCTCATGATTGCATGGCAACGCTGCAGTATTTGCAAATCTATTGAGATGGACACCTTTTCAACCATAAATCTTCCTTATCCTGGTGACATGGACCTCAACACTTACCAACATGATAATTGTTGGTACTTAAATGTGAGTCTGCTTCATACAATCATTGATCAACTTATCAAGATCTGCACAATTTGCTTGGAAGCCACTAGCAATGTTTTATGGAGACATTTTCAATTTACATTACCTGCAGGTTACTAAGAATAAGTTTCATTAATACAATGAAACATAAAACCATTTACAATTTGTTCTTGTATAGGCTGTGTCAGGACTTATGGGCAGAACATTGTGGGCAGAATATCAAAATGGTTTGAAGGGATATCTGCTGGTACTTACACAGTTAAGGCAGCCCTGTTCCTCCTAGATGTGGACATTGGGAGGACAAGATGGAGTGAGAGACTGATGAACATTCAGTCTGCACAGCTGTGTGCCACACATGAGCTATGCATGCAGTGAAGATTACTCCCAAAAGACAATATAAATTGTAAACGCTTTTCAACAGACAATAATTATTGCTAACAGTAGGCCTCACTTTGTACTAATTAAAATAAAAAACAAAAGATAGCCAGGGGTGATAATCCTTGACATGCTCTTCTTAGTTTGGTTTAAACATCTGGTCAGTTTAATATTTGTTTCTAGAACTTTTATATGGAGAGGTCTCACTATTAACCTACTCAGTTCCATTGGTTCTAAGCAGATGTTTGTGTTTGTAATTCTGTAAACAGTCACCAATTAACCAGTTGATACAACTTTGAGGTGGATCCTGTCAGAAAACTGGTAAAATACAAACAGTAAACATAAATATATAAACCTAAAAAAAATGTTTTTTGCAATGTACAAGGCCAGATGACTCATGAATAAGGACATTAGATATAAATAAACTGTATAATTTGACCTTCAGCAGTAACACAAGACCCTCAAAGTCAAGCAAGCTGAAATAAAGATCATTTCCATGCATGACTTGTACATAGTGTTACAATATTTCAGTACTTACGGTATGTCAGTACATTTGTGTCATAGGTTAAAGTCCAGTCTACTTTCAGTCTCCCTGTTCAGTTTTGTTCATTCTGCTTTTGTAAAAGCAGGCAATCCTAACAGTGCTTTATTTGTTACGAACTCCAAAATAAAAGTTACATAACTTGCTTCAAAGTACATGTAAAAGTAAAAAAACACATTGATATAAACACTGCAGCTATTAGTGCAGATCCTGATCTGACAAGTACACAAGGAGCTGGTTGATCTTGATCTACACTATGTGCATAATGATGGACAATCTAATACTAATTTGCTCATTTGAATCTATTTAGTGTCTTTATTGTGCATACAATAGTATCATATGTCGTAAAAAAATTTTTGTTTAAATTAAATTACAAATGTGTAAAGTTGCCCAGCATAAACAATTTCTATAGCATTCTATTTCATATACATGGATCTTTTCAACCCAGTTGATTACAACCATTCAGAACGCTGCAAATTATGTACACATACTGTAATTATAGTGGTTGCCAAAGAAGCCACAGGTTAAATGTTAGGTCCTGCCTAATTTTTAATTAGTAGGTCTCAAACAGTTGTACATGTTGCATTTGTAACTATCTTTGTTTAAAAATACATCTTTTGCTTTAAAGTCAGTTTTAATTTCTTAAAATTTTGAAGATTTGTGCAGAATTTAATGCCTAAATGCCACTATGGTAAGATATTTGCAATATTGTTTGACATTAAATACATATCTCTGGCTTGGATTTAGTGTTAGCAAACAGTACACTGGGTTTCTTAACCCTGATTAATTTCATGTTTATTTTTATAGTCACTTTAGATTGTGTCTATTTCCAAGAATGATCGAGTCTGTGGCCTTGCTAAAATCCATCAAACATGTGTTGTGTTAACCCTTACCCACCTCAACATTAATTTGTAAGCAACACAAAAATCAGAAACCTTTGGTTACATGCACATGCAAAGCTAACAAGGAATGTAAATAGAGATTGTGAAGCAAATTGTGCAGATCCTGATCAGGCTGCTGTTTGATCTGGATGTACACATTTAGCCTAAGCCTTATCTAGGCTTGCTACAGAGTAAGCAGGTTATGAGCTAATATTTGTCTGTTATCATAATAAATCCTTGTTATAAATTGATTTAACTATTAGCCCTACAGTACATTTGTTGGTAGCCCGTTGATTTTTTTGTCAAGCTTTTTGTCACATATTGATGGAAATATGGCAGCAAATTGTGTAGATCCTGATCAGACAGTTTTCAAGGGGCATTCAGTTTATGTAGATTTACACTATTTGTCTCGGCCTGAGCCATGTATTCTTAGCAGGATAATTATTTCATACTTTGAATACTTTGTATTTGTCAAACAGTGTGAATCATTTCAAGCAAAATGGACAAATTTGGTCAAATATGCATTTGTTAAATAATAATGAATAATGGAATAAAATATCACCTTTAAATAAAAGAGTATATATGAACATTCTGTTCTTCAAAACAAATGTGATGTTATCAGGTGGGTAAAATCATTCGAATTGCTTTGCTTATCAACTATTTTCTAGTTGTTTTAACTTAAGAACATTGATCAAAATGTGTTCTACGTGCATCACTAATACAACAATGCATATTGGCCTGTTAGTGGTGAAATAATTAAGAAACATATGACATGCAGATCCTGCGGTTATATAATAATTTACAAACATGATATGCAAATCATGTGGTTATATATTTCAGATAACTATGTGATCAAGCCATTAAAAATTTATAGAACCGTCAACTCAAGTAGATCGTATTGAAGGTCCTGGGTTCAATCATAATCACACAACATTTCTAAGTCTAAATACTGTAAATGGTATAACTTCCTTACTTATACCCAATGGTTAAGGGTAAGGACATCGCTAGTTGGCCAAGTTGTTGAGGGTAAGAGCACCACTAGTTAGTCAAGTTGTTGAGGGTAAGGGCACCACTAGTTGGCCAAGTTGTTGAGTGTAAGGGCACCACTAGTTTGCCAAGTTGTTGAGGGTAAAGGCACCACTAGTTGGCCAAGTTGTTGAGGGTAAGGGCACCACTAGTTGGCCAAGTTGTTGAGGGTAAGAGCACCACTAGTTGGCCAAGTTGTTGAGGGTAAGGACACCACTAGTTGGCCAATATGTTGAGGGTAAGAGCACCGCTAGTTGGTCAAGTTGTTGAGGGTAAGGGCACCGCTAGCTGGTCAAGTTGTTGAGGGTAAGGGCACCGCTAGTTGGCCAAGTTGTTGAGGGTAAGGGCACCACTAGTTGGCCAAGTCGTTGAGGGTAAGGGCACCACTAGTTGGCCAAGTTGTTGAGGGTAAGAGCACCGCTAGTTGGCCAAGTTGTTGAGGGTAAGGGCACCACTAGTTGGCCAAGTTGTTGAGGGTAAGGGCACCACTAGTTGGCCAAATTGTTGAGGGTAAAGGCACCACTAGTTGGCCAAGTTGTTGAGGGTAAGGGCACCACTAGTTGGCCAAGTTGTTGAGGGTAAGAGCACCACTAGTTGGCCAAGTTGTTGAGGGTAAGGGCACCACTAGTTGGCCAAGTTGTTGAGGGTAAGGGCACCACTAGTTGGCCAAGTTGTTGAGGGTAAGGGCACCACTAGTTGGCCAATATGTTGAGGGTAAGAGCACCGCTAGTTGGTCAAGTTGTTGAGGGTAAGGGCACAGCTAGCTGGTCAAGTTGTTGAGGGTAAGGGCACCGCTAGTTGGCCAAGTTGTTGAGGGTAAGGGCACCACTAGTTGGCCAAGTTGTTGAGGGTAAGGGCACCACTAGTTGGCCAAGTTGTTGAGGGTAAGAGCACCGCTAGTTGGCCAAGTTGTTGAGGGTAAGGGCACTACTAGTTGGCCAAGTTGTTGAGGGTAAGGGCACCACTAGTTGGCCAAATTGTTGAGGGTAAAGGCACCACTAGTTGGCCAAGTTGTTGAGGGTAAGGGCACCACTAGTTGGCCAAGTTGTTGAGGGTAAGGGCACCACTAGTTGGCCAATATGTTGAGGGTAAGAGCACCGCTAGTTGGTCAAGTTGTTGAGGGTAAGGGCACCGCTAGCTGGTCAAGTTGTTGAGGGTAAGGGCACCGCTAGTTGGCCAAGTTGTTGAGGGTAAGGGCACCACTAGTTGGCCAAGTTGTTGAGGGTAAGGGCACCACTAGTTGGCCAAGTTGTTGAGGGTAAGAGCACCGCTAGTTGGCCAAGTTGTTGAGGGTAAGGGCACCACTAGTTGGCCAAATTGTTGAGGGTAAAGGCACCACTAGTTGGCCAAGTTGTTGAGGGTAAGGGCACTACTAGTTGGCCAAGTTGTTGAGGGTAAGGGCACCACTAGTTAGCCAAGTTGTTGAGGGTAAGAGCACCACTAGTTGGCCAAGTTGTTGAGGGTAAGGGCACCACTAGTTGGCCAAGTCGTTGAGGGTAAGAGCACCACTAGTTGGCCAAGTTGTTGAGGGTAAGGGCACCACTAGTTGGCTAAGTTGTTGAGGGTAAGAGCACCACTAGTTAGTCAAGTTGTTGAGGGTAAGGGCACCGCTAGTTGGTCAAGTTGTTGAGGGTAAGGGCACCGCTAGTTGGCCAAGTTGTTAAGGTTTAGGGCACCGATAGTTGGCCAAGTTGTTGAGGTTAAGGGCACCGCTTGTTAGTCCAATGGTTTAGGTTAAGGGCACCACTAGTTGGCTAAATTGTTGAGGGTGAGGGCACTTCTAGTTGGCCAAGTTGTTGAGGGTAAGGGCACCACTAGTTGGCCCAGTTGTTTAGGTGATTGTGACCATGATTTTTTACCTGACACTTCCATATTTGCATGTCATGGTCATTGCTTCATTTGTCAATTGTCTGGGTTTTTTTCAATTAGTTACAACCCCAATTCTGTGGGCAAATATTTTTTGTCCCTCATTGATCCATTTGTAGCCCTTTAGTGCATAAACATGGAGTTACAAGTATGTTTAGGTGAAGTAAAAATCCATTGTGCTAAAAATAGAATATCATTTGCCACCCTTTACTTGTGAAGCAAAATAAAATGAAGAAAATGTATGAAACACAGCTAAAGGAAGCTTGACACTGGTAGTGGTAGTGTCTTGTTCTTGACACTGTTGTGTTGATTTTAATCATTAGGAGTGCACTTGTGTTTTCTGTTGAAGTGGTAATTGGTTATTATTCTGGATATTGCAATGTTTAGAAGGCTGAGCTAAATAAGGTATATAGGAATCTTTTAATCAATTGTGCTGTTAGAAATGGGATCATGCAGTAATGAACAGTATGAATTATTGCCATATGTACCTGGTAGTCTTTGTGTTGTCTTTGGTTACCCAAGCAATCTGTGCAGATATAATCTGCCAATGTTTTGCATACAATGACCTTTGTATTCAATTTAGTGAAAATTGTGACTGTAAGAAGAGTATTAAAGACCCAAGAACTTTTTTTTCAGTATCTTATCAGACAAGCTACAATGTATGTAATGGTAGTATATATTTTGTAATATATAACATTGTATGATATGGATACTGCTTCAAAGGGTATTATTTGAAGGAAGTGTGTAAATGAATAAGGAGAGTTATTCAAATGGGCTGTTTTAATCTTCATGGCTACTCGATAAACGTATATTTATTTGACTGTGAGTTTTTACCGTAAAATTATCCTGAAAGAGAGGATTAAAAAAAAATAAGTGAATGACAATTTGCTTTCATCAAATGTTGGGTTAAGGTTATTATGAAATACATTAATTAAATGATTAAATGAAAATTATAGAATATGTGTTGATGGTTGATTATACAGTCCATTTTAATGTGTCTTTTGTTTCTATAAAAACCCACTTTTAAGATAAGGTGATCATGTAATAAATAAAAGACATGTTGTTACAGTGAAGACATTTTAATATATAACCTGTTCAGATAACATAGAATAGACTAAGGTGAATAGTTGGGCACTGTCTGGTCACCATTTCCTTCAGATTGTCTTACAATATTACCATGTTTCCGCTGCCTGTAATTGTTTAAACTACTGTTAACTAAGATTCTATATTGCCAATTGATGAATGCAGTAGGACAATGTTTTAAGTGGCTGCAGTTCTGTGTGACTGAATATTGATAATATATTGATGGGACATTCAGCTCACTACTTAAGCAACACAATTATTTACCACTTATTCTTATCGCTGTTGTCATTAAACAGGTTGCTATAAAAATCCCAGTAGGTTTGGTTTGCCAGAAACATTATGGTTAGATATGAAATCATATCTTTGAATCACAAAAATACATTTTTATACATTATGAAATGTATTGAATTTTAAACTTTTTGCTGCAATGTAATCAATGTTATCTGTTGCTGCTGGTGTAACATAGTCCTAAGAGAGTTCCAGAAACATGTTACACACAGTTAGGAGAAAAGTTACTATACTGTATGTTATTTAAAGCCATCAGCCTCTTGCAGCAAAAAGTATCTTGACAAATCATTGACATTATCCCATACAGTAAATTGGGTCATTTTTTAAAATTATTTTTACGCCTTAGAGAATTATATGGCTTTTGTAACAGTAATCTTAAGGTGAGACTTTTGAGTTTCAAAGTGTTTTTGTAAACATTTAATTCTTAACTGCTTCAACAATAAGTCTTAAGTAAATAATATAGATCCTGATCAGACAGCTCCCTGTCATTGTATGCGCACACAAAAATAATAATAAGGTTAAACATGTACTAATTTAACAGCACATGTGGTCTGTTAACATGGCTGCTGCTGTTAAAAAATGCTACACAATGCCAACATAAATTGTATTATCTTAAAATTTACTTAGTTTTATATATCTAAAAGGATGTTTTATGGTTGGTGCCTGTCATCCATCGAAAATATCTGCCTGTCCATCTGTTCAGAAGGAATATTTTTTGTGAACAACTAATTTGTTAGAAATATATGGTTGTATCAGCTCTGTTGTTGTTGTTTTTAAACTGATCATTCTGCTTGTGTTGTTTAATGGTACAGGGTCGCCCTCCAGGAGTAACAGATGACAGTCTACATAGTTAAATATGAAATTTTATTATTTTTTTTAAGTAAATGTCCATAAATTATATGTGCTTTCTGCTTTTCCATTTCATATGCTGTTTGCGAACCAACAAAATAGGTGAGTACATTTTATAAATTTTTGGTAAAGTGTATATTTTTTAAATTTATGGTCACGCCTTCAATCTTTCCATTATCCAGAGATTCTTCTTCAATTTATAAATGGTGAATAGTATTCCTTTTTGTTGTCTGTAAAGTCTATACCCAAAATTATAGATGGAATTTTACAATATACTTTCACATTCAGCAATATCATTCTATGAAAATAACCTATTTTGTGACATTAATTTGTGACACTTTTAATGTAGCCTTCACCATCTGATCTATGGAAAAAGAAAACGCATTTACATTTATTGATCATTTACATGTCTATTTTTGAGTTGCTTTTATAGACCATAGCTTGTCCTATGGAATTTGGTTTGTCATTTTAATTCAAAGAATGAATAACTCTGAATAGTGAGTAATGCTAATGTTTACCCTCAGATAGACATATCTGTACAAATAGGTTTGTTTGATATTGTTAATAACAATAACCTCTGAGAAGTTAGGGTTTGCACGTTGGCTACTCACTTCATTTTTGTATGAAGACGAAAAAACAACAACATAACAACCACATCATAATTACACGATGATCATATAACAGCCATATCAAGATCCCTAAATTAATTGGCATTTGTTCCAGTTTGATGCAGTTTTATTCATAGAAGGCATTGACATTTTAGGCTAAGATCAAATAGAGAATGATTTATCTACTAATATGCTCAGCATGCCTTGATCTACCTTAAGCACATGGTGGTGACCCAGATCAGCACTCCTCCATTAGCAGTTACCTGATCAAGATCTGCACTAGTTGTGGTTAAGTTTCTATCAACATCTCTACCTATCTATGCATGATTGTTAGCCTAAAGAATGAAGGAAGCAAGTATTGTTTATTAGCCGTGTAGCATGAAACGGGTTGAAATTTAGATTCCTAACACCATCACAATAGGTTTTACATGCCCTGTATAACCGCAGTATGGAGTTTACATAATAGCTGCTATTGTTCTGTAGGTTATTGATCAACAGGCATGGTCTTACCCCAGTAGCTCATGTAGGGTCCTCCCAGTCTATACCTAGAGTAGTACACTTGTAGCTCCTACACACAGCTTTTGTACGCACACTGTTATCCCAGACCTGCACATGCTTACATGTACATAATTGTCAAGTTGAAAAAAGTCTTAAATTACATAGGAAACAGATGGGTGTTTTGACATGTTCATATTGCATATTAGATGTTGCATAGCTTTGATAATTATAATAGTTAATGTCCCTGGCCTTAGATCTACAATGTACATGTTGGAGATCCTTGGTTCAATACTATGCCAAGATATGCATTTATTTTTTTTTAAAGAAGTTTGCTGTTTATTGGGTTTATGTCTTTCCACCAACAGTAGACGGCTTTTAAAGAAGTATATACATCTTTACCTGCTATTCATGTTATATAAGGCTTATAGGCAAATCTGGAACTACACTATTTGCTGCTCAGTCTGTTTATAAGAATATCAAACCTGACATGTATAATAATATATAATAATGTCTAATAACATATTAAAGCAAAGAATCTTAAGAATTTAGCATGGGCTTTTAACAAAATGTTGCAAGCTAAGGTATATAAATAAAGGTCTATGAAACACATTTGAAAACCTCTGTCAAGCAGCATATGTTTAGTCTGATAGTTGGCAAAGATAAGTATAACCCAATCAGAAGATGGATGCATGTTAGGGGCCGAGGGACTGCCTCTACAATACAAGATACAGAGTGTGACAAAGTGCTGTAAAATGGAAATTTAAAGCTGAACTAAAAGCATCATTGTTCTGTGTGCTTTAATCCTTAGCTTGCTACATTAGTTAATAATAACCCAAATAATTCTTAAGTCATTGTCTTACATTGACATGCAAAGTGCCTAGACATAATGCTAGAGATTCTGCAGCAAATAGTGCAGATCCTGATCAGACATCTCTTAGCAGGGAACTGGCTGCTCTGGACCTACACTATTTGCCAAAATTGTATAAATACTTGTTAAACAAGCTAAGGGTTAAGATGTTTAACTCTTAAAATGCTTAGAATGATTTGATCAGGTCTATTCAAAATTATAATGTAGATCTAGATTAGCCAGATCTCACAGGGTGCTGGGGAGACTGTCTGATCAAGTCTTCCCTATTTGCTGCCCAGTCTCTTGCCGTGTTTTGTTACCTGTCTATGTATTTGTTAGCAAATAGCTCAAGTTTTGATCAGGGTTTATAAGATTCAAATTGAAATCTCTTGGATAACTTATCCAATAATAAGCTCCAAAGCAGGTATACATTACAAACCTCATCCACAGCTAATTGCTCATTACAGCCACTTCAAAGAACGCGGGTATTTTCCATGAACCATATTACTGTGATACATTTCAGTTTATTGTCTTACTTAAAATAAATTTGTCTTGAAGTTTTCACCAAAAACAAATTCTGGTTCTCCTCAAGGGAAAAAACAAAACATTAAAGGTTTTTATATAAATTTTAGAAACACCTTAGCTCACCTTTCATCTTCTTATTATAGCTTGTTGTTTTTTTTCTGGCTAAAGAAAAGAAGAAATATGTAGAATAATTTTTACTTCAAAATGACATATGATTATGGAGTAAGATACAAACAACAAGGGCAAACCATTTTAGCTTTTTTAACTTTAACTTTATGAATTTTACTTCATCTTTTGAATAAGCTGCATTTTTTGCTGCTGGAGATGTCAAAATGGCGGAGTAGTTATGGCTATATTTCTGTTTTTGTTAATGTATACATTATTCATGTTTACAGAAACCAGACTCTTAATGACGCTTAAACCTGTAAAGAGGGTTCCTTACATTTCCAAATGATGTAGATGAGTCCCTGTTTCAGCCAACATCGGGAAATTCCGGGTTCCATGGGCAAGATTAGCATTGCAAAGAAATGTCTGAACAGTTACTCATTTAATTAAGATGTAAATTAACATGTCCAAACAGGTTCCCTGCTGACTGAAACAGTTTCCCTTTCTAAAATTCCAAATTTCCAGAATTACAATGACAAAAGCATCTGCAAGGTCAAGGCCAATACTTCAATCACAAAGTGGAAATTTCATTTTCTTTCAAATGCAGCTTAATTGCTGGTCATTGTTAAAAAGGAGTTCAATGTCTGCAGAGGGCTTGTTGACTAAAAAAGAAATCTGTGACTAGTTAAAATCTATTGAATATGTTTTTCTTAATAATAATTTAAATAAAAATAGTTTGCCAGAAAGATAACAAAAATACAGTCTGCAAAGAATGAAATTGTAAATAGTGCATTGATAATTTGGTTTATTTTATACCCAGAATTTATGGCGACAGTTACTTTGACATCCTGGTTCAAAAGCAAAAAAGTTTGATTATTCTCATATTTGACTAGTTTACTTGTTATTTATTTAAATTTGCTGAATCCAATGCTGATGAATGATTTCAAAGTGTTGGAGTTCTCTAACCTAGTGTTCTGTTCCTACATCTATATCTCAAAGCTTGTTTTGGTTTGGTAGCTTCATTCAGTGTCTGATGAACCGTTTATAGGTTAACTGTTGGTAGAAGTACTGATATTGTCATGAGTCTCTCTTTATCAGGACTGGTTAATCTCTTTCATTTGACTGAGAATTTTCTAATCCCATCCAGCACTGAGAAAAATTGAGTGTGCAGTCTACACAGAGCTCTTGTTTTGTTAACCACAGACTGCAATTTTAAGCCCAATTAGAAGCTTTCAAGTGCACATGAGAATAAGAAATAGACTGTTCCATTTTCATCTTTTACTCTATACCTTTTCCAATTGGTTGCTAAAAGCTACTTCCCTGCCTTGAGCTACATTCAGGAATCTTTGGGAAATAGACAACAGTTAATTTCAAAACACTGTCATTGAATTAGACCAAATGATGTGGCACACAATAACATACAATGACAATCATTTATTATAGAGACATTGGTTAGCTGGTATGTATGTAAGTGGTTCTACCAATGTGCTGGCGGACTGTCCTTCAGGAATCATGCTGGGTGTCCCCATCTTTACTGTTCGTGTATCAATACAAATTACACAACAGATCCAGAGACGCTATTTGTGAAGCAGGTTAATAAACTTATTTACAAATAACTCTATTGATTCTGGTTCATGCACAACAACAGCAAGGAATCAAAACTAAGCCTCTAATTGCGACCTGATTAATCAAGGAATATGGTGTAGATCCAGATCAGTCAGCTCTCAATGGGAGACATGTCATCAGGATCAGCACTGTTAGTTACATATTCTCAAACAGCTCTCAATGGGAGACATGTCATCAGGATCAGCACTGTTAGTTACATATTCTCAGTCAGCTCTCAATGGGAGACATGTCATCAGGATCAGCACTGTTAGTTACATATTCTCAAACAGCTCTCAATGGGAGACATGTCATCAGGATCAGCACTGTTAGTTACATATTCTCAAACAGCTCTCAATGGGAGACATGTCATCAGGATCAGCACTGTTAGTTACATATTCTCAAACAGCTCTCAATGGGAGACATGTCATCAGGATCAGCACTGTTAGTTACATATTCTCAAACAGCTCTCAATGGGAGACATGTCATCAGGATCAGCACTGTTAGTTACATATTCTCAAACAGCTCTCAATGGGAGACATGTCATCAGGATCAGCACTGTTAGTTACATATTCTCAAACAGCTCTCAATGGGAGACATGTCATCAGGATCAGCACTGTTAGTTACATATTCTTAGCAATAAGTTATTGTTGCATAAAATTGTAAGCATTAGAATTAAGTATGTTGTTATCAGATTTAGCAGACTGTCGGTTGATTAAGCTTTACGCACAAACTCAACATCAAAGAAGAGAACAGGAAACCCATTGTGAAGTGTGATGGCTTCTATACATTGGACAAGAATGCTTAAACACTAAACACAACATTGTGTTAATTGACATTTATTCAACCACTGACAGGCATATAACTTAACATTAATCTAGTTATTTCATTACATCTTAGTAGTGTTTTTGTCACCTTGTTTCTTTGGCAAGGAAATAAATCAATGAATTTAATACATTTATGTATTAACATTTGCCAGTGTTTATAAGGAATAAATTATTCTTAGAGGCTGAATTTTCTCAAACAAATTCTTTGGTCCTAATTTATGAAGATTTACTATTTCAGTGAATGTTTTTGTTTGTCAATTTCTGCCTTAATCTAGATTGAAATGTACATTATATTATTTGTCTGAAATCATAATGCCTGAATAAGGAATTTAGATTTGGTTATAGAAATTATGAATTGTAAGCAGTCATAAAAATTGTTAATTAATGAGATACTCTTTCGACTGAGGATTCAGTTAAACTGGATTAAATTACTAAAATTCCTATACAATAAATCATTTGTAACTACAACTTCAAATATAACTTATAGACAACATCATGTTATTAATTGAGTAAAGCATTTAATTCTTTATATTACTGTCAGAAATCATCATTATCCAGTTTTGATTTATCCAGGCCATGAATTATTCTGATATAAGAAAGAGACCTGCCTATCTAGTCTTAACCAAAGTCACCTTATCCATGCTTGAAGTAGTCATTTGGGTTGATACAGTCCGTCCCAAGTGTTTTACTATCTTTTTTCACTAGGTAATCCCAGGATAGCATCAGTCTGCCTTGAGTCTTTTACTGGTCATGCTCAGTGTCCAAACCTGTCATATCTACACTGTGCTGCTCTCAACATGGCCTTTCCAGCTTAACCCTCTTGTCCTATAAATATCTTGGACAACAATGCTGAAATCATAAATCAGATAATTAAAAATATATACTAGTGATGCTGCACAAATTTTTTTTATCTAGTTGGTTGCAACTATATGCCAGTTTAAAATGTAATGAACCGTCTTATTCAGTTAGATATTTGTTGATTATAATTTTTTTATCAATGATTACTTCATTAAGTGAATAATTAGCTGTTATTAACACTTACATAGAAATGATTTTAGAAGAAATAGAGCATAATTCTTATTCTGAGGTTCATTAACTGCCTATTCACTTATGTAACATTGCTATTCTATTTCTCTTGATCTGAGCATACTGATACACAATGATGAGACCGGACCTGTAAGCGCAATCAGTAGAGTGTCTGCTCCAGGTACAGGAGGTCCAGGGTTGGATCCCAATGACTTACCAAAACCAGTTACAAGGGTAGCTCCTTTGCTAAGCCTCTAGCAAATATAAGGGTAGTTCCACAACTAATTGTCCCAGTTTCAGGATTATGTGACAGGTTGTGGTAACATGTCAGGTGAAGGCAGCACTGTATCTGTATATCTGCAGATAGGAATAATAAGTGGAGTAGTACTAGTGGTATGATAATAAACCAGATAAACAAACACATTGATGAGATAATTATATAATTATTATATTATCCTCTCTAGTTTGTCTTTGCTAATTGTTTGGTCTGATTCAAATGGTTTTGACTTTAACTGCTTAACACATGTTTTCTAGGCAACTATCTACATGATCCAAACCAGCAACCATTTACAGCTCCTTGATCAAGATCTGCACTATTAACTGCTAATTCTGCTGCAATATGCCTTCTTACCACCGTATGAGGCCATATATAGTAATTAACAATTAGTATTGATTATAAACAAATAAAGAAGAATAAGCGTAAAGAGTCCACAAAGTGGTACAGTTCTGCTTTGAGGCTGTTACCATAGCTTTGTGGTATTGTGTGAAGCTTTGTGCCTCTCACCATAATACCACCTTGGTATTTATAGGCTTATAAAGTTACAGTTATGGCAGGTTTGTGGATGATGAAATAATCATGTAATTAAAACATTCAGACAGGGAAGCTGAACAAAGCATAGAAGGTATTAAGTAATAGGTGTAAATCTTCTTATTGCCATATCCAGATGGATGATGTAATTATGTGACCTACAGTCATGCTTTGGCTGTATGACCATGCTGTTTGATGAAATATGATTCCAGTTTCTATGCAATACCCAACATCCTGTCTCTCTACATAAATGCATAATAATTTTACATGTCAGCTTCAAAGTACACTGATTTTAAAGGCGGTATCTGACAGTTTTGCCTATATCTAATACATGTAACAACATCTTAACCTAGTTATGGGGAATTTGTGCATAACTGTTGCAGAAATTTATACTTTAATTAAAGTGAAGACTGTTTTTAACATCATCTCATAGTTAGTGGTACAAGTCATGAAAGATATTGCTTTTAATGTCCATTTTTTTTCAAATCTATAATAAGTATGTGAGAGATTTTAGCTAAAAAAAGAAATTAACATCAGAACAGATTATCATGTATCTTGATCTCAAAAGTAAGTGGCTGCATTGTTTTCACAGTTTTAAAAATGGCTAACTGTTTGGTAAAGCTCACATAGGAAATACTTTTTTGTTATCACAAACTTACTTTCCACATGCATGTAGGGCACCAATAAACAGCATTTTGAGAGATCTTTTTAGGAAACAGTAATTTATTTGGCAGCATAAAGGGGGGGGGGGGGGGGGGGGGGGGGGGAGATGGTTCAAACTGTCAAATACCACATTTAAGAATGTTTATGGACATAAAATATGTATCATGTTTAACAAAACACCATTGTATGTTAAATATTTGATCCACATCTCTTGATAAAATATCTCTTGTATTTGTGAAGACCATACCATATTAATATACAAGCCTTTGATGCCAGTAGTAGTTTAATATTTCACTAAAAATGGAGAAAGGTGTTTCATGAATCAATTTTAATTGAGTTAAAAATATATGAGCCTTGTTTATTTGCCAAAGCAAAAGAAGAATTTAAATAAAAAGAAAATTAATTTTATTAACTATAGTAAAAAATGAGCTAGCATTAAATTTATGTTAATTTAAAAAAAAGTATTACACTACAGTAAAATTGAGATAATATCTTGAAAAGTATTTGTTTATGGACCTGTTTGTACCTCAGTGAAAGTTCCATAATGTTTTGAGAGCAAATCTTTGTAACACCATTTTATTGGCATCTTTGTTTCGGCATGACAATCTTTATGGAAAACATTAAAATTTGTGAGATGGTTGTTGATGGGTGGCATAAAGCAGTTACTGTTTTTCTGTGTTTTTGTTTGTTAATAAAGCTTGTTTTCAAGACTTAGCCATAAATTATACATTATTATCAGTACTTTATCCTTTTACTGACCATTTCTTGAAGTTGTTTCATGAATAACACTTACAAGTTCAACACTCAGGGTGAAGGTCATATTAAAGGCTATGTTCAATTCGTCTTCACATGACATATGATATATCCATTCCATTGTCATGTCTTTTATCAGAATCAGCCGGAGTTGGTGGGGCAAGATGCACATAATATTCTGACTTCAAAACAATATAAAACGATCAAGATGTGCCTTAAGGAAAACTAATCAAACTGTTTCTGCCAAAACAATTCTGATTAGAAACAAGAAAATAGTATCTATGAAAGTGTTGAATTGCTGAAAATAAATATAATTGGCTCTATGAAAGAATCTGTTGGTTGCCAGCAGATCCTTATGGTAACAGACCCTGTTGCTGGAAGATTCAGTTGCCGTTGACCCTGCATGGGAAAAAAGTTTCTTCAGTTTGTATTGGTTTTAGACCAAACTACAATTATGCCAAGTGCATACAGTTTGCCATTAGGATTTGATCATGATCAATCATGTTGTTGTTTTTTCTTTAGAAAGAAGAGTTTCTGTTTGAGGAACAGAGTCTTTGGCAGTCACATTGTAGATTGTAGGACACATTATGACACTTGCTATACCACAGTCAAAGAGTCAGATTTTTGTAGACAAGATGCCAACAGGACCAAGAAAACTAACTAACTAACAGCCCCTAACTTGCTTGCGACACAAAATGTTTTTATTCTTAGCTAATTTTGTCTACTTCCTGCACATGTAAGCAGACTTATTGTCAAAATCTCAGTAGCAAATTGTGCTGATGCTTATCAGACAACTTGCAGCTAGTGCTTGTTGATCTGGCTTTGAACTGTTTGTGTACCCTGAAAAATTTTTGTTTAATGTGAAAACATGATGTCCATCCTGAGCAGATAGATTTGCTTTTCATGGTTTGCAAAGTGGTTTAGTCTTCTTATGGCCTCCTCCAACAAGGAAAATCCATTTATTATGATAGGCTTTTACTACCTCTCCAACTTGGCTTTATTACACTGAACCATTTGCAGTGAAGTGAGTTTGTTTCCACTTATAGGGATGTTGTTAGAAATTGATTTAACGATAGGTCTGTTGACTTTGTGCACCGCCTTTCTTCTTCATCTTACAGTGATTATCGCAGATATGCTTGCAATTAAACATGACAGTACTCCAAGACATACACAAACTGGCTGTTTGAAATTGATATGCAAGCAACTTTTGACAAGTTTTGTCGGGAATGGTAATTTTGAAGTTGGCATATAAAACACTGTCCTAAGCTAGTTTCATTGTTTTGTAGATATGTTTTTTTGTTGTTTTTTTGAAAAAACAAATCAGTTGGGACACAAGTTAGAGAACAAGGAAAGGTTTCTATCCCAACTTTCTCAGAAAGAAAATTACCAGTAATTAAAGTTCTGTCTAAATTATGTTTAAAAAGCACTGGCGTTTTGGGAATGTTTACATTTTTTCAAGACAAAATTGTTGACATAAAAAGTAACATATATGATATTTTTGAAAACTCTCTTTTTGTTTAGCCAATTTCAGTATGTTCTTCATTAAGATGCAGACATTGTGCAAATATTTACCTTTGAAAATTGCCTTTAAAAACAGTGTCATTATGATGTTTACAGAGTGGCTGTTTCTCTTTCTGCATTCTGGTTGTAAAGCTAAGTGCACAAACCTGTATTCTAGCCTGCTTATTCTTCTTTCTGATCATAAACAGAATTATGCAAATTGACTGTCTTCTTGGGGCCACAGTGAGCTCATAAAAAGCCCCCTGAAAAGAAACATTTCTTCTAATATAATTTTTAGTGCACATTTCTTATAACTTGTGCACATATTCAAGCTCCTGACATATCACAGAGATTTTGATTTATGCTGACATTTCCTGCTGCGCTGGGTTTACTCAGTTTAAACTTGTTCACTACTTGAAGCCGTCTTGTGTGATGTTGAATTTTCTGTTTGATTGAACAGGGGACATGTGTGCTGCTTGATTATAATTCTCACACTTGCCTTTGCACACTAATATTCCACTTGTCCTTGCTTTAATGAGGGAGAAAACTCGGCTAATGGCAGAATGTTGAATAGGGTCGCTTCTATTCATGATTAAAATGATGCAAGCATTCACTGCTTTAGAGGAGCAACCTCTTGGCATTGCCTTACCATGCAGATATGTTTTAAGTTACTGACAATCTGAAGGGATGAACTGTCATACTGTTTATACATACTCTTTTGAGTGTCAACTGATCTTACCCTTCATAATTCATTATAATATTCCATGTAGGTCACATTTAGCAAAAGGTGATGGTCAGAAAAACTTAGGTTTAGCATGACCATGTGGGTCACTATGCTGGCTTTGTCTGAAGTATTGTATCACATTTTGCTGAGATAGTCTGGATTGTTATGTTCTGGTGTGATAGTTATTCATTCAGAAATTGGAATTTCATTTAGTTTTTGCATTTTTATAATTTAATCACTTGTACATCTAGTAACACAATAAGGCAACAACTTCAGTTTTATTCAATTCTCACAGCATTGTATTATATATATATGTAGCTTTGTTATTGCAATATTCAGTTGAAGTTGAATTTTTGTAAAAACTGGATTGGTTTGGTCTTGCCTGGGGTTTCATCTGTATTTTATCTCTTAATACAATTCCAAACCCATAACAGCCATGTGTTTTGTTGTTTTGCTAGGGGAACGTTATAAATGGTGGGATCTTTTTGCTCTGAACCTGCTAAGTGCTTATTAATTATGGCTTACGTGAAAAATTAGGTTTAAATCATGAGATATACTAGTTGCTACTATATTGACGTCAGTATATCTTGCTACCTGGGCATTAGAATGTAAGCAAAAAAAAAAAAATTAGAATTTTTCAGGGGTTATGGACAATTCTAGCCCAATAAGGGTTTATGGAATGTCTCCAGCAATCACTGTAGTAAATGGCTCACTTCCTGTGCTGGTTCCTGACCTGGTAAAGACATGTATTGATCAGTCTCTGAAACTGTTATCACTAAAGCTGACAAATTGAATATCTTTATCACTCTTTATAACACACATATTAATTATAAAAGGTAATTTCATGAATCAACCTGATGAAGGTTATCAAGGATAACAAATGGCTTACAAATCTTTTTGATAAACAGATAAATTACTAAGGGCTGTTCATAATAAATCTGACTGACTAACAACTAATTTATTTAAGGGTCAGCACATACATTGGTATTTTATCATGACCCCATCATGTTGCCCAAGCATGACTTTAAAGAGTTTTGACCAATGTGCCAAAAAGTAGGCTATATAAATCATTTTCCTTATTGTCTCTTCCGTTTTCTTCAATGTACCTTTCATATATACCACTTGTTGCCTTCATCATGGAATTGCAATAGAACCATAAGTGGCATTTTGGGGATTTAAAAGTTTATAAAATTGTTCTGTAGTTTTGTTAAATATCTACCATTTGTAATGAGGATTTGTTTATGAATGTTCTTTGAATCCCTGGTAAACATTATGTACTCAGAAATAAACTACATAATTTTTCTGAGCTTAAGAGATATCTTGCCAGCAAAAAACAATACTTTTCTGAATGTGCCATTGTTTTCCTCTTTCATAGCCCTTTCAGTGTTTTCAGATGACAAATGTGGATTTGTTATATGTGGAGGCTGTTTGAGTGTGCAGATTTAACTATTTGATTGCAGAGAAAAGCCACATGTCCTATTTAATAACCCTAGGGGTATGTTACATATGTTCCACTTCACATTCAGCTAGGGTGATGTTGTATTGTTTTATTCCCCAATATAGATGCCAAGATCAGCATAGGGCAGACAATTCTGTTCATTAAACCTTAGACTCTTAGATAGTTAAACACACATTGAAAAGATTTAGGAAACTTTTGCAAATCCAGATCAGCCAGCTCTGCTTTTGAAAAATCTCACTAAGTAGATATTAACCTTCTTAGTGTTATGTTCACCTCATCTGGCCTTACTGCATACGATGTACAACCTATAAGGCTTGGTAATACCATTGATAATACCAATATATAAGGTGGAATTGTAAGAAACATGCAATGTCAAATCACAAAAGCTGACTTCACTTATTTTGTACATGTCAATGTTTAATGGTGGTGTTTGGACAGTTGGGACCATTTTTCTTCCCTCACCCAACCAGATAAATTATTGTTGCCTGAAAAGATCCTGCAAATTGTTTTTATTGGTACTTTACACCCTATTTATCTTTATAAAAATATATTTTCTATCCAAGCCCCACTGCACAGTTAGCTATAAATATGTTTAAACTAAGAAAACCACATGACCTCTTACTTTTGAGATCATGTTAGGTGTTCAACCAGGTATCAGCTGTTGATATCTATTTTTAGGCAAATCCCTATTGAGTTTATTGTGATATCTTTAACAAATTCTTTTGTCTGACAATTAATGTAATAATATATATAAGAAGCCTTTAATAAAGGGAAAGTATACATTTTTGCAGAAATTCTACAAAAAGTCTCCAGAGCATGGTAGTATGTTGTTAATGTATTAGGAAAGGCAAGCTGTTGCATGCCACCTTAAAGTTGCTGTAAAGGATAGATATTCTTTTATGCCAAATACATTTACCTAACTCTAGAATTTTTCTTCTTTGTCTTTTTTCGCCTGTTTTGTTTTCTCTAATATTATCTACATGCTTCCTCTTTTTTTTCTTAAGTCCCTCTTCATTCTCTTTCAGTTAATTAAACAGGTGTTTTTTTTTCTGAAGCTAATTAATCCAATCAGTGGAAGGTTATTGATATATGGACAGTATGAATTGTTCCTTGCCTCAGTGGGAATGTAAACTTTGTGGCACTTACTGTTAATTGGCTGGTTATTGTGCAGAACCTGCCATTTATAAGTACTCTGTACTTTTTTTTCAATAAAAAAATATCTGCTTTTTTGGTTACTGTAAACCATTAATATCTTTTTAATATTTATACCTGTTTATGATTGTACATTGTCATGAAAAAGGCAGTTGTGTATCAGCAGAGTGCTTGCTTCAGGTACGCTCATCATAGAATGACAAATGCATTATGTTTCCATCATAACGATCAAGTCATGTTTTGTAAGTGGAGTCAAACCAGTTTGGTCCATGGTAAGATGATGATTCTACTCAGACACATGTGTATAGCTGGGTTCTCCCTCTGCTATGTATAAGATGAAAATTGCCAAAAATTACCATAATTGTCTCTTTGCCGTGTTGCTGAAAACAAAACTAAAAATATTAACCTTTTCCTGTATGTATACACCATTTTATGCCAATACAAACCATTCACAATCATAAGCAGAAAGCATTAGCATGACTAAAGGTTTTTGTGTAGACTGGTTCAGCCCTAAGTATGTTTTTACAAGTTGAACATACATTCATTAGATCATTAGATCTCTTTTAAAGCAAAATAACAAAGCCAGGTGAATTTTCAAAATTATAGATGAACAACTATGAATGAAAGGGTTAAAATCAACCTTGTTAAATTATTTAGAGATCCTGCTGTTTTCAAATTTTAAGATCCTCCCACAGGAGAGACTTGGGTCAAATGAGATTGAACACTTAAACAGTTTTTAAATCTGCTTAATCTGCTTTAATAAATATACACTTAGAATAATTTGTGATGCTAACAGCAAAAGTGTGCTATAAATCTATGAATGTTTCTCTAGTCCATCATTGTTTATTTATCCCATTTACACTGTGTGCACCAAAACAATACATTGCTCAGAGAGCACAGAATTGCTTCTGTTAATGTTCCATTTAAGTTGCCTGCTTTTTGTTTTTCTTAAAAGGACCATAATTGCCAACAAATATACAGTACCCTTGGGTTGTAAAATGTTGGCATTGCTATTTGTTTTCTAAAGTGATTGTCTTTACTTTGTTATGATTTAAAGAGAACTTGCTTGACACAAGCCAAAAGTAACAGCCAAAATTTTCATGACTTTTTGCTTTCAGTCAAGGACTGTCAGTTTGTGGCATTTATATATTTCAGAAAAGCATAATAAAATCAACTTTAAAAAAAAATGCTAAAAACTGCATTAGTTAGTAAGTAAACACAGTATCTGGCACTTCGGTGTTATATATTCTTTGTTGGCAGAATACCATTTAGTAATCGCAACTGCAAGACTATGCTGCAGTTAGTGCTTTCTCTTGTAATGGTATGCTTTTAAACTTTAAGTATCTGTAGAACCAAAATAGATGTTGAACAATCATTCAAACTCAATTATTGGGCCTTTCAGTCTAGGTTAAAATATTGACCCAGTCTGTACCAAATTTTTTTCTCTATCTTAATGGCAACATAGTTATTTATTGGCAAAAGCAAATGACTTGACAAGTTTATGATATGCATACCACAGATATCATATTGGAATATTCTATATTACAAATGTTTAAAGAAAAATCACTTGCCAGAACCTATTCTCTCTTTCTTCAGACTAAATTAGTTATTTGCTGTTAAAAGCAAAAAGCTATTTCAGTTTGCAGATAGTGAAGGAATATAGGAAACCTGGTTTACAGCTCCATCTGTAGAGAAATTTGTGAGTTACTAGTGAAACAATATATGTATATTTGAAGGGGTAGCATTGTGGATTTGTAGCTTCTATGATTTCTATGATTTACCGTTTTCTTTCCACATGATTTTAGTGTCCTGGTTAGGATGGAGGACTCCATGTAAAAAGATCTTTCATCTGATCTGCGGTACACTGGTGGTTCTATCCAGATCTTCGTTTGAGGTATTCCTTCACCAAAATTACTGGACTTGGTTATAATAAATATTGTAATATTGCCCCCAATGTATTTCTGAAAAGAAAGCATTTCACAGGAGAGTTAAGAGACCTATGTCTGTGAGACCAGAATACTACAAACAAATGGTAAACTTATGTATAAGGTGTGCTGCAGATGTTAACTATTTGTGGCTGGCTGCAAAATTGTGGAAATAATAAGTGAGCTTTTCTCAACTCTGTAGACAGGCTGCCAGTAGTAAATGGCCATAATGAAGGAATAATGTCATGGCAATGGTCAGTACTAATCCATTCTGGCCACTGGTCATTAGAGACACAAATATTATAGAACTAGCTGATAGTTGACCTTGAGCTTGTCTGGCCCATGTGATTGCTTCCTTTCCACAGTGACATTGCATGAGGAAAGTTTTGTGCCAAATTTTGAATCTTTGACAGCGACTTAATACAAGTTTAATACTTAACTTGCCACATTTGTTAAAAATCTTATTTCTTAGTTATTAGCTTGCATCTTTATGCAGAAGTGACACAACAAAGTATGACAGTTTCTAGCTCAAAAGTGCAGCAAGCTGATATTGGACCTTTACTGTTTGCTGAAGTTTGATGATTTCATACTTAGTAGCCTAAGAGCTAAAACACCTGAAAAACAAATAAAACAAAACCAAAAGTACTGATACCTGAGTATATAAGAAGCTTATGAAAACTGCATTGTGTATTCATACCTTTCTGAACTTTAACACTGCAAAGTTTGTTTTAAATAAACAATGAGTCATATCATATATGTGCTAGTTTTGAGCTGTTTCTTTGGTAGATTCGTACATAAAAGCTTTGAAGCGGACTTTCTGCTTTGTTTTTTTTGAAGATGTGTTATTTGTTTGTCTCTTCCTCAATTTCAAAAGATCTTTTTTTTTCACAAAGGATCATAATGCTTGCAGATAATGCATTTGATGTTCTTTGTAAACATAACTCTTACTATGCTTTATTTATTAACCATGTCTTAATTTATTAGCTCAACCAAGCTTAGGATCAGGATGAAGTATTGTGATCACCTACCATCAAGTGTCCTTTGTGATGCTTCCAGCATCAGCCATCTAAAATAAAATATCCGAACCCAGTTGAGATTGAAATCAAAGAAACTTGTTACTCCACTAGAAGCTTCAATAAGCTTCCATAAGCAGGCAGGGTGATTGGTGGGACAAAAAGTTTTTCCGAAGAATTTTGATCTCTCAAAAGCATGGCTGACATGAACTTGGACATTTTCATTTAATATGGCTAGCTATACAGTAAAACTTTGAAAATCTTATTGTTACAAACTATGAGTATTCTTATATGGCATGCACGTTCCTTTTGAGTCTCTTTATACAGATTGCTCAAATAATACCTGCCATATTCTTTTTTTTTGTTTTGAATTTTCTTTTTTTAATAAAAGTACCAAAATAATCAGCCAGAAAGCTGGCATTAATATCTGGTATTGAAACCTGTGACCTGCTGCAACAGGGCCACTACTCCCAGGACCCATTCATTCATTATTTCTTGAATGTCTTAGAATGCCAGTCTGCTGGTTACATTGTTTGGTTATGACAGGTGTATGACACAAGTTTACCTGGTATGTCTACTATAGTGTCTACAGGAATAAAAAGACACCAAAAGTAGCTCAGGCTTTTTAACATGATTGTCTATAAGATGATGAAGAGGTTTGGCTGTAGGATTTTTGTATATAGACCACCATGAATGCTAGTTACATAACGACATAGGGGTGTCAGGTACTCAAAGTTTACAAGGTGTAACTAAATCAAACAGACAAGCAGATTGAAATGGAAAACACTGCTCTGCTTTTGCCCTTGTTTATTGTACAGTTAACTTTGTATTACAAAACACATAAACCTTTAAGATACACTAAGTTAAACAATTAGACAAAACATTTCTATATTTAAATTACAAAATTATCTGTAATGTTTTATAAGCTGTAAAAGACTAGAAAAGATAATTGATATTGAGAGTTTGTAAACTATTTGTTTCATTAGCAGTTTTGTCTGCATGACAAGATCTTATTTTGAGAATGCTACCTAAAATAACAATAGCAAATGTTACATTAATTCTGGTAAGCTTGCATGATCATACAGTCTGCTGACATTATCATGTTCTTGGATAATTGAACTGAATTAACTAGCAAAATTGAATACAAGAACGTCGAATCATAAATTATTGAGATATAAGTGTCCATTGGGATGTTTATTGATCTTGTGTGTATTCAGTTAACAAAATGATTATTGCTTTGGTATATTGATTAATAACAAAAACCTATGACCCTCAGTAGTACTGTGTGCACATCTGTTGAAACTATTATCAAATCATTTCCACTTGGGTCATTTTTAAAGCAAAACAAACAGCCATGAAACAATGTAATAAGTTCAAAACAATTAAAATATGAAGTTATATTATATGACAAAAAGATTTGCCCAAAACAAGGGCAGTTGATCCTTGGACCCAATTTTAACTAAGATAAACTGATAAGCACCAGTCAATTAAAAAATCCTATCAAAATAATAACAATATTTATCTTGACAGTTATAAACAACAAGACAATGATATCCATCAACAAGTCCAAATAAGAAGTGACTAATGTTAAGAACCATATGATTGGAAGCAAAACATCATAACCACACTACTGCCCAATACCTTCTTCTCTCTTCAGTTCCAAAAAGGAAAATCTTTGTGCATTATATGTAACCAGGGTTTTATAATGATAAAGAAGTAATTTCTTTTCCAAGGTCTTGTTTATTGTGTATTTGAAGAACGGGAGTGTAACTCAAACTGTAACCTAAAATAAAATTAACAATTCTAAGAAAAAGGAAAATATCTTGCATTAAGGAAGTGAAAAACATTGTTATAGAGAGTTGTAGAAATAGGTGGAAATAGAAAGATGGAGAAGTAGATACAGAGAAGTTCATTACAATAATTCTATTTCATTACGGTAATTCAAAGTAACAATTCACATATTGCTAAACATCTCAAACATTTCAATTAAACAATTCAAACTATTGCATTATACAGTAATACATATATTTAAAATAAAAAGAAACTCACCAGGTTATTCATAAAGTAGTAGGCTTAGTAATTCTTAATAACATGGCAGTGACTTGCTCGATTGGTGGCAAGGAGAGGACTGACTTTAGATAGAGACGGCTAGAGAAGGTGATGAGAAAGCATGTGAAAAGTGTGCAAGAGCGGGAAAATTAGTGGTGTCATGAATATTAATTAGAAAGATATTGTCTCATCCAATCCAAACATCTTGCATCCAAACTAATGAATATTTATACTGGAAAGATATTTATAGAAATACAGGTATGGACAACTGGATATTGACTGTGTAATTTAAGTGAGTAAAGTATAGGGGTATACTATAGGGATATGATATAGGGATATATGATACACAAATTATGTACTGGGCTACATACTTCCCCACTTCGTGGAAATGGCTCCTGACATTTCAAAAGCAATAAACTATAACTGCTACTATATACAACTTACATCTATACTATCTTAGTCATAGTTAAACTTATAATAAACATTTATAGGTAATATTGCATATTAATAATGAACAACATTATTGCATACAAAAACAATTATTAAACAAATCCCCTTAAAGCGGCATCATCTTATTATGCCTGTAAAGGAATGTATACATTAATACAACACTACCATTTTATTTAACCTGCAAAAAAATGCATGATTTCAATGAACATCTGGTAATATGTATTGAACAATTCAATAAGATATAAATTCTTATCTAAAATATAAAATCACATTAATTATATCAAACAGTAAATAGTTACACAATATAGGCAATACACACTGACAATGTGCACATCTGAAATTAAGGAACAATTGTATAGACATTGAGTGATTTCTATAAAGACTTCACTTACAATCTTCCAATTTCATAGTTACAGTATAGTGAAACAAAACATTGAAAAATATTTACACGAAAAAGATGATCACCTGAAATATTCAAAATCAAATTCAAGGTCTGTAGCATTTGCTTTGATTGGTGTGACCCATTCACCATATCGTTTTGGTGGTACTCGTTGTCGAATTGGTCGAGTAGGTAACACTCTAGGCGGACTAGAATTTGGTGCGGTTGGTTCAGGTTGTGTAGCAGACTGTGCAACAGAAGATTCAATAGGATCAGTACTGGGACTTGTCATTTCTGAATGATTCAAAGAGTGTGAACAACTTTCAGATAGATTGTTCCTATTTGTCCGATCAAGAGTACGGGACTTAGAGAAATTTGATTGGGTCTCTGACACTACATTATAATTCTGTAAATCAGGTAAGTGTGAACTTGACTTGGTAGAACGGAAAGTAGGTACATATGCAAACATTGACTCTTCTTCATCAGAATCTGATGACGTCGTACCTTCCTCATCTTCGTGAACAGTGGATGGACAACTAGAATGTTTCAACAAAGGTTTGCATCTTTGTTTACCAGAGATACACTGCGACTGTTCAGAAACAAGATTTGGACAAGGCAAAAGTAAATTTCTATGAAGAGTCTTGATTGGTCCTCTCTTACCCTCTAATTGTACTTGTACGACAGGATTGTCTGGATTGGGGATAGAGACTACAACATAGATATCTTGGTCCCATTTGTCTGCAAGTTTGTTTGTTCCTTGTAAACCAACCTTACGTTTAAGAACCCGATCACCAACTTCTAACTTGGTGTGCCTCACTTTGCTATCATAGTATTGCTTGTTTTTGCTGACTTGCTTCCCAGCGTTTTCGGCAGCTGTTCTATAAGCAAATTGTAAACGTTGCTGAAGCTTTTCTACATAGCCAGTACGCGATGTTGATCCAGTGTCTTCATCAGAAGGATCGGTTCCCAGATAAGCATCTACAGGAAGTCTTGGGTGCCAGCCGTACATGAGATAATGCGGTGCATAACCAGTCGCGTCATTCTTTGTTGCGTTATACGCTTGTACGAGTGGTGCTATGTACAGCTTCCAGTCAGACTTTTGACAGTTGTCTAGCGTACCGAGCATTTTTAAGAGCGTTTGATTCCATCGTTCTGCTGAACCATTACCCATTGGATGGTATGGTGTGGTTTTTGACTGTTTAATACCTGCAATCTTACATAAATCTTTGATAGTGTGGCTCAAGAAGTTACGGCCTTGGTCACTGTGGAGTTGTTCAGGGAAACCGTAATATCTAAAGAAACCTTCATAAAGAGCTTTAGCTGTTGTAAGAGCAGATTGATTGTGACAGGGGATAGCCTGTGCAAAACGTGTGAAATGGTCTACAATAACAAGAATGTTTTCAAAACCTCCTTTACATGGTTCAAGCTTCAAGAAATCAATCGAAACAAGCTCCATAGGTCTACTGGTATGAATAGTTTGTAACTCTGCAAACGGTCTCGAAATTGGAGTTTTCCGACGGATACAACGATCACACTGTTCAACCCATTGTGAAATATCAGCATCCATACCAGGCCAATAAAATCGTTGCTTGGCTAACCATGTAGTCTTTTCCTTTCCTTGATGACCTGCATCATTATGAATTCCTCTGAGAGCAATATTCCGATGAGAAAACGGAAGAACAAGCTGTCTAACCTGATTACCATCTACTGTAGCAGATCTATAAAGAACACCTTTATCTATAAATAGACGATCTGGATGTTTCAGGCATTTTCTCACTGCAAGTGACTCTTTAAAAAGTGTCTGTCTAGAAATTTTACCAGCTTCAATTAGTTCTATAACTCGCTGTAAAACTTTATCTGAACTCTGCTCTATCTTCCAATCTATCTTGGCTACAGCCTCAGTTGCATACAACTCCTCACTGGCCACATGAGGAGCAGCAGTGTCTGACAAGCTACCAGCTAATGGAGCTGAGATAATGGCTGCCTGATAAATTGCCTTCACTTCATCTTGGTAGATGTAACGCCTGGAAAGACCATCTGCATCAGCATTCAGCTTGCCGCTCCGGTATTCCATACTGAAATTGTAATTTGCCAATTCTGACAACCAACGGTGCATTGTTGCATCTAACTTTGCAGTTGTAGTCACATAGGTCAAAGGATTGTTGTCTGTTTTAACAACAAATTCATTGCCATACAAATAGTCATGAAATTGATCAGTGACACTCCATTTTAGAGCGAGAAACTCTAACTTATGTGCAGGATAATTTCTCTCATTGGGCCGAAGACTTCTACTGGCATAGCAAATAACACGCTCTATACCATTTTGCTCCTGTAAGAGAACAGCTCCAAGACCACTTGAACTGGCATCGGTATGAACGATAAAAGGAAGAGAATAGTCTGCATAACCCAAGATAGGTGGAGTAGTCAAGACCTCTTTCAACTTATCAAAAGCTTTCTGTTGAGCTTCATCCCAGTGCCATTTAACAGGAGAAGTGATTTTCTTTCTAGACTTGTTTGAGCCTTTGTTATTCGAATGACCATGGAGAAGATCATGCAAAGGTCGAGCAATTTGAGCATAGTTATGGACATACTTCCGATAATACCCTGTAAAACCAAGAAATTGTCTCAAAGTTTTGACATTTGTGGGAACAGCCCAATCAACAATACTGGAAATCTTCTGTGGATCAGTTGCTATACCATCTGCAGAAACAACATGGCCTAAATATACAACTGATGGTTTAAAGAACTCACATTTGGAAGGCTTTACCTTAAGGTTATGGTCACTAAGTCTCTGAAAAACAGCATCTACTCTGGCAAGATGATCCTCAAAGCTGGTAGAGAAGATTAGGATATCATCAAGATATACAAGACATTCTCGTAAGTGCATATCGCCCATACACTTCTCCATGCAACGCTGAAAAGTAGCAGGTGCGTTTACCAGTCCAAAGCCCATTCGATTCCATTCATAAAAACCAAGATTTCCAACTGAAAATGCAGTCTTTTCACGATCACTCTCATCAAGACCAATTTGCCAATACGCAGAATGAAGATCAATCTTGGAAAAATATCTAGATCCAGCAAGAACATCAATAGTATCATTGAACCTAGGCAGCATATATGCATCTTTCTTTGTACGGTTGTTGAGTATTCTCCAGTCAATACAGAAGCGAAGTGTTCCACAAGGCTTTCTGACTAAAACAACGTTTGATGAGAAAGGAGACTCTGATTCTCTAATAATACCTGCATCTAAAAGTTCTTTGATGTGCTGTCTTACTTCCTCATACATTGCTGGTGGTATCTTACGGTAAGGATCCTTAAATGGGGTCTCGTCCTCAAGAACAATACGATGTTTGGCCAAATCAGTGACACCAATTTCTTTAGTAGACCTACAAAACACATGTTCCCATTTGTTCAACAGGCTGAAAAATTGAGTTACCTGTTCTGGAGTAAGATGCGATACATCTACAGAAATATCCTTGATTGGAGATTCAGGGTTAGATACATGTGATGTCATAGAGGTGATGTCATCAATTACATGAGCTTGAGAGATAGTACAAATATTTGACCTGGGATTGATTGAAATGGTTTTAGCAGTCATGTTACAAATCATCACAGGGAATTTTGCAAGAGAATTATTTGTGACATTTATCACCCTAGGACAAACTGAGTATCCATGGAATATATCTGGAGATTCTGTGACAACTGAAAAAATTGAGGGATCAATATTCCTTGCTATACCATTTACAGTGACAGTCTCAAATGGGGAAATGTTTATGGTTTTCTTACCACATAATTTCACTGGATATGTATGTGAAACCAAAGAATCAACAGCAATCTGCCATTCTTCTGGAAGATGAATCCCAACAGTTGACTCACCAAGATACGACTTGTACCTTCTCAGAACATTTGTTCCAATGATCACTGGACATAATCTGTTGAACTCATTGTCAGGAATTACTAAAATTGGGGTGTCAAGTTTGAAACAAGACAAAGATGGAATAGAGACTTCAATCTCTGCGTATCCCAGATAACTGAGAGATGAACCATCTGCAAGTGAAAGATTTAGTCCAAGAGAATCTAGAGGATGAAGTATAACACTAGGACTCAGAGATCTAAAAAGTGAATGACTGATGGTGGATACCATTGAACCAGTGTCCAACAGACATTTGTAGTTTACACCATTTAGAGAAACAAAATGTTCATTTTCAGTACCAATGAGTCTATCAACTAATATCTCATCTTTCTGGGCAACCCCTTTACCCTCCCCTGTATTGCCCACTACAGAGGTGGTTACCAGTTTGTTGACCTCAGGTTGTTACTATTTCTCCTTGGATAACGGTTGTTTGGTTGACCACGTCCACCTCCACGACCTCTTAAGTTGTTCTGTGCCTGAAAAGAAGTACCATAGTGTGTGACATTTCTATTGACCTCAATTTGTTTCATAATTTGGTCGAATTTGTTATCAATTTTCTTATCTAACTGCAATACAGTTTCAGACAATTTTTTTTCAAGGGAGACAATTCTGGTCTCAAACGTGGATTCTGCAGATACAGGAGTATGTTTCACGTTTTTAGAGAAATTCGCACCAGACGACATGCATGAAGTCTGCGTAGAACTCAACTCTTTTTCTACCTTCCTAACTTCTTTCATCAGTAAGTTGTAGTCCAATACCGAGTCATATTTGTGTCTTGTGTTTAACTTTAGCATTTCTGAATGCAAACCAGTCCAAAATTTATGTCTGAGTAAATCATTCTTGGCTAAACCTGGCAACTGACCTTTGGAAATAATTGACTGTAAGAGAGTTTCAAGTCTACAGGCAAAGGCAGTCACTGACTCAGTAGGGTTCTGTCTACTATTGAAAAACTCTGCAATCAAGTCTTCTTGAGATGCAGCATCTGCAAACATTACATCTAACTTCCCAACTATTTCATCAATAGTGGCATCCTGTCCAAGTGGTATAACCATCAATCTAGCAGTACCCCTCAGAGAACCTCTCACCACATGCAGAATTTGTGCCTCAGTCAATTCATTATTACTGTGAATGCATTGCACTTCATATTTCCAGATTGTGTAAGATACCTCACCCTTGGGTAGTGGTTCATCTCCTGAGAAGCATGGTAACTTTGGCAAAGACTGTGAATAGGCAGTAAAGGGTCTAGATATACCAGGAGTTGAAGAAAAGAATGACTGTCTAGAATTGACATCTTGCTCTGGTGCTGTAATTTTACTCAAAGGAGGCGGTACTTTTGGTTTTGCTCCTTGATTACACACCTTTATCAGATCAGCTAAGCGAGGCTGGGGAGGAGAAACCTTTTCAGCTTTGTCATCCTGATCCACTTGTAATGACTTAAACTTATCATCAATGTATCTGAAAATAAGATTCAAATCATGCTTACCATCAGTCATATTCAGATCCTCCGTACTAATATCTTTTGCCTCTGCCATAGTATCTGGTACTATCCGTCATCAACCTAAACTGCTAAAATTCTATGCAAAATGACATTACAAAACAATGTTCAATGTTAAAAAATCAAATATAAACTCATTTGTAAACAATGATGTATGCAAGTTATTAAACACATAAAACCCCTGAAAAATAATTGAACTATAAAGTTTCAATATCAACAGTGCAAAATATATTAATCACCATTCGAAAGCACAGCTGTAAACCATACTGGAATTTCCCAGTGCTAAAAATAGAACCCTGTGTACCTAGCTAACTGACACTTATGTAATACACAGCACAACTAATGTACTGTCTAGCATCTACTCTCCACTGCTGACCTAATCATTCAACACACTAACTAGCTATTTACACCTGCAGACCGATCTCCACTGTGTCCACTAACTCTACACTACACTATACTACACCCTACCTGGCCTTATCATTGGGAAAAGTAATAGGGGACTCAATGTATTTCAGCACATGACATGAAAACAGTGTAAACGATGATCATAAAGGATGATATAAAACGGATCAAAGCAATATACAATAATATAATCTCTCACTCATTCAAATAGAGAAAGCAGAAAGATAACTGTGTTAATATGTCAAGTTTTAGATGAGATAGAGGGAAGGAAGAATAAACAGACAGAAACAAAATATAATAGATAAATTTAAGCACACAATTACAACTTTTTTAAAATATCTTATTGAAAAATAAACTGCAAACAAGTTTTCTTACTCTATCATTTCACTTCATATTTGTTTGTTTAATCTCAAGAATAAAATGTATGTTTAAAAGAAATTTTATTATCAAGCTATATGATCAAAAAGAATTATCTATATAAAAAAAAAAGATTTTGAAAATGTTTAAGAAATAACTGAAATCTCTGAAAATTAGATTTAACTAGCTTAGATTTAAAAATGACTGTCTTCAGAATATTTATCAGGAAATGACTTTGAATGTTTTATGAAAACATGTAATACTACATATTTAATTCAATAAAAATGGAAAGTATCTTTGAATAAGAAAAAATAGTAATAAATCACAAACAATATCTACAAAATTGTATTTTTAAACACAAAATTCACAAACACAGGTTCAGTTCGCGAATGAGTCCACATCCGAAGCTCCAACGCCGAAAACGAAAGCACGTGCTTAGCACTTTCTGTCACTCCATCTCGAGAGAATACACAAAGAATATTGGCCCATTACTATTAAACACAACAAAATATTATCAAGTACAGATAATATCAACGCGCGTAATGTGTGCACACAGAAAAAAAATCGCTAGCTAGCTCTCTAAAACTGGCAAACTCACTCGTCTTCGGGTTGACAAACCTCTGGTCCGTTGAGTCGCTCAGGATAGGCTGAATACCTGGCTACGCTGTAGTTTCAAACTCCCGTTCCCGGTCGGGGAGCCATATGTAACCAGGGTTTTATAATGATAAAGAAGTAATTTCTTTTCCAAGGTCTTGTTTATTGTGTATTTGAAGAACGGGAGTGTAACTCAAACTGTAACCTAAAATAAAATTAACAATTCTAAGAAAAAGGAAAATATCTTGCATTAAGGAAGTGAAAAACATTGTTATAGAGAGTTGTAGAAATAGGTGGAAATAGAAAGATGGAGAAGTAGATACAGAGAAGTTCATTACAATAATTCTATTTCATTACGGTAATTCAAAGTAACAATTCACATATTGCTAAACATCTCAAACATTTCAATTAAACAATTCAAACTATTGCATTATACAGTAATACATATATTTAAAATAAAAAGAAACTCACCAGGTTATTCATAAAGTAGTAGGCTTAGTAATTCTTAATAACATGGCAGTGACTTGCTCGATTGGTGGCAAGGAGAGGACTGACTTTAGATAGAGACGGCTAGAGAAGGTGATGAGAAAGCATGTGAAAAGTGTGCAAGAGCGGGAAAATTAGTGGTGTCATGAATATTAATTAGAAAGATATTGTCTCATCCAATCCAAACATCTTGCATCCAAACTAATGAATATTTATACTGGAAAGATATTTATAGAAATACAGGTATGGACAACTGGATATTGACTGTGTAATTTAAGTGAGTAAAGTATAGGGGTATACTATAGGGATATGATATAGGGATATATGATACACAAATTATGTACTGGGCTACATATACATAAATCTATTTAGAAGATGTGTTGTTGTTTTTTTTCTGAAGCAAGTTCTTTTATTTCATAGTGCAAAAAATCAAGCAAAATGTTTTACATGATTTACAGTAACTTTGTTATAAAGTACAATTTTCTGCAATACACATTGGACATTGCTAGTACTGGTTGAAAAGTGAGCTAGTATGAGCCTTCCTGGTGGCTACCTAACTTGTCTATACGAGATATTAACAAAAGTAATCTGCCCTTGATAGCTTTCAGTATCAAAATTTGACAAAAGTAATCTGCCGTTGATAACTTTCAGTATCAAAATTTGACAAAAGTAATCTGCCATTGATAACTTTCAGTATCAAAATTCAACCATTTTGTTTTTTTGCAGCAACCAGATATAATTATTATAGTAATGTCCAGCTATTTTGGTGGAGGGAGATCCCATACAAATGTCTAGGTAGAGCAATTTAGAGCCAGCTGGAAGACCTTTACACATTAAAAGGTCAATCTTTAATCCACCGTGTAGCATTTGACGGTATGTTCACAGTGATTTCATTAATGGCAAAATAAATAATAAAGTATGGTTTTGATACTCTTGATAAAAATTGCAATTGTTTTAGCAGTAATAATGTCTTCATAAGTATAAGAACCACGTGGAGGAGTCATTTTGCCATATTTTTTTCATTTGTACAATTGTTGTAAGTTGAACAAAACTATTTATTAACAAATAAAATGTTTGTTAATTTTTAAGGTTTGTCTAAAAAACAACTTTCAGTGAATTTTATTATAGAGCTAATGATTTAATAAAAAAATAACATATTGCAATTTTATCACAAAAATTAACATATTGCATTTTTATATCAAATGATTATGGTAGTATGGTTGCTGAACAGGTACATGTAGATCAGTTTTAGCTTTGCAACACTGGCATAATTCTAACCTGTCTATAAGTAAGAGATTGTGCAAATGCCATACTTGCATGTAAATTAGTTTTATCAGATGAACATGTATTAATCTAATTGATCTTCACACAAACTTACATGGGATGCAGATATCTGCCTTAACAGCTGCCATAGCAGTTTCAAGAAAATCATAAACACACCATGGGTGTTTATTTTGATATTTTAAAATTGCTATTTATTGGTTATGAAATGGTCAGATGTAGTCATAATCCAGGGTGTAAATTATAAATGTAGAGAGATGTAACTGTCACAGCAAGCAAAAACACAACAATGATTAGCCTCTTTTAAGCACCAATTGACTGCCATAGGCAAAAAAATGTAGATACAGATCAAACAAGTGTTTATCTTATAGACAAGGATCAACACTGTTTGCTGCACAGTGTTTATCTTGTAGACAAGGACCAACACTATTTGCTGCACAGTGTTTATCTTGTAGACAAGGACCAACACTGTTTGTTGCACAGTGTTTATCTTGTAGACAAGGACCAACACTATTTGCTGCACAGTGTTTATCTTGTAGACAAGGATCAACACTGTTTGCTGCACAGTGTTTATCTTGTAGACAAGGACCAACACTATTTGCTGCACCGTGTTTATCTTGTAGACAAGGACCAACACTATTTGCTGCACAGTGTTTATCTTGTAGGCAAATTTAAGGATCAACACTATTTGCTGCACAGTGTTTATCTTATAGACAAGGATCAATACTGTTTGCTGCACAGTGTTTATCTTGTAGACAAATTTAAGGATCAACACTATTTGCTGCACAGTGTTTATCTTATAGACAAGGATCAACACTATTTGCTGCACAGTGTTTGTCTTGTAGACAAATTTAAGGATCAACACTATTTGCTGCTCAGTGTTTGTCTTGTAGACAAATTCAAGGATCAACACTATTTGCTGCACAGTGTTTATCTTGTAGACAAGGATCAACACTTTTTGCTGCACAGTGTTTATCTTGTAGACAAGGATCAACACTATTTGCTGCACAGTGTTTATCTTGTAGACAAATTTAAGGATCAACACTATTTGCTGCACAGTGTTTATCTTGTTTGTTTGTTTGTGTATTGGGTTTATCGTCCCACCAACAGTATTTCAGTTATCTGGAGACCGTGTCCAATTGTAGCAGATATAGTGCTGCCTTCACTGTGTATAGCATGCCGTGAACACCTGGCATACCACACCCAGTCACATTATCCTGACACCGGGCCAACCAGTTGTGGAACTATCCTTGCTTAAGCGTTAGCAAGGGAGCTATACCACTACCATTTTTAACGACTTTGGTATGTCGCGGCCCGGGATCGAACCCGGGGCCTCCTGTACCTGGAGCCGATGCTCTACGATTGCGCTTCCAATTCCGGTGTTTATCTTGTAGACAAGGATCAACACTATTTGCTGCACAGTGTTTGTCTTATAGACAAGGATCAACACTGTTTGCTGCACAGTGTTTATCTTGTAGACAAGGATCAACACTATTTGCTGCACAGTGTTTATCTTGTAGACAAGGATCAACACTATTTACTGCACAGTGTTTATCTTGTAGACAAGGACCAACACTATTTACTGCACAGTGTTTATCTTGTAGACAAGGACCAACACTATTTGCTGCACCGTGTTTATCTTGTAGACAAGGACCAGCACTTTTTACTGCACAGTGTTTGTCTTGTATACCTGTTACATATGCATGCAGTTGTTAGTAGATTTCTATGACTTTTAATTAGCATTAATTATTTATTGTAGATTAATAAAAGCTAATATAGTCTTTATCTGTTGTCAACAACACTTTACGCTGTTGATCGGCTGCTTATCTTGTTTAAAAATTATGTGTGTCTTAAATAAAGCTTATATAAGGTTTTCTGAAACATATTAGCATAAGTTTTTCCTCATTTAATTTGATGAGCTTCAACAAAAACTTTTCTGTGATAAAGGAAATTGTTTATTACTCGGAGTCATTAGTGGAATAGCAGACTGAAAATATAATACTTTGTAAGCGCCAGGATCAAGCAAAAACAGTCTCGTTATATATGGATTGACTTTGTGGCCGATACTGTAGTTGTCCATCGTTTCTATGGTTACTTGTATCTCATAGTAATCCAGCCTGTGTAATTATCCAAAACTAGTGGAGAAAAACAACATGTTTATGTTTGTACATCCAAACACTCTGACCATAAACAAGATATAATGTGTAATTACTGTATAATCATCCTCCTTGTTTCTGTAATGTGATCATCTTTTGTTCTTTAACCTATATTTAGGGCTGCGTTTAAAGTATAATAGATTCCAATACAAAGAAGTATACATAGGAATTGCATTTTTGAAACTTTTTAAAGGATAAAAATCCCAAGATATTAAAGAGGTTTTTTTTATTTGGTAAGGTTTATGCCTAGCAAAGTCCTTTGTATTGTTTTCTTTTCTTGTTGGATTGAAAAAAGATGGCCTGAGAGACTAAATATATGATTTTTGATGACAACTTGCATTATTTTTGGTCATGCAGTGTAATTTGCAGCCTGTTTTAAAGGTGTTCTTTTCTTTCAGTTTGTTCTTAAATTAATTTTTGCTGTGAAAGAAAAAAATGTTGCCAATTCCAATCATAATTACGAAAGTAATTTTCTAGCATAACATGCTGGGTATTTAGGTATTTCCCTCTTATAAATCCCTTCTGATGCTGGTTCAGACACACTTTATCTGATTTAGTCTTTTATCAGTCTCATAATTCTTGTTTTCACCTACAATGTCCTGCTTCCAATTATTACACCTTATTAATGTACCCTGTTACAATGGTTTAATTGAGGTAAGTTACCACTACAGCATTACATGTACAGTCAAATCCCTCTATTAAGACCACCTTCCATCCTGACTCAAAGTGGTTGTAATAGTGAGTTGGTCTTAATAGTGAGTTTAGATGAGTGCACGAAACTGGCATTGTTTAGGTATCAAAGGGTCAGCCTAATACGTCTCTGATTATTGAAAAGGGACATAATAAACAACAACAAAAAATAAGCACATACACTTCTTTTTTTCCTAGGTTTACTTTAACAGAGAAATGTTTTAGAAAGAATGCAGAAGCAGGAATGGGCAAATATAAGCCTAATGATGTGCATTTATTTCGATTTCTGTCTGTCCTGTGCATAATCGTTTTACTCAATAAAGCAAACGGCTAATCAATACAATGGATAAAAATTTCTGAATTTTATTACATTTTAATCAGTATTAATGACATGCACATTTGAAAAAACTATCTATTCATAATTTGGTATAATTATCACACTATTGATAGCAAACAAATGTATTCCAACTTCCAACAAATTAAAGTGCTATTTACCTACCGGTATATTAATATATCTCACCAGCAGGTTAATTGTTAATTGTTTTTCACACATTCTTTGATTGATCCAAATCATAAATCACTTCTCCATACTGGTCATTAAGTGCCTACCTGACTAAGATCATGACCTTGAGTGACCCAGCGTCCTAGTTTGTAAATTGAAAAACATGCTGGAGAGCATTATTTTGCCGATTAGCGAGTGCACATTACACCATGGGTGACTTGTTCTACCGGTCAAGATGGTCACAATTGTGGTCAGTGTTTACATACCGGTAATAATTACACAATATGTCCTAGAGGAACTGGTCGTAATGCTGGATTAGCAGCCTGTCCATTGTTGTGGTCAGATTTTTCATTGAATAAAGCCAAATAGATTGTGCTTATGAGAATTGGGGTGCGAGGTTAGAGCTCTGTAAAACCGGTTTAAGCACCCCAGTCGGTCCATATTGCTGACTGACCATTACAAGGCGGTAACTGTTGGGTTTGCTCTTTTCCTTAAATGACTCATCACAGATCACAGATTTGTTGTTACTTTTCGCTTGGCTTGCATGTGAAATACCTTTGTTCTGTGCCTTTTCGGAGTTTGGTATATGTTGCAATACTCAAAGGACTTTGTCATATATTCTTACGGCTTGCAGATCGGGAGGTTGTGGGTTCGAACCCCGGCCGGGTCATACCAAAGACTTTAAGGTTGGTAGTAGTGGCTTCCCTCCTAACGCTCGGGGCTACGGGGACAGCATTACGCCTGACTCGTCGGTGTCAGTATAATGGACCGGCCGGGTTCAGTCCCTGGGCACCTCATAAGTGCCCCTGTGCTATAATGATAGAAATGTCCCTGCGCAGTATCGGCAAAAATGCCGGCTAATCCCCATCCCCTCCCCCATATATTCTTATTAATATCGGCATGGTCACTTTAGTGGCATGGTATATAGGTGGCATTTTACTGTATTGCTTTCGTAAATCTTTTAATGAGTAAATGACCAGTTGTGTCTCGTAAGTTGTTGTTTTTTTTTAAACATTTTATTGAAATGGGGATATTTCTATTTTAATAGGTTTATTTGTCTATTTTGGAATGTTGAATATTTTTATTGTTAAATTATAAATTATAATATCTCATCCAACTGATAATGTGTTAAGGCAGTATTTTATTTTATATTCATTTATTATTGACAGGTTTTATTGCTTAGCGATTAAAGACAGTAAAAAAAATAATTGGACTTCTTCACCATGACCCATGACATGATGAAAACCTATGCAGAATTTTAAGTAGTCTACAACAAAGGCATGGACAAGTTATTAGACTTAGAAATATTTACAGTCTAAACAACAAATTATTTACAACTGATTAGATAGCTCCTAGCATGAGCTAACTGATCTGGGTCTGCACTATTGGCAAAAGGCTCTGGATTATTTTTCCTTGTATATGACCAGTCCAGTCCCTGGGCACCTCATATGTGCCTCTGTGTTATAATGATAGAAATATCTTATAATGATAGAAATATTGGTGCACAGTATTGGCAAAAATGGCGGCAAATCCCACCCCATAATGCTTGGGTTTGGTTTGATTCCATATCAAGTTGTGTCATCAGATGCTACCAGTACATGATGAGAACAGCATTAAAAGTTAATGTCATTTCAGGGTGACTGTAGTGTCATTAGTAGAATATGAAATTGAACAAAATCTTATTGATTTGTAGCAAAATAATTATGTTGTGAACCATCAATGATATTTGTTTTTGCATGCTTAGAAGAGGCGAAAAGTTGCTGATCAATTCTTGCAATTAAGTCATCATGTTATGGTATCAGAGGCTTGGCAGAAATCTTCAGCTTATTTCCTGGTGTCATAACAACCTATAAAAAATAAGAGATGTAATTAAAAGATAACCATGTCTCGATCAGGTATTAAGCCCGGGAGATGCACTTTACAGATTTCTGGATTTGTCTCGATCTTATTTCAGTTGATAATCCATGTTATTTTGTTATGGTGCTCTGGTTTTGATAAAATATTTTATAAAATTTCACATAAGCAGTTACACATATTTTATTTAATACAATTATAAATGTATTTTTTTTTATGCAATCACCTTGAGGCAATAAGCAGTTGCACTGGCTGTTCATGCTTCTGTCTGTAGGTAGATCTATCCATTGCATTTCCATGCCTTAGTCAAAACGTTATTATTATTTTACTATTATTTTTTGGCAACATTACCTGCATTCCTGCATATTTGCTGGTTTCCAGTGGTTAACGGTTTACACACTGTTAACAGAACCATGATTTCCGTCCATGTATTTATGTAGGACTGAACATTATCCGAGGTATTGTGATTGAATTGTCGAAAGATAATTTGTGCCAGTTCATTGTCGCCATACTATACCTTTAGAATACTACAGCCTACACTTGAAGATGCAAAACATTAACAAATAAAAACAATTAGGTCAAGATCATATTGAAGGTCAGTTTTTAAAAGTTGCTATTTATACTGTATACTAAAGTTAAAACTCCTGCAACTTATATTGTCTTGGTTGTGCTCACAGATAGTTATGTGTATATGATAAAATGTTAAATATTTCTTATAAGGTGCTATGGCATGCTTTTTACAGTTGATTTACAATAAACTAAATGACCCATTGGAAGAGTCAGTTGTAACTCCACTGCATGCTCAGCCCCTTACTGTGCATTTTTCTAGCACTTGTTAAGGCGATCTTTCATGTAGAGGTTGTGACATAATGTTACCCAATAGATAGACTGCTGCACTCATTTAGACTCGGTCAAGGGGTGCAAACTTGACCTATATTTCACATTGTTATACAGTCAGTTACGTCAGGCAGTCACGAACGAAGGCAGTACGCTTACATAAGAAATGTATTCTTGTAATTTACCACGGGTGTAAAAATGAGAGTTTGTATGGGATACAGAGAGTTGCAATCCAAGTGGCAGCTGGCTTGGCCGGGGTGCGGTTCGAGCGAGGAATAAAATGTTAAAGTTACAGAAGACTTTGTTCCTGCCTTTATCCCCGACATCTTCATCTATCCATTACTATGCTACAAAGTGTTTGTCTCGGTATTCCTTCAACAATAATAGCTGCATGTAGCTACATCGTATATTAACCATAATTGTGTTGCTGCTCCATTGTAAATTAAACACCAACAAAAAACACCATATTTGTATTGAACAATAAAGTTGATTGTCTGGGGGGAAAAAATCCCAGTCATGAGAAAACCATCAAATAATCCATGGTAATCTTAAGTATATACAACAATATAAACACATAGGCTGGCTCAAATGATTTAAAAAGGCATTTAGACATTTTTGGAGAAAAGTTTGGTTTAATCATTATCCAGACTAAATTAACAAAGTCCGAACTTTTCTGCTGGTATTTTAACATTATAAAACACAACAGTTTTTGAAGGTGGAATAGCCAGTGTGTTTATAACATATGTCTTCTGTAGTTTCCTTTCTGTACCTGATATATATATATATATATATATATATACTTTTTTTTAATTTTTACTTTTTACTTTAACATATATTTGTTGTGTTCCTTTTATGATCCTCTTTTATGTCATTGAATTATTTTTACATTATAATTCTGAAATGTTTTGAGGGGTGTCCATGGCCGAGAGTATAAGACTCATGGCTTGTACAATGAAATCCTCTGACTTTTTCAGCTCACATCATATGAGACATATCTGGGAGGTCTTACAGCTGCCCTGCAGTGAGCTGGTATTTCTATTTACACATTTCTAGCTCTCTGATCAGGATCTTCTCTTCTCGCTATGTAGGCTTCAGTGATATTTATAAGATAATTTTTTTAAGTTGATGTTAGCAAATAACTTTTGAGTTTGTAATTTATAAATGTATAGGATAATAAAGGTTATCATGGCCTGATAGAGACCAGTTATCAAGTGAAGTATGTTCTAACTTCTGAATAATCAACTTCAATTCATAGCTTATGATGTCTAACGAGGACTAGCCTTATCATATTTCTGCAGCACCATAATCAATCTAGGGCCAGTCGCAATATTAAGCAGTTTGCAATCTCCGCCTTCAATAATATATCTGATGGAACATAGGGCATGACAAAGCAAACACCGGAAATTGGTCTCCAGGCATGCATTTCATGCCTGCTTTTCTCTTACAAATATAGTATTAAGTCATCATTCTGCATAATGGAAATGGGCAGCTGAACATAAGATCACAAAATACTAATGACATAATCACATAAAAAAACAATGGCCTAAAGGCTGGTACAATGGTGATTAGGATATGGATTTGATGGCAGTTAACTCTGAGCCAGTTAAGCATTTATTGATAAGGTTAACACAAATTATGTAGATCCAGATCAGCCAGCTTTCTGCTGGGTGCTGTCTGTCAGGATCTACACTGTTAGCTGCTGCATCTAGCAGTATTTGTATGTACTTTTGTGTCAAGCTCTGAGCAAATAGCTTAGATTTTGCATGGCTCATAAAATAAATGTAGCATGATAAGAGCTAATTATTTGGACCTTTATTTGAACTACTACAAGTCATAAAGATGGATTATGGCTCCAGAACAGCACTTTTAATGCCATATCTCTGGAAATAACATTTTGGAACCTATCAATCAAAAACAAGAAAAATATGACACACAAGACTGACTGAAACAATTGCTATGGTCTCCTTACTTGGCCCATCCAAATGGGGTATAAATTCAGGTTTATAACACCCATTCTGTGAAAATTTGAATATTAACATTGTTTTGGTCACAATTTTCCAAGAATCGGTTGTACAGCCAGTAGAGCAGAGGTCTTCCATTCAAGAAGTCATGGCTCCATAATTTAATTGAATAAGTAGTTTTAAGTTTTTTATTTTAACTACATACCTTTTAAAACTGTTTTGGATAAGGAAAACAACATCCTTGTTGTAGTATGGCTTTAAATGAAAGTGCTGCAAGTCCTGTGGAATTTGTTTTGTTTTGGAAAATCATGTTTTGAGATTAAGACAACCACAGGATGGAGATGGGATTTGGTATGTAATGTTTGTATTAACCCTTAGCTTGATACATTTGTTCATAACCCAGACTATTTCTTAAGTGATCTTCTTGCAATGATATTAAAGGTGCCTAGACATAATGCTAGAGATTAAGCAGCAAATAGTGCAAATTCTGGTCAGATATCTCCCACCAGGAACCTGACTGATCTGAATCCACATTATTTGCCAAAATAAGATAAATAAGGGTTTAATTTATTAACATGTTTCTCAAACAATACAAAACAGAGGATGTAGTAGACATAAACAGAAGGTTAAGTGCAGAGAAGCAAAACCAATTGGCCTGTTTTACCCTTGGAGAGAAAGTCACAACATGGTTACGTCAGACTGGAGTCTGGATACTGTTAATGTATTCTAATGCATTCTGGTTGGGAATTATTTTTAAATTGGTTCTTCATTAAGTGTTTGCATACATGTGAACTTTTTCTGATGCCAAAGAGGAAGATTTTCACTTGCAAAATGAGGCATTTGTTATTGTCATATAAACAAAGAAGGAAGTTTTCTGTTACCAAGTAGGGAGATTTCTGAAAATATGTTAAACACCCCTTATTTTTGAAAATATATTTTAACCTGAAAAGTGGGAGTCTCCCTTCAAAAGTGGAAAAAGTTCACATGGTATTGAATTTAATAAGAGATTTTTTTAAAATATGCAAGATATGGATACACTAGTGGCTGAGCTGTAAGATTGGCTTGTGACTCAGTCCCTCACAGAGTTGGTTTGAGTCCAGGTCTGGGCATGAACTTCAATGAGGGAATATCTTCCAGCTGAGGTGCACCAGTTGTTCTACCCACACATACCTCTGGGATATAATTAACTGGATGTTGCAAAACTGACCATAATTGTGTCAAGAAAAAAAATGAAAGAAAAGCATATTAATATAATTATTATTTGCCTTTTTCAGCTAGAGAAATTCAACACTAAGCCTCAACCTTCCATTTCAAATCAAATTATAGAAATACAACATTCTACTTTTTTATCACACAAGAGATAGAAATTGTCTGAAATTGTTAACTCTACCATATCTTGTAAAGCAATAGCTCTGGTAATTACAACTTGTTTAGAAGTCTGCTTCAGTCAACATAAAAAATTTTGCTCTTAAAAAAATGTCTTCTAAATATTTATAAAATTTGTTTTTAATTGGTTTGGCTTCCACCAACAATCTGTCAGTGTTAAGCCTGGACTTTTTCAAAATTTCTTTGAATATCTTGCTCTACTTTTGGCAGTACAAACTATAATCAAAATGTTTCTGGCAACTTTTTCCCCACTAGTAACAGACTTGCAACTGCAACCCTCCAACCATTCAATATACTTGGTTCAATCAGTTTGAAGTTAAAATCCCAGACCAAACAGATTAACCACCCACGTTATGAGAGATTATTATTCCTCATATTATTCCTTGGAATTTCTTTAATCAAAGAGCTAAGAAGGGCGGTTTGATTGGTGTCAATTTGACCATGTATGCAGACAATGGTAAAAACATTCCATAGTAAATCAAATGTACAACTCATTGGGAATTGGTAGCAGGCAAGTCTTTAGCTGCAAATAAACACCTCTTCTAAAATATAGATTACATACTTAGAGACAAAAGTTATATCAGAGTAACTAACTTCTGATAAAAGAAATCATTTTATTTAACATTCATTACTTTCTATATAATTTTGCATTAAAACTTAAGGTAGGTCTACAAAAAAGTGCTCATACATGCTACCAGATTCAACCAAAATAAACTGAGTTTGAAATTAACTACTACATCTTATCCTAAGTGTGCCATTCCTATCTGAACACATGCTATAGCTTTAGACTGAGATGCTGATCCAAATGACTAATGTCATTACACAACCTGGTTCAGAACCACACATGGCAGAGAGGCCCTGCACAGGATATTGCATATATTTCAGCCTAGTAAATGATGCATAGTCAGTGGAACACTCACTCTTATAAAAGTTCACCCCACATTTCTACACGTTCTTATGGTCAATGAGTGATACTTGTACATGGCATTGTTCATTCATAAATTTGCATTTCATGTATATCTGATTTACACAATATTATTTCCAGCTTAAGCAGATAACAATATTAATGTTAACTTTTGAAGCATGCTGGCAGGGTCAAGCCTGTGTGCTCCTTAAATCCCGATTTCTCAAAACTCAAGACAGTGTCAAAAGTGACACTACCCAAACAAATGAATTGGAGTTAATTGATACTGATGGTGAGACAACAAAGATTGTATTGTTAGTTCAGAGTTATTAGCATTTATTTTTTCTTATTTGCAAATTCTTATGCAAACCAATTTTTTATTATTTATAATATTTTCATGCTTGCACATATTATTTTATTAGAAAATGTTTGAAAAGTCAGTACAACCTCAATTACAATGTTCATTTTAAAGTTATTGCCCTTTATACTTTTCTAAGCAAATTCTTGTATAGACGATTCCTTTATTTCTCAGCATAAATTCTTCACAGAAGAATCTTATCAATCAGCACTTTTGACATGACCTTTAGGCAAAATGACCCACATTTGGTGTGCTCTTGTTTTTATATTTAATAGTATTTGCAGAAATAATAGTCACAGGTTTAAAAACAACATATAGTTTGCTTGTAAAATTTAGCTAGTAATTGACAGCCATTAACTTTGTCTAAATTAAATTGTTAAATTCTACATGGGATTATTTGAATAGATTTTTATCATTGACAAGATGTTCATATTTAATTATTATTTTTTAACCTGCTAAGCATGAATTTAGAATGGATGAGCAAATAGTGGGAGCTGTCTGGTACATGTTTTGCTAGTGATCCTTGAGCAATATGTCTTGTTACCATAGCATGTAGTTGGTAGCAAATAACTATTGTAGAATATGTATATTGATTACATAATTTATAAATGTAGCCCGATCAGGTTCTATTGTAGAATTTGTTATATTGATAACATATAAATGTAGCCCGATCAGGTTCTATTGTAGAATATGTTATATTGATTACATATAAATGTAGCCCGATCAGGTTCTATTGTAGAATATGATATATTGATTACATATAAATGTAGCCCGATCAGGTTCTTTTGTAGAATATGATATATTGATTACATATAAATGTAGCCCGATCAGGTTCTATTGTAGAATATGATATATTGATTACATATAAATGTAGCCCGATCAGGTTCTACAATGTATTGTAGAATATGATATATTGATTACATATAAATGTAGCCCGATCAGGTTCTACAATGTATTGTAGAATATGATATATTGATAACATATAAATGTAGCCCGATCAGGTTCTATTGTAGAATATGATATATTGATTAATTATAAATGTAGCCCGATCAGGTTCTATTGTAGAATATGATATATTGATTTCATATAAATGTATCCCGATCAGGTTTTATTGTAGAATATGATATATTGATAACATATAAATGTAGCCCGATCAGGTTCTATTGTAGAATATGTTATATTGATTTCATATAAATGTAGCCCGATCAGGTTCTATTGTAGAATATGATATATTGATAACATATAAATGTAGCCCGATCAGGTTCTATTGTAGAATATGTTGTATTGATTACATATAAATGTAGCCCGATCAGGTTCTATTGTAGAATATGATATATTGATAACATATAAATGTAGCCCGATCAGGTTCTATTGTAGAATATGATATATTGATTAATTATAAATGTAGCCCGATCAGGTTCTATTGTAGAATATGATATATTGATTTCATATAAATGTAGCCCGATCAGGTTCTATTGTAGAATATGATATATTGATAACATATAAATGTAGCCCGATCAGGTTCTATTGTAGAATATGTTGTATTGATTACATATAAATGTAGCCCGATCAGGTTCTATTGTAGAATATGTTATATTGATAACATATAAATGTAGCCCGATCAGGTTCTATTGTAGAATATGTTATATAGATAACATATAAATGTAGCCCGATCAGGTTCTATTGTAGAATATGATATATTGATTACATATAAATGTAGCCCGATCAGGTTCTATTGTAGAATATGATATATTGATTACATATAATTGTAGCCCGATCAGGTTCTATTGTAGAATATGATATATTGATTACATATAAATGTAGCCCGATCAGGTTCTATTGTAGAATATGATATATTGATTACATATAAATGTAGCCCGATCAGGTTCTATTGTAGAATATGATATATTGATTACATATAAATGTATCCCGATCAGGTTCTATTGTAGAATATGATATATTGATTACATATAAATGTTGCCCGATCAAGATTTATTGTAGAATATGATATATTGATAACATATAAATGTAGCCCGATCAGGTTCTATTGTAGAATATGTTGTATTGATTACATATAAATGTAGCCCGATCAGGTTCTATTGTAGAATATGATATATTGATTACATATAAATGTAGCCCGATCAGGTTCTATTGTAGAATATGTTGTATTGATTACATATAAATGTAGCCCGATCAGGTTCTATTGTAGAATATGTTGTATTGATTACATATAAATGTAGCCCGATCAGGTTCTATTGTAGAATATGTTGTATTGATTACATATAAATGTAGCCCGATCAAGATTTATTGTCAAGTTATTACAAGATGATTCTTTTACACAACAATGCAGAGCCATTGTAATACAAGCTATGATTAAATAGATAAAAAAATTATTAAGCTTTGAATTACCCAATTGAAACTGCCTGTGCTGAGGCATTGACTGTATAATATTATTATACAATTGAAAACTATATTTGGTTTGCACTTTTGTGTGAATAGCATATGTTTGCATTGTGCTAATTGGTTGTATTCTCTAGCTTTCCTGCGTATGTTTGCAGTACGACCTTATGTTCATTGAAGATTCTGCCCATATGTTTGTAATTTCAAACCATAGATATTTCAGTGATGAAACATATTGCAGTTGTTATCAGTTAGCAATTAGATATTTACCCTGTTGCCATGATTATCCTGAGCTCGCTACATTGTTATAAGGAAAACAAAAAAAAATAAGCTAAAAATATGTAAAATATTATCATAAAATACTGATGACAACTCATAATAATGCAGATTCTGAATCTACACAGTTTGCCTAAGCTTGAGCTATTTGTTCCAACATAATATTTTGATGGAGATTGGGCCACAAATACTGCCAGCTCAACAGGTCTCACATCACAGAAGTGGCTGTCCTACATAAGTAATCAGATTATGCTATTATCCTGAAAGCATCATATATATGCTTCAAGCAAGCAATGATTTTAGGTTCAAGAAACTGTGCTACTTGGACATTGATCCTTATCTTAACAACAACCAATGTGAAAACAATCACATCTGGCTTGTTCACTATTAGTCAGCCCAGTATAATGAAAGGAATTGTTCACTGTTCATCTTACTATTGATTCCATAGGTGCTTATTTCATGAGCTTCATCTGAACCCAGAATAGTTCTCATCTTTATTGTGTGGAACATCACAAGAGGTAAAACCCTATAAAAGTTGACTCAAGCATTTCAAGTGTAAGATTAAGTAGAAATTGTAGCATCACTTGATCAAGGCTGTAGTGTTGGCTTCATTAATGAAGTCTTTAGTAGCAATCATGCCATGTCTATAGGTCTTTGGCACCTTTCAACTGGATTCTTGGAGGGTCCATATTAATAGAGAGTAATCTAGGGAGAAGGAACTCTTAGTTACAGGGAAGATTGTTTGCTAATGCAGTCTATATATTTTATTGTCTCCAACCATACAATAAACAACTAATATTTTTAAATGAGAAAAATTAAAAAAAGTTCTAATGAGTGTAACTACAGAGCATGGTCTTAAGAAGAAATAAAGAACTTGGCATGAACGATATTTCAATCGACAGGCCAACACCTATATTTTAAGTATAATGCAGTGGGGTCAACATCAACTAATTACAAGGAAGCATAAAATGTCAATCTGCCCTCTAGATAATGTATATTCATCAAATAAAACATGAAATAGTCAGCATAAAGTCTGTTAGTTGTGTCAATTAATTAGATTAATGTTTGACTTTATTCCATCTTTATTTCTAATTTACTAATATTTATCCTACTGAATTTCTACTCTGTTGTATAAGGTGCACTGGCATTGCCAAGATGTGACCCAACTGTACATAAGTGAAAGTGCTTGTGAATTATAATCAGGCACCTCTGGTTAGGAATAACAAGGGATTATTTATATAAGAAAAAGTTGAGCCAATTTCTGTGCAGGTAAGATCCACTGAATATGTGTTTATGGTAGATCACCTGATTTATTTACCTATACTGGTTTCATCTCACAATGCTTGTAGGCCACTAGATATATCTACCTATACTGGCTACATCTCACCATGCCTGTAGGTCACAGGTATATCTACCTATACTGGTTACATCTCACCATGCCTGTAGGTCACAGGTATATCTACCTATACTGGCTACATTTCACCATGCCTGTAGGTCACAGGTATATCTACCCATACTGGCTACATTTCACCATGCCTGTAGGTCACAGGTATATCTACCTATCCTTGCTACATTTCACCATGCCTGTAGGTCACAGGTATATCTACCTATACTGGCTACATTTCACCATGCCTGTAGGTCACAGGTATATCTACCTATACTAGCTACATTTCACCATGCCTGTAGGTCACAGGTATATCTACCTATACTGGCTACATTTCACCATGCCTGTAGGTCACAGGTATATCTACCTATACTGGCTACATCTCACCATGCCTGTAGGTCACAGGTATATCTACCTATACTGGCTACATTTCACCATGCCTGTAGGTCACAGGTATATCTACCTATACTGGCTACATTTCACCATGCCTGTAGGTCACAAGTATATCTACCTATACTGGCTGCATCTCACCATGCCTGTAGGTCACAGGTATATCTACCTATACTGGCTACATTTCACCATGCCTGTAGGTCACAGGTATATCTACCTATACTGGCTACATTTCACCATGCTTGTAGGTCACATGTATATCTACCTATACTGGCTACATCTCACCATGCCTGTAGGTCACAGGTATATCTACCTATACTGGCTACATTTCACCATGCCTGTAGGTCACAGGTATATCTACCTATACTGGCTACATTTCACCATGCCTGTAGGTCACAGGTATATCTACCTATACTGGCTACATTTCACCATGCCTGTAGGTCACAGGTATATCTACCTATACTGGCTACATTTCACCATGCCTGTAGGTCACAGGTATATCTACCTATACTGGCTACATTTCACCATGCCTGTAGGTCACAGGTATATCTACCTATACTGGCTACATTTCACCATGCCTGTAGGTCACAGGTATATCTACCTATACTGGCTACATTTCACCATGCCTGTAGGTCACAGGTATATCTACCTATACTAGCTACATTTCACCATGCCTGTAGGTCACAGGTATATCTACCTACCTATACTGGTTATATCTCACCATGCCTGTAGGTCACAGGTATATCTACCTACCTATACTGGTTATATCTCACCATGCCTGTAGGTCACATGTATATCTACCTATACTGGCTACATCTCACCATGCCTGTAGGTCACAGGTATATCTACCTATACTGGCTACATTTCACCATGCCTGTAGGTCACAGGTATATCTACCTATACTGGCTACATTTCACCATGCCTGTAGGTCACAGGTATATCTACCTATACTGGCTACATTTCACCATGCCTGTAGGTCACAGGTATATCTACCTATACTGGCTACATTTCACCATGCCTGTAGGTCACAGGTATATCTACCTATACTGGCTACATTTCACCATGCCTGTAGGTCACAAGTATATCTACCTATACTAGCTACATTTCACCATGCCTGTAGGTCACAGGTATATCTACCTACCTATACTGGTTATATCTCACCATGCTTCACTTTAGAAAAATGACAGCTGTGGCTGCATGTAGCAGTTTATTTAAAGTTTCTTTATGCAGTAGTGTTACAATAACTTCATCAGTTATTACATTTTAACATAATTATAAACTGAATCCTTTAAATAAAGCATGCTTATAATTATTGATGTTCGAAACAAGCATTAGTCTTTATTTCGTGTTTATGTCTGTACTTCTTTATATGGGTACAAGCAGATTTTCCAAGTATTACACTCACAACTGTAAGTGGAACTGCCTAAAAAACTACCAGTATACACAATTGAAGCAAATTTTTAAAGGTCATCCAGATTGTCAGCCCGCTTGTGTTTGGTAGTAATAAATGCGACTCCTAATTTTATGTTCAGAATGTGGGTATGTGGCGACATATATGATTACTTACTTATGTGGGCACTGAACTAATGAAATAATAACAATAAATACTTTGTGACATATAAAGGCCTTTATTTATCTGTTCATGTCAATAATAAACATACCCTCATAATGTATTGAGAATATGACACTGCAAAACCATTGCTCAACACTTGGCCAGCTTTAATTGAAACACACATTAGTAAGTGTTAGGCAAGAAATGTAGATCCAGATCAACTATTTCATACGGGGAATGGTGTGATCAGGATCTGCAGTATTTGTTGCAGAGTCCCAAGCAACCGGACAAGGCACCGTTGAATTAAGATGTAAGAGCATGACCAACAATTAATATTTATTGTTTATTGACAAAATGTAGTATGATAAGGGTTGGACATGTTGTTAGAAGTCTCTAGCTACTTGAAAGCACAATTTGGAATCACTGTCAGGAAACAGTACTAAATTTTGCTGTTTTAAAATTTAAAAGTGAAATTAAGATGAAATATGCTGCTTAGCAAAGGTAAGGTTGTTTGTTTTTCATTTCTGCATAATTATTCGTGTATATGATATTAATTTGCAAAATGTTTGTATTTGTTCTATTAATCACTTATGTTCCAAAATTCAATGTGGTAGTATTAATCATCAAATTGCATAAGGAATATTTTAAATTTCACCTTCCTTACTGGATGCTTTTTTGTAAATGTTGTGTAATATTGTAATTTTTTGGAAAATATCAATGTTTTTACGTGGATGAAACTGGCATTATAGTTTCCAACAGTGCATTAAACATTTAATTAAATTAATTTTTCTCTTAGCCTGCTAAGTATGAATTGATCTGGGATAGACAAATAGGGTAGATCCATATCAGCAAAGATCTGCTGAGAGCTGTTGAATCAGGAGTTGTACTATTTTTCTTGCTGAGTTTTTATGAAATATCTGATCACCTTTACATGAAAATGTAAGAAATATCTTAGATTTTGTACAAGTTATTAACAAAATATAGCATAATTTGGATTAATATGCTTTAGAGATAGAAGCACATGTATTTCTAGGGTTTCAGTACATTGATACAGAGTTGTTTACTTGTGTTTAATGTCTTGTAAATGTGTAGCAGTGCCAAGTTTTAAAATGAATTGCATTGCTGGGGTTTTATATATTTTATTTTATTTCAAATATTATTCAAGGCTGTTTCTTTTTTTCTTCTTTCGACTCTTTAATAGTTTGGCTTAAATACGAGAAGACATGCCAGGGTTAACAGAGAACTGACAGCTTCTTGTTGTCGTATAGCTTCACATTCTTTCAAGCACTAATGCAAAATGAAAGTTTTGATGTAGTTTGGATTGTACTTTAATGCAAGTCTCTAGAGATGGCTTTATCTTGTACATTTGGATTGAAATTCTAATATGTAGGACAACATCTGCCCTGAACAAAATCCCTTCTGGCTTTTTTGGCATAGTTGGACAGAATTCCTCCCATCAATTTTCTAAGGTGGACAAACTCCCCCCTCAAATTTAGTTTTGTAATGCAACAATTTTCAGGATTACAGATAAATTTTATTTGTTTATTTGTTATTAATTGATCATACAAAAGGATTTACTTAACTTACTTTATGCTAATTTACAAGAGGGATTATGTCCACCTATACCAAAATGACCGAAAACGATTTTGTCTAGGAGGGATTGTGTCCAGCCCCAGAAACTTTACACCATTGTTTCAAGTTTATTTCAAACCTTAAAAAATAAATGAACATTTTAAAAATAAAACAGAACTGATGTATACATGTTTTAAACAAGTTTGTAAGAAAATGTCTAGTCTGTTTTGCTATGTATATTGTTCCCATTGTGTGGGGAAATGTATAAATAAACTAGCAATGTGCTTATGTTTCTTAGGAAAACCTATATGGATAATAGAAGGTTCAGAATAAAGTTTTGATTTTATCTTATTTTATTACATTCATCAAGGAAAGCCAGTTTCAGATAGGGAACTACCAGTATTTATTTTTCATCTGATCAGTCTTGTTTTGTATAACTATCACATGACTAAACAAACAAACAAGAAACTCGAGAAAAACTGAATCTGATTCTAATTTGGTGATGAAATTGTCAATTTTGTTTAGCAGAATGTTATTAGAGTCGCTTGGGAGCACTAACAAGTATCTGGGGGTGATGGATGAAGCAAAAGGATCCAACTGGATGCCTTTATTAAGCGGAAATTTGTGAAACAGTCAGTCCTTAATCCTTTACTTACTGGAGACATTACTCGGTGTACCTTGTTGTTGTGTTGTTGTTTTTTGAGTTGTCTGGGCCTAGACAAATTGTGTATATCTGGTAGCCTGCTATGTATGAGTTGTCTGGGCCTAGGCAAATTGTGTAGATCTGGTAGCCTGCTATGTATGAGTTATCTGGGCCTAGGCAAATTGTGTAGATCTAGTAGCCTGCTATGTATGAGTAGACTGGGCCTAGGCAAATTTGTAGATCTGGTAGCCTGCTATGTATGAGTTGACTGGGCCTTAGGCAAATTGTGTATATCTGGTAGCCTGCTATGTATGAGTTGACTGGGCCTTAGGCAAATTGTGTATATCTGGTAGCCTGCTATGTATGAGTTGACTGGGCCTTAGGCAAATTGTGTAGATCTGGTAGCCTGCTATGTATGAGTTGACTGGGCCTAGGCAAATTGTGTATATCTGGTAGCCTGCTATGTATGAGTTATCTGGGCCTAGACAAATTGTGTAGATCTGGTAGCCTGCTATGTATGAGTAGACTGGGCCTAGGCATATTGTGTATATCTGGTAGCCTGCTATGTATGAGTAGACTGGGCCTAGACAAGTTGTGTAGATCTGGTAGCCTGCTATGTATGAGTAGACTGGGCCTAGGCAAATTGTGTATATCTGGTGGCCTGCTATGTATGAGTAGACTGGGTCTTAGGCAAATTGTGTAGATCTGGTAGCCTGCTATGTATGAGTTATCTGGGCCTAGGCAAATTGTGTAGATCTGGTAGCCTGCTATGTATGAGTAGACTGGGCCTTAGGCAAATTGTGTAGATCTGGTAGCCTGCTATGTATGAGTTATCTGGGCCTAGGCAAATTGTGTAGATCTGGTAGCCTGCTATGTATGAGTAGACTGGGCCTTAGGCAAATTGTGTATATCTGGTAGCCTGCTATGTATGAGTTATCTGGGCCTAGGCAAATTGTGTAGATCTGGTAGCCTGCTATGTATGAGTAGACTGGGCCTTAGGCAAATTGTGTAGATCTGGTAGCCTGCTATGTATGAGTAGACTGGGCCTTAGGCAAATTGTGTAGATCTGGTAGCCTGCTATGTATGAGTAGACTGGGCCTTAGGCAAATTGTGTAGATCTGGTAGCCTGCTATGTATGAGTTATCTGGGCCTAGGCAAATTGTGTAGATCTAGTAGCCTGCTATGTATGAGTAGACTGGGCCTAGGCAAATTGTGTAGATCTGGTAGCCTGCTATGTATGAGTAGACTGGGCCTTAGGCAAATTGTGTAGATCTTGTGGCCTGCTATGTATGAGTTGTCTGGGCCTAGGCAAATTGTGTATATCTGGTAGCCTGCTATGTATGAGTAGACTGGGCCTAGGCAAATTGTGTATATCTAATAGCCTGCTATGTATAAGTACCAGGCCTAGACAAATTGTGTAGATCTGGTAGCCTGCTATGTATGAGTAGACTGGGCCTAGGCAAATTGTGTATATCTGGTAGCCTGCTATGTATGAGTACCAGGCCTAGGCAAATTGTATAGATCTGGTAGCCTGCTATGTATGAGTTGACTGGGCCTTAGGCAAATTGTGTATATCTGGTAGCCTGCTATGTATGAGTAGACTGGGCCTAGGCAAATTGTGTATATCTGGTAGCCTGCTATGTATGAGTAGACTGGGCCTAGGCAAATTGTGTATATCTGGTAGCCTGCTATGTATGAGTAGACTGGGCCTAGGCAAATTGTGTATATCTGGTAGCCTGCTATGTATGAGTAGACTGGGCCTAGGCAAATTGTGTATATCTGGTAGCCTGCTATGTATGAGTTGACTGGGCCTAGGCAAATTGTGTAGATCTGGTAGCCTGCTATGTATGAGTTGACTGGGCCTAGGCAAATTGTGTAGATCTGGTAGCCTGCTATGTATGAGTAGACTGGGCCTAGGCAAATTGTGTATATCTGGTAGCCTGCTATGTATGAGTAGACTGGGCCTAGGCAAATTGTGTATATCTGGTAGCCTGCTATGTATGAGTAGACTGGGCCTAGGCAAATTGTGTATATCTGGTAGCCTGCTATGTATGAGTACCAGGCCTAGACAAATTGTGTAGATCTGGTAGCCTGCTATGTATGAGTAGACTGGGCCTAGGCAAATTGTGTATATCTGGTAGCCTGCTATGTATGAGTACCAGGCCTAGGCAAATTGTATAGATCTGGTAGCCTGCTATGTATGAGTTGACTGGGCCTTAGGCAAATTGTGTATATCTGGTAGCCTGCTATGTATGAGTTGACTGGGCCTTAGGCAAATTGTGTATATCTGGTAGCCTGCTATGTATGAGTAGACTGGGCCTAGGCAAATTGTGTATATCTGGTAGCCTGCTATGGATGAGTTGACTGGGCCTTAGGCAAATTGTGTAGATCTGGTAGCCTGCTATGTATGAGTTGACTGGGCCTTAGGCAAATTGTGTATATCTGGTAGCCTGCTATGTATGAGTAGACTGGGCCTAGGCAAATTGTGTATATCTGGTAGCCTGCTATGTATGAGTAGACTGGGCCTTAGGCAAATTGTGTATATCTGGTAGCCTGCTATGTATGAGTAGACTGGGCCTAGGCAAATTGTGTAGATCTGGTAGCCTGCTATGTATGAGTAGACTGGGCCTAGGCAAATTGTGTATATCTGGTAGCCTGCTATGTATGAGTAGACTGGGCCTAGGCAAATTGTGTATATCTGGTAGCCTGCTATGTATGAGTACCAGGCCTAGACAAATTGTGTAGATCTGGTAGCCTGCTATGTATGAGTAGACTGGGCCTAGGCAAATTGTGTATATCTGGTAGCCTGCTATGTATGAGTAGACTGGGCCTAGGCAAATTGTGTAGATCTGGTAGCCTGCTATGTATGAGTTATCTGGGCCTAGGCAAATTGTGTAGGTCTGGTAGCCTGCTATTTATGAGTTGACTGGGCCTAGGCAAATTGTGTAGATCTGGTAGCCTGCTATGTATGAGTTGACCAGGCCTAGGCAAATTGTGTAGGTCTGGTAGCCTGCTATGTATGAGTAGACTGGGCCTAGGCAAATTGTGTATATCTGGTAGCCTGCTATGTATGAGTAGACTGGGCCTAGGCAAATTGTGTAGATCTGGTAGCCTGCTATGTATGAGTTATCTGGGCCTTAGGCAAATTGTGTAGCTCTTGTTGCCTGCTATGTATGAGTTGTCTGGGCCTAGACAAATTGTGTATATCTGGTAGCCTGCTATGTATGAGTTATCTGGGCCTTAGGCAAATTGTGTAGATCTGGTAGCCTGCTATGTATGAGTTATCTGGGCCTTAGGCAAATTGTGTATATCTGGTAGCCTGCTATGTATGAGTAGACTGGGCCTTAGGCAAATTGTGTATATCTGGTAGCCTGCTATGTATGAGTAGACTGGGCCTAGGCAAATTGTGTAGATCTGGTAGCCTGCTATGTATGAGTAGACTGGGCCTAGGCAAATTGTGTATATCTGGTAGCCTGCTATGTATGAGTAGACTGGGCCTAGGCAAATTGTGTATATCTGGTAGCCTGCTATGTATGAGTACCAGGCCTAGACAAATTGTGTAGATCTGGTAGCCTGCTATGTATGAGTAGACTGGGCCTAGGCAAATTGTGTATATCTGGTAGCCTGCTATGTATGAGTAGACTGGGCCTAGGCAAATTGTGTAGGTCTGGTAGCCTGCTATGTATGAGTAGACTGGGCCTAGGCAAATTGTGTATATCTGGTAGCCTGCTATGTATGAGTAGACTGGGCCTAGGCAAATTGTGTATATCTGGTAGCCTGCTATGTATGAGTAGACTGGGCCTAGGCAAATTTGTAGATCTGGTAGCCTGCTATGTATGAGTAGACTGGGCCTAGGCAAATTGTGTAGATCTGGTAGCCTGCTATGTATGAGTAGACTGGGCCTAGGCAAATTGTGTAGATCTGGTAGCCTGCTATGTATGAGTTATCTGGGCCTTAGGCAAATTGTGTAGATCTTGTTGCCTGCTATGTATGAGTTGTCTGGGCCTAGACAAATTGTGTATATATGGTAGCCTGCTATGTATGAGTAGACTGGGCCTAGGCAAATTGTGTATATCTGGTAGCCTGCTATGTATGAGTAGACTGGGCCTAGGCAAATTGTGTATATCTGGTAGCCTGCTATGTATGAGTTATCTGGGCCTAGACAAATTGTGTAGATCTGGTAGCCTGCTATGTATGAGTTATCTGGGCCTAGGCAAATTGTGTATATCTGGTAGCCTGCTATGTATGAGTTGACCAGGCCTAGGCAAATTGTGTAGGTCTGGTAGCCTGCTATGTATGAGTAGACTGGGCCTAGGCAAATTGTGTATATCTGGTAGCCTGCTATGTATGAGTTGACTGGGCCTAGGCAAATTGTGTATATCTGGTAGCCTGCTATGTATGAGTAGACTGGGCCTAGGCAAATTGTGTATATCTGGTAGCCTGCTATGTATGAGTTGACTTGGCCTAGGCAAATTGTGTAGATCTGGTAGCCTGCTATGTATGAGTAGACTGGGCCTAGGCAAATTGTGTAGATCTGGTAGCCTGCTATGTATGAGTTATCTGGGCCTTAGGCAAATTGTGTAGATCTTGTTGCCTGCTATGTATGAGTTGTCTGGGCCTAGACAAATTGTGTATATCTGGTAGCCTGCTATGTATGAGTAGACTGGGCCTAGGCAAATTGTGTATATCTGGTAGCCTGCTATGTATGAGTAGACTGGGCCTAGGCAAATTGTGTATATCTGGTAGCCTGCTATGTATGAGTTATCTGGGCCTAGACAAATTGTGTAGATCTGGTAGCCTGCTATGTATGAGTTATCTGGGCCTAGGCAAATTGTGTATATCTGGTAGCCTGCTATGTATGAGTTGACCAGGCCTAGGCAAATTGTGTAGGTCTGGTAGCCTGCTATGTATGAGTAGACTGGGCCTTAGGCAAATTGTGTATATCTGGTAGCCTGCTATGTATGAGTAGACTGGGCCTAGGCAAATTGTGTAGATCTGGTAGCCTGCTATGTATGAGTTATCTGGGCCTTAGGCAAATTGTGTAGATCTTGTTGCCTGCTATGTATGAGTTGTCTGGGCCTAGACAAATTGTGTATATCTGGTAGCCTGCTATGTATGAGTAGACTGGGCCTAGGCAAATTGTGTATATCTGGTAGCCTGCTATGTATGAGTTGACTGGGCCTTAGGCAAATTGTGTAGATCTTGTTGCCTGCTATGTATGAGTTATCTGGGCCTTAGGCAAATTGTGTAGATCTGGTAGCCTGCTATGTATGAGTAGACTGGGCCTAGGCAAATTGTGTATATCTGGTAGCCTGCTATGTATGAGTAGACTGGGCCTAGACAAGTTGTGTAGATCTGGTAGCCTGCTATGTATGAGTAGACTGGGCCTAGACAAGTTGTGTAGATCTGGTAGCCTGCTATGTATGAGTAGACTGGGCCTAGGCAAATTGTGTATATCTGGTGGCCTGCTATGTATGAGTAGACTGGGCCTAGGCAAATTGTGTAGATCTGGTAGCCTGCTATGTATGAGTTATCTGGGCCTAGACAAATTGTGTAGATCTGGTAGCCTGCTATGTATGAGTTATCTGGGCCTAGGCAAATTGTGTATATCTGGTAGCCTGCTATGTATGAGTTGTCTGGGCCTAGACAAATTGTGTAGATCTGGTAGCCTGCTATGTATGAGTTATCTGGGCCTAGGCAAATTGTGTATATCTGGTAGCCTGCTATGTATGAGTTATCTGGGCCTAGACAAATTGTGTAGATCTGGTAGCCTGCTATGTATGAGTTATCTGGGCCTAGGCAAATTGTGTATATCTGGTAGCCTGCTATGTATGAGTTATCTGGGCCTAGACAAATTGTGTAGGTCTGGTAGCCTGCTATGTATGAGTTATCTGGGCCTAGGCAAATTGTGTATATCTGGTAGCCTGCTATGTATGAGTAGACTGGGCCTAGGCAAATTTGTAGATCTAGTAGCCTGCTATGTATGAGTTGACTGGGCCTAGGCATATTTTGTAGATCTAGTAGCCTGCTATGTATGAGTAGACTGGGCCTAGGCAAATTGTGTATATCTGGTAGCCTGCTATGTATGAGTAGACTGGGCCTAGGCATATTTTGTAGATCTAGTAGCTTGCATTGTATGAGTAGACCAGGCTTCGGAATATTATATAGATCCAGATTAGCTTATTTCCTCTGGCATCTATGTGATTTAGATCTACATTGTTTGCTGCTAAGTCTCAAGTTATGTGCCCAGTTATACATGCATGTGGATGTCAGCAGCAGGTATGACTTAATTAGAATAGATAAATACAGATTGAGTCTATCATGTTACAAGCAAGATTCTCAGTAGGTGTCCAGATGATACTGAAGTGAACAATACAATTATTCTTATCCCCTTTCTTGCTTCCTTTGTTATAAATATATTGCACCATTGTTTGTTGTACTAAAAAATAAATGCAGAAGTAATGAAGTCATGTTGTTGCATTCCCAGCACCAATAAGTGGGGAGACTTGATCAGACAGCTCAGAACAGGGACTTGGCTGATCTGGATCTACACTATTTGTCTAACCCTTATAAATAGTCTAATAGCAGGCTAAGAGTTAATATATCCCTGAAACCACAGACTTGTTCTGTAAGTTCTGAATGTACAGAGGTTGACTCTCAGCTTGCTGAACCTATGTAATTTTGTTTTTCTTTTGACACATATTGATGATTTAAATAATTATAGTAAATATTTTGTTTCTATATTTCCTTGGCACATCTTAAACATAAATATTTTTTTAACACAAACAACAAGATTAACAAAATTCAGTTAAGATTTCTGTATCTTATGGTAAAAGAGAAATATGATATCAGAATGGATATTTTATTGTCACCTATTGAAAACAGAGAATAGAATTGATTTCACCTTCGCTACACAGTACTGATAACCTTCAGACAATTTTGCATATTAGCCTGTATTTGTAACTACATGTACTTACTGCCAGAGAATCAGTGGCAGATAGTGCTCATCCTGAACAAAAAGTTTCCAGCGGTAGCTGACAGATCTGGCTACATTCACTATTTAATGACAAAAGCCTGATAAATTTGTGCTTAGTAAGCCAAGGGTTAATAACGGCTGGTGGAAAGTTTTGCACTAACTAATGAGATGTGTCATTCTTTTCCATTTCACCTGAGTTTCAAAACAATTTAAATCATTCAAAAGACATCAGTAAAATCAAATCTAGATTTTGTGTATCACTAAAAACTTGTAATTGATTTCTTTTTAATATATGTTTTCTAAAGCAGTTTTTGTGGTAGACTTGAATACAAAATAGGGGGTAAATGATTACAAAATAGTAACAAAAGACTGTTGAAACCAATGTGCAATAGGTATTAATATAAATTAAATTCAGTGTAAGGTTGTTGAATAGAAAGTGATGTGGTATTTTGATACTAATAGCAATGAATAGTTATGAGTAAACTGAAAAGCATGAATGAACATTTTAAAACTTCTTATATTGAAGAGTTCAATAAATAAACACAGATCTCAATACTACAACTGTATTAATTGAACCCTAAAAATACAGGTAACTGAACTACAGTGAAACAAACCATATAATAATAAACTAGATTGAATTTCAAATCTTCGACCGTAACTGTGCAGAAGGCTGCACAATATCTAAAATGATACAAAATGGTGAAAAGTGATTCATTTTTGTCGATATTATGTTCATTATACAAAGGCCTTAAATGTAATGGCAATAATAATAATAACAAGACCAGATTACCACTAATTGCTAGCTTGCCTTAAAAAACACTTTCCAGTAGACAAATAAAGAAGTATAGGAATCTGAATCAAGATTGCAACATGTTAGAGTCTCTGGCAATATGTTGTGTTACATTACATTTCAAATAAATAGAAAATGTCTGACTAAAATGTTGTATTTAACAAACAAAACAGGCTAAGATTTTTTATTGGTTTCACTTGAGGACAATCTGAAAAAGTTATAAAGGATGTTTGAATTGTATTTCTATATGACAAAAACCACAAACAAGGAGTAACACTTGGTCAAAAAGATCTGTGGCCAAAAAAGAGAATGCAATTATCCTAATTGCCTTTGTCTACTATATGTCATTAAGTGCACAATAGTAACAAACAATTTCTTTTTCTATTTTCATGTGCTGTTGCCTGTCACTAGGTAAGTCAACATCTTTTATTTCTCTTGTAAATAGTAGGATTCCAGTATAGGTGTAGGTGGCTAGACTTAAACTAAAAAACAACTCTTACAGAATTGAAAGATCTAATGCACTTAAGACAACTCAAGGATACTGTGTTAGGTAGTGCCAAGTTGTACTTACTTAGCTAGATGACACTGTGAAGGTCATTATGAAAGTTGATGCCATAAGCAAAGTGGTTGTTGTTGTTTCAAATGCCACCTGGAGATTTGTTTGTTGGCTTCACTGCCAGACTGTCCATTTTCACTGAAAGCTCAACACCATTTCCTTGGGGCTAGTCTAGAAGCCTGCTTAGCATCATCTTAAATATTATTTCCTGATCCAAATTCTTATTTTGTTTATCACCTTCGTGAATTCTAATTCTTGCATTTAACACCCATAACAACTTATTGCTTTTATTAAAATTTCTTGGTACAGCATATTTAATTTATGCAGTGAGAGACCCAAAAAATGCAATAAAAGACAACTAGCATTATGGCATTGGTCTGTCAACTGTCAACATGCTTCAGAATGACACTGGATCATTAGAGACAAGTTAGAAAACAATATAGAAACCTCTTTTCAAGTTTTCCAGGCAATGCTGCATGTTCCTATAGTCTATATGTTTTTCTTCATTTGACTGGCATCCATGGAAAATCAACTATGTGTTAAAAACTATCCTATTGGTATATTTATTGAAATGACTGCCCTTAATTGGCTATGTTTATAAATCAGTCTTTTTTGCAGTAACATGTATTTTAATGCAATAAATCTAAGTGATACGTAAGAAACATAAAAATATAATGTTAAAATAAAGGTTTGTAAAGTAAGCAACTTTGACACATCATTTCTATTTCTTTCGTCTGTTTTTTTCCTTGTTCCTAATTGTACCCATGTTTCTTCCTGACTTGAATGAATAAGCCTTACATGTGTAAGTTTATAAGAGAGAAATATATCTTAACTGCATAGATCAGAAAAGAAATCAAATCAGCAACAGTTAAATCCTAGTATGGCTGCACATTGCCAGAGCAATAAACATGACCAAGCACCTTCATGCACTTGAAAACTGTTAAAACTTGAGTCGGCATGCCCTAAAACTTTCTGATAGCTCTAATTTATTATTACAAAAAAGGAATCAGTCCTCTACTTTGAAGCTTGATCTAGCTTAGAATACATGGACAAAGATACTTGTCATGAAGAATATATTTTGTTCATGAAATTTCCATGGTGTGTAATAACTATCCAGTGAAGCATTTGTAGAAGTCCTTTTATGTCAATATATTCTCATTAACTTTGACAAGGGGGAATTAAGTTCTTCAGAACTTGTCCAAGTGCCAAATATTTGCCAATTTTCTCTAAAAAATAGACTTGTTTAAGTCTCTCCTAATTCATTAATAGATCCAGGTTAAGGCTATTTCAAAACAGTCTGTGAAGGAACCATATTGAACATGGTGGCTGCTGTTGTCATATCATTTCAAATACAGTTTCTTAACTCTTAATCGTCTACTGCTCTTAATAAATCATAGCAATTAATGATTCTTGCTTACAACTACAAAGTTTCCATGTTACATAGATTAAGAATACAAAGCAAATGTAGCAGATTTTGATCAGACAACTCCCAGCAGGAATCAACACTATTTACCTTAGCCTAATAAACTTCCACTTCCCAGGTTTGGAGCTTAAACAGTTTTGAAGTGGGGTTGTCTATAAACAAGTTAATCAACTGGTTCAAGCTAGCAAAGTTTGCTTTAATGCCAGAAAAGTGTCCAGTAGGAGTCTTAATGGATTATACAATGGCAGTTAAACAGTCTTTGTTTATCAATCAAAAGTGTAATTACATCTCTGAGAATTTAATTTATTATATAAAATGAGTTTCAAAATATAATCAGCTATTGCACACACTCCTTGTTTTTTTGCTGGACTTTGACCAGAGCATTGTAAAGTTTTAGATATGCAAAGTAAGATGTTCACTGACTATTTGAAAGGAAGAATGTTGTCTCAAAATAATCATGTTTTTTCACTAACTGGTCGCTGCAATGTATTTAAAAAACAAAACAAAAACAATAGAACTAATATCCAAGAACTAATAACCATGTCTTATTTGACATGCTGTAGATGTAACTCTGGTGCAGGAATGTCTAAGAGTAGTAATTGCAAGTCACTGCGGTTTCTGCAGAATATTGGTTCACATACTCATAGTTGGTTGTATTGGAATGATCTTGTTTTTTACCACTTTCAACAATAAGCTCTCCAAAGTTTCACACAACTTGACTTAGGTTTGTAGTGTCACTTAGAATAATTTGTTTCTCACCTTCCCAATGAAGAGTCTTGACTTACTTCTACTGCCATTAAGTGAAATTTTTGAACATGTGTTTTTACCATTATCATGCTGCATTTTGTTAAATACCAAGTGGAAGTCTTAGTTTTGTTATTTACAGTATATCCTGTAAACATTAATACTAAGAGATTATGCAACAAAAATGAAGATCCGGATTTATTCTCTTTTTTTTCAACATTCGTATTTATTTAAATCTATTTTATACAGAATCTACACATAATGAAAGTGACTGTGACATGCTCCATGTTAACCCAGAGTTCACTTTTATATATAAACATAATGGCTTAAATCCTCGCAGAATCTTTGTGCAAAGATTGTTTTGTGGAAAAGGGAAAGGCATTTGTAAGGGCATGTTGTCTACACTTTGGGATATATGTACAAGACATATAGCAATATGTATTATATTATAATATAGCATTTGAATATACAGAGAACAATATATAAGGCTGTATTTAAAGAATTAAATGTAATAAAATAAGTACAATAGGTATTAAGTTCAGTCGGGATTCAAACCCACAATGCAATGGTAATTATACAATTTGTGAAAATCCTATCACCTTTCCAATTAGGCTGTGTTGAACATGCAGCTTCAATCAACTAATTGTAAGCTCAAACAGAAAATTTCAAACTTATTGTTTTAATTTACTGTACTAAAAATTGGGTAAGTCAATTAAAAGTGTGTATGCTATTTGATGTAATTTCAAACTTCAATGTTTTACAAGAAAAAATATTTTCTGACGATGCTGTACTTCACTGTTAGAGAGAAATATCTCAAATTAAAGACGCAACGCTTAAAATTTGAACATTGTCACTTAATTGTATAAGATAATACAGAAATTGAGAAAATTAAATACTGGTGCATTTGCTTTTATGGATGTTAAACAAAATTGCAGTTTCATATTACTCGCAACAATATTTTTATGATGCTTTAACAATTGGCAGATAAAAAAAGAAAAGGACAGTATCATGTTTTTAATAGAAACAAATTTTAATATAAATTGAACCAAGAGAAGAGTTGCTGAATGTTGGAAAGACTTGTTTTGAAAGCAAGGAGGCTCATCATTTTCCAATGCTAGTGATTCCTATTCTTACAAATACATGTAGTTTTCTGTAGAATGTCACTCATAGTCTATGATTTTGTTTAATTTTCCTCATGGACATAATTATACTAATGGATGTGTTCCTTAATCTAGCTATGTGACCACATAAAATAGGGAAAGTAATAGAACTGTCTGATCTAAAGTGACAGACAACAATCCTTTAGGCTGTGGAAATCACCCCCTGCAATCACAAACATGTTACATGACATGTTTTCTGCCTCTCAGCATTTAATACTGAAATACTACAGATAAATGTATGGACAATTTTGATTATGGATTTGTAAGAATGCCTAGAGACAAAATTGTTCTTTATTATGACTAAAACTATTTAAGTACATCTGTTAAACTTACAATGTCGGTAGTAGTCATTGTCTTAGTTGTTTTTGTTTTCTCCTTTAATTTTTTTCTCAGATACATAATCTTGAAAAATATTTGTATTTTTTCAAGCAATGACTAACATTAAAACAGAAGGCCTAAGTGTGCCGTTTTTGTTTATAGTTCAAATTTAACAACATGTATTAGCCTGTTTGCAAATTGGTAGGTCATATTCTCAGTTGATTTTTGTTTTGACATCTCCATGGCCTTCCCTCTGTCATTATTTGCTCCATTATCTTTGAGCATTAATACTCATTGAAACATATGGTTTGTACCAGGGTCTAGTAATGAAACACACACAAGCAGAAAAACAAAACAATTTTCTAGCCAAGTGACATTTACGACAATATTCTGTCAATGTTCCTAATCCCACCACATGCATCTTTCACCATGATATATTCCATGGTTCTGTTCTGCTTCTTCATTGTGGACCTTCATATAAATAAGAGAGAAATAAGTATCTAAAACGGTTCATATTGACATGGAAAAAATGCAGACATATGAGTTAAGGAAAATTCTGTGAAGTCTTTTACTAACGCAATGTTGTATGAAAAACGAGTTTAGATATGCAGTAAAACTTTGGTTATTCGAAGACATCGGAACCTCCAACTTACTTTGAACTATTGATGGTTTTGAATAATCCAAATTGCCTCTACGTACAAAATTTCTGACTAGGAATCCATCATTTTAATTACATAACACACAGTAATGTGCAAGAAGCAATGAATATACAATAATACTTTTAAAAGTGAAACACAAGAAAAAATAATTATTGGTAAAGAAATGAATAATAAATGTTATGTTGTTGTTGTTGTTTTTTGAATAACAACAAATCATATATGCATGTTTATATAAAGCATTGCTGAATAGACGTGAACATATTTTCATTGTCAACAAGCTGCAACATTCATTACATCATGGTTAAAGGCACATACATACAGTGTTAAATCATGATATTAAGTTGTATCTGATCTAGGCCCGCCTCCAGATGCTCAGCTAAGATTTCACCTGCTATACTCGCTATTTCTCATTTGAGATGACGATGATATTGGTCAGCATTTATATCTACCCACCCTGACAGTTTGCAATACCACTATGATACAAAGTGAGTACAGGTCAATCTTAAATTAGATTGTCGCACAGTTTTATTGATTATCATAACTAATTGTCAAATTAATCAACAAGTCATATCCAATTAATATCTTCAACCAACCAATCAATGTTTCTGGAGTAACTCCCTTCTCAGTTTGACTGGTGACAATACACAATGGTTGACTGCAACACGATCGGGCTTTGAATAAGATATGTGAAGGAAGCATTAAAATTGTGCATTGGGGACAAAAACTTGAATTCAAATTTGATTTTGAATAATGCCAAAACTTTGCTTAATGCATATAAATAATCAGAGGTTTTTAACATCAAATTTTATAGGGGACAAATCGGGGCTGCCCAATGATTTTGAATAATGGCTTCGGACAACCCAAGTTTGAATAACCAAAGTTCGACTGTAGAAGTAACAATTAATTTTAATAATTTGGCAATGTTGTCGTCTGATGGAATCAATGCTTACTGATTTTATTATTTAGCAGTCTAATATATATAGAGATATATATAACAATGGAACAAAGATATACTTATTGTAGTCACTTAGAGAGGTGGTCCCCTTAGTAAGGTCATACATAATAGTTACATCTATTAAAAGGTGTAATGGTATATTGTATTTATATTGTATTAATGTTATCTAGTCTACTTATTTTGTTTTAGTTTATTTGTTTAAGCTTTCTGTATCATGTTTTACTGTTTAATTAATAATATAAGAATATAGTCATTATATACAGGGATATAATTAAACATAAAAATAAAGTTAATTCTCAGTAAACCTTAATTTTATTTCAAGTTTGTGACCTTAAAATTAAAACAGAACATGTTATAAACTGTTGCTTTGATGGGATAGCACATTAATTCAATAGCACATTTCATTAAGTAAAATAGCATGTGTCAGACTGTAATTTACAGAAAGAACTGGTTAATCATTATCTGTCTTTGGTGACTCTCACTGCCTGCATGCTTCTGGAAGTGCTGAGAAGGGATGAGGTCATTTCACTCAAATCCTTTTGTACAGCTGAACATTAAAGTATACAACTTATGATAAGACATAAGTTTGTAAACAACAAATAAAATCGCCATCGTAAATGACTTCTTTACAAGTACAGTCAAACTTGTGTTAGTGGTCATGTGTTAAGAGCGGTCACCTTGCTGTCAGCGGTCAGTTTAGGTCCTCCCAAGCAATTTGTTCTTTAATTGTTATCTAATCAGTGGTCATAATATCATATTTTGTGTTAAGCAGCCAACTTGTCTTAAGCGGCCAATTTTACACTGTCCCTTGGGTGGTTGCTTAATAAAAGTTTGACTGTATACAACTTATGATAAGACATCAGTTTGTAAACATCAAATAAATCGCCATCATAACTGACTTCTTTACAAGTACTGTAAGTGAATAAGCAATGTTGTAATTTGTCATGTAAGTTGTGTAAGTCTTAGCGTGTGCAAACAATCTCGTTCACTCGAGCGTGTTTGCAGGTGTGATCAGCTGATTAATGACATGTATAATCACTGGACCACCTTGTGCTGCCGTCAAGAAGCAGGATTATACAAAGATGTGAATTTGTTATTTGGTTCTGAAATAACTGTCTTGGGTAGCAGGATGCCTTACTAACCCAGGCTGTGGAACATTAAAATAAAGAATTGACAAAATGGTTCTAGAAAAATGTGCACTGTGGAACTGCCCTGCTTTGTGGGTTAGTCCTTTAGATTGGTTTTATTTTATATTTAATCTTGAATAAAACTCTTGGTTTTCACAAATTTCAAACATCATTGACTCTTTAATATCACATGTAAAGATTACATCTATGATTAAATATACCATGTCCAATGACAATGTAATGTTTGGGGAATTGACAGTTCAGTCTATGTTTGTTTATTTATTGGGTTTATCGTTCCACCAAAAGCATTTCAGTTATCTGGAGACGGTGTCCACTTGAAGCAGTTATAGTGCTGCCCTCACTGAGTTAAGCATGCTGTGAACACCTGGCATGATACCACACCTAGTCACATCCTGACCCCCGGGCAAAGCAGTCATGGAACTGCCTTCGTATTTGCCTGAGCATTAGCAAGGGAGCTAGCTATACCACTACCATTTTTAACGACTTTGATATTTCACAGCATGGGATCGAAGCTGGGACCTATACCAGAGCCGACCCCATATATTCAATATATGACTACAATATAGTCAGACCCTGTTACCTCGAAGTGCAAGGGACTTCTAGAAAAACTTTGATGTATCCAAGCTTCAAGCAAAGGGTAGTGAAAATTCAAAACTGACAAGAACACTTAATTGTGATTTATTATGGCAGAATCAGAAATAAAACAGAACAATAATTATGCATATTTAATATGCATGTGATAAAAGAATAAAATGGTACATTCATTTTGCAAAAAAATGGAACCACTCTTTAAGCAATAAATGAAGAAGCACATTTTGCATACACAATACATGCGAGAAGCTATAGCAAATAAATACACCCATAGCATTCACAGACGTTACCAATTCCATTTCTGTTTTACAATCACGTGATTGGGTCTCACACCACAATTATTCCACTATTTCTCTATGCACAGAAGTAGTCCTTAGCGTAGCAAACCACTGATTCCCTGATTCCCCTGCAACTTTGCTCACTTTAGCGAAGGTGTTCATGATTCTGTCTGGCAGGTTTTCTTGTATTTCAATCAGGCAGTCATAAACTGTATCCTTATATTTATGAACAGTTCTTGATTAATGTGGTAAAAAGAAAATTCATAAACATAACCTGTTTTTAAATATGTAATTGGTTATTTGAGGCCATTAATATTGAATACTATTGAATACTTAGTATCAAAGAGATAGGTAAACATTAATGCAGTAGTTTAAATAAGTGAACATTTAATTAAAGTTAAAACATATCAACATTACAAACATTGCCAAAACATCTCAAATAAGATGTTAGAGCAAATAACCATATCGCCTGACCTGGTGCCATTGGTATGGTATACCAATCAATAGGTAATGGCTGTTAGTGCAATATGGTTTATGATGTGCTGACCTCCTTACTTCAGATATTCCAAGAACCTACCAATTTAGAATCAATCTAAAGACAAATGGCTAGACAAACTGGCTGTTTAGTTATGACATTTATTGCTTTAGGGATAAATAATTAGAGAAGTAATAGGAAAAGACCATTTTTGACAGCATTGCTAATAAGCTTATGTGCAGAAAGGTTAAAAAGTTACAAACTGTAACATAGACCTATGTAAAGATAATTGGACCATCTTTCTGATATTTCTTTTGGCTTTTGTACTATTATGCATAATTAGCAATACTTCATTATAATATATAACACATTATAGCAGATATTACAATGATAATTATATATTGAAAACTCATCTATTTGACTTACTTGATACACATATTTTGTTGTCATATTCAGAGCTAATTACAAAATGTGACTATAAATTATGTCCATTAAAAGCAAGAAGGTGCAGCATTCACGGTAAGACCAACTGCTGACCAACTTCTGGACTTCAATAGAATGTGTTCTACAGATATATATTCATGTGTCTTATGCATTAAATATTTTGATTGAACGTTACATTGATTGTTGCCTGAGCAATAGTAGTCCCTTCCATCGCACTGGGGCTGAGTGGGTAGAGTTCTAATACAGTAACTTTTACATTGACTCAATCAGATTTCGAGTCCCAGTTTGGGTGAGTTTTGTTAGCTGTACATTCTGAAGATCATGGATAGTGAGACATTGATATAATGGCCAGAATTATGGCACTGCAATACAATACAATAAAAATATGCAACACTATAATGAAACCATTCTGCTGTTACTTCATGTTACTAAAAGCAGAGCTGAGCTCATTATCACAAAAAAATAACAGACTTAAAGCTTTCATTGTAATTAATCAGTATATCTTAATAGAAATCTTGACCTAATTAGGGCATCTAGTGTCTGCAGTGGACCTGTCATAGAAACCAGATATGGAAAGCTGTTGTTTTTTGCCCAAGAGCTATGTCTTATATTATTCTCAACCTTTAGAATGCTGCCTCTTCATAGTTTTTGGCTTACCACTACATTACAACATAATATGTAATATTGATAGAGACTAAGCTGCAACTAGTAAAGTTCCTGATCAGACACATGCAGAGAGTATGGTTCAGAGAGATGTAAAAGAATTATATAGAATGTTGTGTGATACAAATAGAGGCAGAAGAGGGATGAGTTTTAAAAGCAATTAAAAGCAAAATAACACCATTATAAATTGATATGTTTAAGCATATCGATTCATAAATGTCGAGGCCATAATTTTGTTCCTGTCTCATTCTTAGGCCTATGAAACAAGTTTGTCTAACCTTCCGACTGGGACAAAATACCAGTTAGACAGTCTCTGAACCATCATTATGGTGGGTCATGCTTTCAGAAATGTATCAAGACAGTCTGTGAACCATCATTACGGTGGATCATGCTTTCAGAAATGTATCATTATGCTTGTATCTTGGTTCTTCAATTGCCACTATGTCTCCAACTTTGTGAACAGACTTGAGATGATACAATTTTAATGTTTTATTGTCCAGTTGACTTGACTTAACTGTTGCCTGTTTGATACATAATGTACTTAGCTGTCTCATAAGATTTAACTTTGTCTGGAACAGTGGGAAAAGATTTTAGGGACATGGCTTTCTGCTACAAGGTGTACAGATGGTTCATGGATTGAACATGGATAGCCACATTATCTGGGTAGTATTTGGTTTATGGATGACCACATCATTTGGGGAGTATTTGGTTTATAAATGCCCACATTATCTAGGGGTGTGTTTGGTTTATGGATGCCCACATTATCTGAGGAGTATTGGGTTCATGGGTGCCAACATTATCTGGGGAATATTTGGTTCATGGATGACCGCATTATCTGGGGAAGATTGGGTTTATGGATGCTCTCATTATCTGAAAAGTTTTTGGTTTATGGATGCCCACATTATCTGGGGAGTATTTGGTTTATGAGTGGCCACATTATCAGTGGAGTATTGGGTTCAGGGGTGCCCGCGTTATCTTGGGAGTATTGAATTCATGGATGACCACATTATCTGGGGAAGATTTGGTTTATGGATGCCCACATTATCTAGGGAGTATTAGGTTCATGAATGCCCACATTATCTGGGGAAGATTAGGTTTATGGATGCCCACATTATCTGGGGAGTATTGGGTTCATGGGTGCCCACATTATTTGAGGAGTATTGGGTTCAAGGGTGCCCACATTATCTGGGGAGTATTGGGTTCATGGATGCCCACTTTATCTGGGGAAGATTGGGTTTATGGATGCCCACATTATCTGGGGAGTATTGGGTTCATGGGTGCCCACATTATTTGAGGAGTATTGGGTTCATGGGTGCCCACATTATTTGAGGAGTATTGGGTTCATGGGTGCCCACATTATCTGGGGAGTATTGGGTTCATGGGTGCCCACATTATCTGGGGAGTATTGGGTTCATGGGTGCCCACATTATTTGAGGAGTAATAGGTTCATGGGTGCCCACATTATTTGAGGAGTATTGGGTTCATGGGTGCCCACATTATTTGAGGAGTATTGGGTTCATGGGTGCCCACATTATCTGGGGAGTATTGGGTTCATGGGTGCCCACATTATCTGGGGAGTATTGGGTTCATGGATGCCCACATTATTTGAGGAGTATTGGGTTCATGGGTGCCCACATTATCTGGGGAGTATTGGGTTCATGGGTGCCCACATTATCTGGGGAGTATTGGGTTCATGGATGCCCACATTATTTGAGGAGTAATAGGTTCATGGGTGCCCACATTATTTGAGGAGTATTGGGTTCATTGGTGCCCACATTATTTGAGGAGTATTGGGTTCATGGGTGCCCACATTATCTGGGGAGTATTTGACTCAATGATGGCCATATTATCTGGGTAGTATTTGGCTCATGGGTAGCCACATTATTTGCGGAGTAGTTGGCTCATAGTCGGCCACATTATCTGGGAAATATTTTACTCATCAATAGATGCATTATCTGGAGAGTGTTTGGCTCATGCTTGGCCACATTATCTGGGGAGTATTTGGCTCATGGATAGCCACATTATCTGGGGAGTATTTGGCTCATGGATAGCCACATAATCTGGGAAGTATTTGGCTTATGGATAGCCACATTATCTGGGGAGTATTTGGCTCATGCTTTGCCACATAATCTTGGAAGTATTTGGCTCATGGATAGCCACATTATCTGGGGAGTATTTGGCTCATGCTTTGCCACATAATCTGGGGAGTATTTGGCTCATGGATAGCCACATTATCCGGGGAGTATTTGGCTCTTGGATAGCCACATTATCTGGGGAGTATTTGGCTCATGGATAGCCACATTATCTGGGGAGTATTTGGCTCATGGATAGCCACATTATCCGGGGAGTATTTGGCTCATGGATAGCCACATTATCTGGGGCTCATTAATTACCACATTATCGGGGAAGTATTTATTATGGATCTTTTACTGGCTTTCTTAGGAAAACACTGTAGAACCAGATCAGCTAATCCCTGTTTGGAGCTGTTTCTTCAGGATCTCCAATTTTCATTGCAGAATGATTACATATAGACACCTTTGCTTGTAGATTTGTAGATGTAAGAAAACAACACTGATTAAGTCTAGTTTTATACAAAAGATACCATGACAATAACAGTTTTCTTAGTCTCAGAATTCAGACAGTATGACAGTAATGGTGTGTTGGGTTAAAGTCTCACCAAGTACAGACACAGTTCAGTCTTCACTTTGATACCATGCTGTGACACACTTGGCAAATCACACCCATCTAGATTATCCAGACACTTGTTGTGTAACAACCTGTGTTATGTTCTTAAGCATAAGCAATGGATCTGTAGGGCTTCTAATTTTAACAACTGTGAGTATGTTGTGGACCGGGTTTGTACCCGGGGCCTTTTGTACCTTGTTCCCTTCAAGGGGCCAGCTACTCAATTATATGATGCTACATTCTACCAAGCACAATTTAACCATTATCTGTAAATTAATCACCAATACTATAAATAGTGAATTTGGGTAGAAATATTGTTACTATACTTGAAATTTGAGGTGAGGGTGTAAGCCCTCTTAAAGATTTTTCTTCTCTCAAAGCAATTATTCTTAATTTATACAAGTGTGCTTTAGGAGATAATTGCAGTTTTAATGGGCTGGATTTTTTTTATACATTTATTGCATACATTTTGTAAACATTCTTTTGATTAATCTAGTCATTAAATACAAAGACATGGATAATGTTAAGGAAATTAGAACAGAAGTCATAAACGCCAATGCAAGGCTCTTGTAATGGGCAAAAAACTGCTTAATGTTAACTGATTTTCTTGTGAAATAATTATGGCAGTAAGGTTATCATATGTCAGTATAACTAGCATCGTAGTCATTACAGTTTGGGAAAATTACAGCAATAAATGGGCAGAATTAGATTATAATTAAGATGAGTCATTACTCTGTACAATTAAGATTGTATACCTTAAAAGTACAATGTACTGGGTCAATCAGTTTATATTTTGCTGTATGAATTGCAAGCACTAAATACGACAGTGCCATCAGTGCTTTGATTATTTATGCATTTACAGTTCTGCCAAAAGTTTCCTTAATTTAAATTGGCCAGAGGTCTATTATTTGTTTTTTGTTTGATGCTACTGCTTTCAACATCTTTTTATGGTTAAAAATAGAGACTGCACCTTGTAAACAAGCCATTTCATGAATATTATAATGTTAAATGTAAACAACGTAACCAATAGATTTTGACATGTATAATTTTAATAGAGAAACTCATTAGAATAATAAACTATGGATGAGTGTTACATCAGTCTAAGTATTAAATTTTCATTGAGGAAAGATACCATTTTCTCAAAGGCAATTGATTTATAAAACAGATTCCGTACTGCCCAGACATAATGTGGTATGGCATTCAATTATGTAACACTCACTAATAGTTTAAAAGACCCTATTGTGCAGCAAGGCTAGTTAGTCAGTTCCTTCATGCAATTTTGAAATTAATTACTCCCAAATTGACAAGACAACTGGGCTGTTTATTGCATGTTTCCCTGCTATCTTCCAATCAAAGTCAGCATCAGTATCAATCTTCATCCATTCATTTTAAGAAAAAAGACATGCAAAGTCGTTGTTGTTGTTGTTGTTGTTGTTTCAGGTAAGGTTGAAGTTCACAATAGCTACTTTGCTCAGAATTATGCTACATGTATATAGGCAGTGATAAAGGAAGTTTGCTGTGAATACCCAAGCCAAATTTTGATCAGAAAATTAGGGCAGATTAACCATCATCTTTGGATTCTTTTTTAGAAACTGATATGATGTCCTTTATAAACAATTGCATCAGCACCAATGACAAGTAACTGAGTACAAGGGAAACATTTTGTTCTCAATACATAAAGGACCAAAGGCCATTTAAGGGCTCTACTCTGTTGTTAATTTTTCTAAGACTGCTAACCATGCAATGCTAAGGTTAAGTCAAGTGTTATGGCAATATAGTCTAGTGTTATGGCATTATAGTCTAGTGTTATGGCAATATAGTCTAGTGTTATGGCATTATAGTCTAGTGTTATGGAAATATAGTCTAGTTAAGAGCTGATCAAGTTCTAGCCTATTTGCTGCACAGTCAGTACATCATGACGAACGACAACAAGGAAATCCAGTTACGTTACTACTTTGACTTAAAGTGAACTGAAAATATATGCGAAGAATTGGCCTTCAAATGATCATAGCATATGCTGCACTACTTGTAATGCATATTGTCTGACAGTGTCAAACATCCCATTTAAAAATGAAACTGATACTTTATAAAACTCATTTAAGAAATATAATTGAGCGAATAACACTGTTAAAACCTTAATACAGCACTGCTAACAGGAGAGAACAAAATCTGTTTAACTTTTATGGTTCAAAGTTGCTAAAATCAGGACTTTAGATTCGAGGTATAGAGTTAAAGTAGTATGAATCTGTAACACTTTATAACCAGTCACAACACCTCGGCCATTTCTACAAAACAGACTTGTTTGAATGACTTGATAACTTAAACAACAACCCAGTCACAAATTTCATAAAGGGCGTTGTGCTTCAGTGTTGACGCCAATAATTTGTTTAAAATATAACATATAAGGAGTAGGTTATGGCCAGTTATTACCCTCTACCAATTCCTTTTTAAGGGTTGGACCAGAGGTACCTGGTGCCACCTGGCTGTTGATTTTAAACGTTCTACTTTCAGTCGTTCATTATACAACATTTGGAGGTCAATTAATATCAAGTATATTAAACCATCCTCTTCAATGACATTTAGACTGTTTCAGGAACCACTGACTATGATTGGCTTGGACATTCTTTAAATTGGCAGACTGATGTCTCACATTAAACAAATTTACGCAGTTTCCTTTACCTCACCTTCTCCTCAAATTTGCACTTTTACACCAGTGTTTGGTAACAACACTAAAATCAAATTTCATTCGTTTGATTCATTTTCCTCTCTCTAGCATGTCTGCAGATTTGTTTTACAAGCTTTAGTTGATGTATTAGCTTGGCTTTCCTGACATGTTGTATTATTCTGTTCACAACTATAGTTGGAAACAATCCTAGTGAAAATATTGTTGTTGATGTCAATGAAATATGACATACTTTTCATTAAATAAGGAAGGATTTTTCTTTCAGTATCCTAAAAGGAGCAAAGAAATCTTTGGGTAAAGATGTATCTTTCAGCGGGAATCTTTCAGATATGCAATTGTTTTTTTTTTACACTTTCCCTAAACTTTGCTAGTGTAAGCCAGGTGCTATAATTTACATACAACATCCACAGAAATCAGTTAGACTTAAGAAAATCTTAAAGATTAAAAAGGATAAAGCAGTGAGACTTAATTTAACTTTAAGATTTTAGATGACTGAAGTGTAGGAAAAATTACCTTTAAGGTTTTAAAAGGATTAAGCCGTGAGAATTAATAAAGATTTTTGAATGGATGCGGGGTTACTTTTAAAACCTTCAGATGAATCTGTGTGTATAGCTTGTATGACAATTAACCCATGTTTGTATTGTTGTTCATGATAGGTCATGGTATATTGTTAACCTATTTGTTTGTTCATGAAACAAATGTCTCATGTAAATTATGTTAATTAGATGCACAAGTTATGCAAATGAAGGAATCACTATATTTTGGTTAACCTGGTTACAGCAATCAATTAGCAATTCTAATGACGTATTATCGTTTCATTTTGATAAACACATTTATTTTCAATAGATGACTGGTCCAAGGATATGTGACTGGCCATATCAAAATCAGTCTAAAGTTGCATTTCAGATTATTGAGATTATCAGCTCAAAATGCATGCAGGTGCAAAAAAATATCGATTTTTGATTTGGCTATATAATTAATGTTGAGACTCTTAACTACGTATAAATTGAAAAAGTAGTTGAATTTAATAAGTTTTTGACTGTTTATTTCAACTATGATTGGACCCTATACTTTGTTTACGTTCACATAATTATCGAGATTACGCAACAAACAATGGAAAATGAGCCCAATTCATTGACACATTTTATGCACAAAGAAAGAGATAGAGTGGTTGTATTTGGTATTGTAATAAAGTAAATTCATGGGGAATTTAATTATTCTATTTTTAAACATAATCATCATACCAAAGTAGCCAAAACAATCTCTTGTAATAAGTGACCAACACAAGGGAAATCTTGCACCTGTTGCTAAATAAACCTATGGTTTTTCTTATTGGTCAAACGAACATCACATGATTTTTTTCAGGTATTCTGTTGAAATTAATTTTATTTTTTTACCGATCTTTGCTGTTTACTGCGTTTTTAGTGAAATAAAAGTGGAATTTGTCATCGATTTGTGTTATTACTGGATAATGAATAATAAACACAATGGTTTCATCACCAGAAGCAGTGGCTAAATGCCTAAATGAGTCGTTAAAAGTGTCATTTCTCGGAGGTATCTGAAACTGGGATGAATTTATTACAACTTATTTTACAAGTGCAAGTGGTACGTTGGACTCTGGTAGTGAAAGTGACTGTGAAAGGTGTAATGATATGGAAGAAACATTTACAGACATCGCTAACTCTCACTGACACATGTATTTCTGTTAAAGTAAATGTTGTGGATTTATTTAACAAAAAATTAAAATCAGGTCACCCTCATATAGTTACCGAGACAAAAAGTCAAAGAAATTGACACTTTTGTGATTTTCTGTGGTCACTCTTTTTTCAAAAGTAATGCATTATATGGTTGCTTTGTTTATAAATGAGTATGTTGTGTTTTCTCCTTCAGACAATGTATGCCATGATGGTGTAATATATTTAGAAAATGTTGGTTTAGTTTTAAGTATAGACTAAAAATATAACAAAAAGTTTCAGCGCTGTTTTCTCCACATTTATGTGTAGTTTTATTCATTTAATTGTTTTATTTAAATTTGAATAACTTTCCACAGGAACATAGTATCATGATGGGTCTTATATCATTTTAAAGGTCTTTTAATCCTCTATAAAATAAATATAAAAACTAAAAATATTTATTTTATGACTTTAGACTGATTTTGATATGACCAGTCACATATCATCGTTCACATCCTAATACAACCATTTAAGTTCCAATGAACTATTTTATTCCAACCATGTGAGTATCCAGATATAAAACAGATCACAGTTCAATGCAAATGTATTCTGCCATTTAAATTGGTGGAAAGATGTAAACAAAAACATAACATTTCTTGAAATTCTCTCCGAATCATTTAATTTCTTCTGACATAAATCTTAGATTTTGCTCATAAATAATCTATAAAATTAATGATTTTTCAATTAAAGTCATTCACGATCAGTCAGTATTAATTATTTGTACAGTTTAATCAGCTTATTAATGTTCTTGATTTAAAACTTGCTTCCTTGATTTACCCTTATTTGGTGACCTAAATTGGTTATAATTACAAAACAAGCCCAAGAAAAGAAATAGTTTTTGGTTACTAAGTCACATTTTGTGAAATATTGTATGGAGATAAGAGAAGCAAGATTCAAATAAGTGGATAAAAGTGAGTAGAAACTATAGAAAACAACCTCTCCCAACACACAGTGGTCAATAAAAGTACCATAAAACACCAGTAAAGACTTTTTTATGGGTAAAATTCCCAGCATTCTAAGAACAGATTGATTATTGCCTCGACAAATAGTGACAACCTAGATCAGACAACTGCTGGCAAGATTTACCCTGTTTGCTCCCGGGTCTTCAACAATATATCCTGGTACATTTACAGGTATTGTCAGATAGTAACTAAAAACTAATATCTGTTACTGTATGACAGTAGTATTAAGCAGAATATCGGTTAATTGATCAGGCACAGCAATCAAACAGATCTTCAAACAGGCCTCAGGTTGCTTCAAGGAATTTTTTGTTGTTAACCCTTGTCATGGTTCATTCCTTTTTACAAAGTATATAGAATATCTTACTTATTTACCTACACAGTGTGTTTTTGTAACAAAAAATATGTTAGATTCGGCATGCAGCAAAAAGTGTAAATTCTGCATGCAGCAAAAAGTGTTAATTAAAATTAGACATCCATATTGAATAATGTAAACTGTGCTGTTTGCCAAAACTTGATCAAGTAGTGCTAGCAGGTAAAGAGTTAATTCCCTCACATGAAGGGATACTCTCCTCTGACCAGTTGTGAGTAAGGCCATAGAGATGTATATACTGTTGTCATGTTTTTTTCTACTTTGTAAACATTTAGGTCAGATGTATCTTTATTTCGTAACAGTTTTGGTTTCGTTTATAGTAAACAAGGTGATCAGGGTTTTCACTAAAAATATTTTGAGCAGGCCCAATCATCTTTTGAGCAGGCTAGACCATGAGAGCAATGATGGCACAAAGTGCTGCTAGCAGGGATATAGGGCAAACCTATACTCTATAAATAGACTTAAATCTCCGCAAATCATTTGAAAACACACCTGATCTATCTCTACTCTTCAATGTTTAACGGCGATATCCGAACGCATTACAATAAACTCCAAATGCCAAGCACCTACCTGCAATGAGTCAGTAATCTAACAATAGCTGTTGTTTCTTATTTTATGTTCGAATTTTAAATGATGGAAATACCTCGTAATTAATTAAGGAAAATTGTTTTGTCAACTTTCATAATTTCATCTGGCCCAAAAATGATTTGAGGCAGTCAGTTTGGCCGCCAAATGGCTCCTTATGTAAAGACTGGGTTTTTTCTTTTTACATGGGAACATTTTTTTGAGAAATTATAAGAATGAAATGTTTTTTTGTTGTTTTATTGCCTCACAACAACTCTTGCAAAGATCTTTATTAATCATGCAGCATTGCCTTAAAAGTTGCTTATTGATTTTGTATAAGCTTTGAAGTTCTTTTACATTTTATTCAATTCATTGTGTTACATGTTTTACCCTTATTCACACAATAGCAATGATTTTCTCCTTATAGTATTTTATCCTTATTTGCACAACAACAGGTTTTCTCAATGTTTTACCCTGTTTTGCACAACAAGGTTTTCTCAATGTTTAACCCTGTTTTGCACAACAAGGTTTTCTCAATGTTTTACCCTGTTTTGCACAACAAGGTTTTCTCAATGTTTTACCCTGTTTTGCACAACAAGGTTTTCTCAATGTTTAACCGTGTTTTGCACAACAACAGGTTTTCTCAATGTTTAACCCTGTTTTGCACAACAAGGTTTTCTCAATGTTTTACCCTGTTTTGCACAACAAGGTTTTCTCAATGTTTAACCCTGTTTTGCACAACAAGGTTTTCTCAGTGTTTTACCCTGTTTTGCACAACAAGGTTTTCTCAGTGTTTTACCTTATTTGCACTACAAGGTTTTCTCAATGTTTTACCTTATTTGCACAACAAGGTTTTCTTAATTTTTTATGCTTATTTGCACAATAGCACAGGTTTTCTCAATGTTTTATCCTTATTTGCACATCAACATTATCTCAATGTTTTACCTTTATTTACACAATAGCACGAGTTTTCTGTGTGTTTTACCCTTGTTCCCAATACAGCACTGGTTTTCTCAATTCTCAATGATGCCATGAGGTCTACATGCTGCTCGTTATGCCAGGTACACGCACTAAATAAGTGTTTGGGTTTGACAAGTAATCAGTTGGGGTTTTTTTTTCAATATCAAGAAGTAACTTAGAAATTACAAACTTTGAAATCAATTAATGGAAAAGTACTTGCACCTGTGTACTTTTTGCTGGATGTAATTTCATTTCATTTTAATTTTAAACAGATTTCAAGGCATAGGAAGTTAGCCATCAAACTGTCACCACTGATTTCATCTGACAAATTGTTTAATCAAGCACTAGTAGAAGAGGCAAAGTGGGAGGTGAGCTTTTTCTGGGTCCAATATGATTGGGAAGTTGGAATACTTGCAAATCTAGAAAGATCAAATAGTTTGCAATTTATTTGTGAATGTGTTTATTGTTTTGTCCTTCATTTTATATGAATGGTTGATAGATTATTAAATTTTATTGTGTGATTCTTTTGATGAAAACCTCTACATCTGTGTTCATTCAAAGTGGGTTGGGGTGAATTGATACCAAAACATTTAGGTAATTGCATGTGTTTGCATCCTCCTCTATGTTTTTTTTGGTATAAAAATGTAATAAAGCAGCCATTTAATTTAGGAAGCTTTGTCTGATGTTACAGTGGAATCAAGGGCAGAACATCATCACAGTGTAATAAATGGATGAAATATTAGTATATAAATTATTCATTTATAGACCTGTCTACTTTTTAAAGCATCTATAAAGCAGAACTATTTTTTTTACTGTCTCATGAATCTACTGTTATTTGGCCAATGTATAATAATAAATATAACAGGTATTGCCCCAAGGTCAGTTTCAGTTTAATGTTTAGTGAACAACTACATTCTAATATATGTGTGAGCTAGGTAGTTTTTGTGTTGAAAAAACAATTTATTTAAGAAAAATATTCATAAAAATGCGGTCAAATATGCAACAAAATGAAATTGAGACAATAATAAAGGTGCCCCAAAGTCTGCACCCTGTTGGATCATTTAAAACAATAGAGTTTATTTATGGGAACATGATATATAGATGAGATAAAAACAAATTACAATTTATGTTCATTCTTGTATGACTGCTTGGGGTCTCAAAATGTTAACAGACCAGAACAGTGTGACATGCAAGAAGGGTATGTTAGTCAAATGTGGTAAACAATTCAATCAAGATAGCCCATACAGGTATTCACTGGTCACGACATCTTGCAGACACTGCAATATTATACAAATAAAGACTTGTGTTCAGGTCAATATATAGTTATAAGAATCTGCATAAAGTTATATTGACGCAGTCCAAGATCAATATCACATTAGTCGGGTCCGCAAAACCATACATTGACGTCAAGTCTTTATATCACTGTCATACCCTATGAAATGTTTTTTTGTACAACAAGCTATCCATGCTTTTTATTTCAACATAAAACTTTCAAAGCTGTTGATCCAATTGGCCAGCATTTATTTCCTTTCAAGTCTGTTCTCACACTTTTCCTTGACAGATACAAGAAAAACATTCACATCTGCAGTGGTTACACTTTTTGTTCTTTTTGATGTTATATTTTCACCTAATGTAACCAAATCACCATCGTGTACGCTGACAAACTGTCGATTTCTTTTACTTGACGCCATGTTAAATTGTATCTTATTGTAGCAACAGTGTGTGTAACACATGACCAGTGCTTGACCAGTCAAAATGCTGTAAAGTCACAGTATATGTGATATTAACCTTTATATTAATATTAGTTATTAATACATTTAATCCATATAATTTATCTGTGATTTGTTAACAAATAATATGCAAAGATAACATAACACGCTGATAGAAACTCGGTGCAGATTCTGGTTAGCAGGCTGAGTTATTGTTAACTGCCTTATATAGTTAAAGTTTAAAATCATTTTTTAATTGTAACAGTTGTAACTCGAACATAATTGTTTATTGCAGTATGTTCAACTTGATCAAAAATGGTGGTATACTTAGATACATAGACTGTTGACTGTGACATGTGGCTAGTGTGTCACAATTTGGAGGGTATTCAGCTGACAGTTAATCAGATCCTGTTTCTGGATGTTTACAAGTTAATAGAATATGTGTCCTGGTGTGCTTCTAATCATGGATGATACAGGTGTGTTATATGTTCTTGTAGGAAGAATCAACAAAATCAGCACACAAACTGGTATTATTATTACAATTAGCATGACCATCATCATAAACTTACCACCAACACCAGTATCAGCAGCTATTCTTGCAGCCTCAGGAACTTTAATATTACCTGTTCGTCATAAGAAGCTTCAGTATAGACACCCCTAGCATGATCATCATTTTGAACAACAAGAAGAACAACAATAATGATCTGTTGTTTTATTTTACATTTTATCTTTGTATTGATTGCTGAATTATTCTTGACATTGGTAATGTTGTTTAAAAACTTAACATCAACATTATAAACAATGGTAGGAACAGTAATTTCATCTTCATTATTATCAGTTTATGTCTACTGTTTGTCTTCTTACTATCTATAAATCATTATTTCTTGTGCTGTGATATCAATTCCAACCGCTGTGTCAACAAACTTGTCTCACAATTGTCAGTGGGTATTTAAAGGACAGTTGTGTCAACAAACTTGTCTCACAATTGTCTGTGGGTATTTTCAGGACAGTTGTGTCAACAAACTTGTCTCACAATTGTCAGTGGGTATTTAAAGGACAGTTGTGTCAACAAACTTGTCTCACAATTGTCAGTGGGTATTTAAAGAACAGTTGTGTCAACAAACTTGTCTCACAATTGTCAGTGGGTATTTAAAGGACAGTTTTGTCAACAAACTTGTCTCACAATTGTCAGTGGGTATTTAAAGGACAGTTGTGTCAACAAACTTGTCTCACAATTGTCAGTGGGTATTTAAAGGACAGTTGTGTCAACAAACTTGTCTCACAATTGTCAGTGGGTATTTAAAGAACAGTTGTGTCAACAAACTTGTCTCACAATTGTCAGTGGGTATTTAAAGGACAGTTTTGTCAACAAACTTGTCTCACAATTGTCAGTGGGTATTTAAAGGACAGTTGTGTCAACAAACTTGTCTCACAATTGTCAGTGGGTATTGAAATGACGATTGTGTCAACATGCTTGTCTCACAATTGTCAGTGGGTATTTAAAGGACAGTTTTGTCAACAAACTTGTCTCACAATTGTCTGTGGGTATTTAAAGGACAGTTTTGTCAACAAACTTGTCTCACAAATGTCAGTGGGTATTTAAAGGACAGTTTTGTCAACATACTTGTCTCACAATTGTCAGTGGGTATTTAAAGGACAGTTTTGTCAACATACTTGTCTCACAATTGTCAGTGGGTATTTAAAGGACAGTTTTGTCAACATACTTGTCTCACAATTGTCAGTGGGTATTTAAAGGACGGTTTTGTCAACATACTTGTCTTACAATTGTCAGTGGGTATTTTAAGGACAAAGTCTTTGCAGCAAATAGTGTAGATCCTGATCCAACAACTCCTGATAGGAACGGGTCTATCTGGATATACACTAACTGCCTTAGCCTGATCAATTAGTGTTGAGCAGCCTAGAGCCTCCTCAGAACAATTTTTTACCTAACAACAACCTGTGTAGTGGAACAGTGTCCCAGTCTTCCCAATTAGTAGAACAACAATACTGGTATGGATACTCCAGAGTAGTTTGTTATTGTTGTCCTGATAGTGTCAAGGGGGTATTGATTGTGGTTATGCTAAACTTAAGGTCATTAAAGCAGGCATCCTAAAGGCAGTGGCTGTAAAGTGGTCATGATAAAGGCAGTGGCTGTCCTTGTTTAACTTGTCTTCATATTTTCTTAATGATGCCTCTATCACAAATGGTGATTTTATAAAGCAGTTATCACTAATTGTATGAAACAGTGATCATACTGCGATCCATTATATACACATACAGTGATCACTTATGAAGCAGTGATCTCTAATTGTTATAAAAATTGTGATCACTTACTGTTATGAAGCAGTGATCACTTACTGTTATGAAGCAGTGATCACTTACTGTTATGAAGCGGTGATCACTTACTGTTATGAAGCGGTGATCACTTACTTTTATGAAGCGGTGATCACTTACTGTTACGAAGCAGTGATCGCTTACTGTTACGAAGCGGTGATCACTTACTGTTATGAAGCAGTGATCGCTTACTGTTACGAAGCAGTGATTGCTTACTGTTACGAGGCGGTGATCACTTACTGTTATGAAGCGGTGATCACTTACTGTTATGAAGCAGTGATCACTTACTGTTATGAAGCAGTGATCACTTACTGTTATGAAGCAGTGATCACTTACTGTTACGAAGCAGTGATCACTTACTGTTACGAAGCAGTGATCACTTACTGTTACGAAGCAGTGATCACTTACTGTTACGAAGCAGTGATCACTTACTGTTACGAAGCAGTGATCACTTACTGTTATGAAGCAGTGATCACTTACTGTTATGAAGCAGTGATCACTTACTGTTATGAAGCAGTGATCACTTACTGTTGTGATCACTTACTGTTATGAAGCAGTGATCACTTACTGTTATGAAGCAGTGATCACTTACTGTTATGAAGCAGTGATTACTTACTGTTATGAAGCAGTGATCACTTACTGTTGTGATCACTTACTGTTATGAAGCAGTGATCACTTACTGTTATGAAGCAGTGATCACTTACTGTTGTGATCACTTACTGTTATGAAGCAGTGATCACTTACTGTTATGAAGCAGTGATCACTTACTTTTACATACATGGCCTGTCGCTAACCCCCAAAATATCAATGAAATATGTACTTCCTGTAAAAGTGGATCAGTCCATTATTGTGCATAGGGGATCAAGAATTTTGCTTTCTTTTAATTCTACATGGTTTCAGCTTTAAGATCAGACTGTTACTAAAGAGCAAAAGTCCATGTCACACATTCTACTTCCAGTCAGTATTTAGTGTAACCACCCCTTAAACCCTTGTAATGCTGTATTTTGTTTCTAACCCATTATAATTCTTGGGCATCCTTCTGCATCAACACAGAAAGTTATCTCATCATATTGGTGTCTACTGCAGCACACAGGGTAGTTTCTGCACCCCGCATTAAACTGGCTAATCTGGAAATAGGCTTTTTGCCTAAATGCCTTATAAAAGCATAACTAGCTAGCTGAGAGTTAATCTGTAAGATTACAATTATTTCAGGCAACATTTACTGACCCTGTTATTAGTGAGGCCTATTGAACTAATTGATGTAGATAATTCTAGCTGCGGACAGGTCCTGTCTGGTCTCCATCTGGTTGTATTGGTGGTCTTGTCAGTTTTTAGCTTGGCTTTAATCATATTTTAAAGAGAAGATTTCTTGGCTCACTTCCTCAGTTCGCATACAATACTATGTTGCTACTACTGGGATTAGAACCCTTTATCATAGCCATATATTTTGTCCAAACCACAACTATTTGTTGTTTGAATATATAAAAAGTTAAGGTTAATATACTTATTAATAGAGACTAAGCAACAAAAAATGTAGATCCTGATCAGACAGCTCTCAGCAGAAACTCTACAATATTAAGCTTTATTTATATTAAATCATATTCAGCAGTGTACGGCCTGTTAAGTGTCGGTGTGCCATAAAATCCAAATACAATATATTGATTGTCTAAGCCTTATAAGTAAAAGATTTTAAAGCAGGCTTAGAGTTAAGATAAATGCTATCTATAACATATATCCCATACAGAAATTTCTATATGTTTTACATTAAGAAATGACATGGTCAGTATCAGATCTTGTATAAAGAATTCCTATAATTGTTGTTATTTCCTACTAAAATCCCAAAGATTTGATTAGGGCAAACAGCTTTTCGACAATTTTCAAATACCGTTCAAAGATATCTCTCCAAAATAAGGTTTAAAATAAATTATTTTTAAAATTGGAAAAATGAATATTACATTACACCGTGCATTTGTGTATAGTTCATCAAATGCAAAGAAAAAGACATTTTCTTTCTTTAAAATTTGACATCTATTTTTATTAAAAAATACAGCATTTTGATTAAGTCTAGTCACATGTAAATTGTTTAATTTTGAGTTGAGTGTGCTCATTTTACATATACATTTAGCAGTAATTAACCATTTACTACTTACATATACATTTAGCATTAGTTAACCATTTACTACTTACATATACATTTAGCAGTAATTAACCATTTACTACTTACATATACATTTAGCAGTAATTAACCAGTTACTACTTACATATACATTTAGCAGTAATTAACCATTTACTACTTACATATTTTTAGCAGTAATTGACCATTTACTACTTACATATACATTCAGCAGTAATTAACTATTTACTACTTTGTGGAATTTTTCAAGTTACATAAACCTTGTTTTATATTGTATTCTGTTTTAAGTTCAATTGATGTTAAAAGCACCATATTAACATTTGATGTGTCATTGAAGAGAAGTAGTTACTTCAGTAAGATATCTTATTGAGATCTATTTAAAACCTGCCCCTTTTCAAATTGAAATGGCTTTTAAGAAACAGTTTCTCCGATTTGACAAGATTGAATACAGTTTTTGTTAATTTCTCATTCTCCCAGTATTGAATGTTTAACTACATGTATCAATGGACATGTTCATTGGAAAGTTGTTAGAGTAGAGTGAAGGTGGAGTTGAATCAATGGTTGATATTGAAGAGGTAAGGTCAAAAAGAATTGCACAAAGCTGTATTTAGTCTGATTACTAGTTAAAGAAATCACTTGTGTAATAGTCAACATGAATGAAAAGTGGGCACGTAATATAAGTTAGTCATAATAGATTTCATTAGATAGATTTTTTAACCGCTATATCATATACATTTCACCCCATGTTGGTTTATTTAAACATTCCATTTATTAACTAATTAAAAAAATAATCATAATTATCAAGATGAAGTCAAGATAACATTAGTATAAATATTATTGAGCTATCCTATAGTGAAAAGATATTTTCTAATTAGCCGTCTGCAAATGTTTCATCATTCCCTTTTGTAAATTGGAATGCATTTCCTTTATTGAAAATCTTATAAAAAGTGAACTTAACAATATGGTTTTATCTTCAAGAATTATATCTGTACTTATGACGGTTTGCCATTATATTTTTGTCTTCTTCTTAAGTTCAAGTTGATTTCCAAATGTTAAGAGTTTATACTATAAGATATAAGGTGTTAATACTATAAAAGTACTGTTGTTTTACGGACCCTTAATGCTACTATAATTAAATGCATTTTTCCTTCTTTCAGGACTCAACCTTAAGATGAGAAGGGGAGAGCAGTCATGATACAGATGATAAAGATTGGAGGAGTTATATCCCTTGTCTAATTGATGTACTCAGGACCTTAAAGTACCTCAGGAAAGACAACTGACCTGTTATCAAAATTGCAGCAGTATTAAGTGCCTTCTTTGTATTGACTGAAAAAAATCTTTATTGTTTAGTAAAGATTTATGCACATTATACATTATAAACATATAAACATATTCATTTCAGTTTCATTTTCGAGGTCAAAAAATATCTTCTCAGGGCAATACTGTGTGATTGATTTTAGTAAGACATCAGAGAAAATTGACTTTATATTTTATTTTATTTTCAAACAAATTATTGAGAACTGCATTTTCAATAGATACTTTTAAGCTTTTGATATACATTTTAAAGATTATATGAAAATATAATCCATTCAACACACCTGATTGAACCACCCTCTCAATGACTGATCCACAATGCCGCTCCCCAACTCAACAAAGTCTTCTGTTAAAGTCGATTCAAAATCGGCAGACCACAAGATCAGCGACTATAAGTTAAGTGACCGTAAATTAAGTGACCATAAATTAAGTGACCATAAATTAAGTGACCATAAAATAAGTGACCTCAAAGTAAGTGACCACAAGCATTGTCACTCAGCAGTCTATGCTAATAACAACGGCCACCTGCAAAAGCCGTTAAGTATGCATCGTGTCATGAGTACCTCTGCCCTCAGGATTCCGCGACAGCGGACTCGATTCTGGCAACGGTATGTATGGCTTAACTGATGTAGTGGTAACTTTGGCTTACTTTCGTATACTAGTATGCCTTGAAGTGTATTTGTTGTTTTTATTTTAAATACTTCAGAGGAATACAAAAAATGATCATTATAATGACATGTAGCATGTATTACTGTAGAATAACACAGATAAAAGGCAGGGTAGCGCCACTACCTTTCTACAACTAAGCTGGAAGACATTGCCACATAAAACTTTTCCCTAAATTGGTAGATAATCAAACTGAAGCTTTGATTGGCTGAGGCACCACTAGTGGGGGACTAACCACTTGGTCACTAGCATCACTAATATTGTTATATTTATGACAACATTGACATTAAAATAATGTCCTCTTAAACTTGATATTGGATTTATGCTTAAATGCTGTTATATTACAAATGGTAAAATATTTTGTTAATCTGAATTTATTTATCTTTTTATAAACATTTGATGGTAACTTGTGGACCTTTCAGCCCTTTTATATGCCATTGTTATAAAGGTTTATTTTAAACAGTTTCAACTCATAAACCAATCTGCAATTTGATTAAACCTAACTGTTTAGGTGGTTAAAATGTGGTATTTATATAGCCATTTATTGTAAAGGAAAGTTTAAAAAAGCTTATGAAAAAACAATAGCTTTTTAATGAGAAAAATTTATATATTTGACATGTTTTGGTATTTTTATTGAAAATACAAATAACTGATTTTATGGTCTTAGTGACAGGTATGAGACTGACTGGTTTTTATTTTTACTGAAAGAAGCTGTTTTATGTTTCAGTGACATTTGAAGAAGTTATTTTTGTGTGTGTGTTATAGTAAAAATGACTTACTGGGTACATATATAGCTGAAATATTCTTATATAAACGTGTAGCTGTTGGTAGCTTGTTTTTCTTTTCTTATATCAGGACATGTAATGAAGGGGGATAACTTTGTCATGCTTTGTCCAATATCAAGATTGTTTTATCATTATTTCCCTTGTATTATGTAGGTTCCATTACATAATTCATTTTTTAATTTTTTTTGACCTGCTTAATATATATATAGATATATAGATATAGATATATTAATATGAATGGATGGCTTAATGGCTTATGTATAACTTGGTGTGCATGCTTGCATATATTTTTAACACAGACTTGTTAGGTTTCCTCATACAAAAGTGTTAACATATTTGTCAATTTGTTTATTCAACTGCTTTCTTCTTTTGCTTAAGCATTTTAGGCTAAAAGAAACCTATGTTGTATGTAAACCTAAAAACTGTTGTCTCTACTAATGCAATCACTATAGTAAAAAAGCTTATGTTAAATTGCATTGATTTTTATATTTTGGAGTTATTAGATATTGATACTTCAAATGTATTATACAACTTTCTTTGCTTTTTCGACCTTTAGATGCAAAACAGTCTTTTATTTTCTGTTAAATCCTTTTTCGATTAAACCACATTCCTGCATCAACACTCCCTCTTCCAGTTTTCCTGGATCTTTTTGTAGTTAAAATAAATTTCTCTACACCTATTTATTGTCTTGTATTGCAGCTGCTTTAACTTAAAGCAAAGTCCCCTACTCATTGCCAATACTTAAAATTGGCAGATGTTCTTTTTAGCTCACCTCAGCATATGCTTTCCTGGTCACCCATGGTCAAGTGCCTTGTTATCCTCATCCATCAACATTCTTCAACATCTTCTTCAAACCACTTGCCCAAATTGTCTTTCTCAGAAGTTTCAGCAGGCAGGTGGAATGAAAAGTTGTTAAAGAAATTTGATGTGTCAAAAAAAAAATGGCCGCTGGGGTGTTGTTGTTTTCAGAAAATAAAAAGGCTAAAGCCGTAAGCATTTAGTATAAATGTACATGTTCTTTGGAGGCCCATTGTCAAGTTTAAAAAAAAAAAAAAAAAGATCTGTCAAAAAAACATGGTGACCAGTGGTGTGGACATTTTTAATATAAATTTTTTATAACATTTGAAAATTTTGAAAATCTCTTGGTCTAAAATAACAAGAACTAGAACCTTAATATTTCGTATGCATCTTCCTTGAATGACCCTTATCAAGATTTTTGTTCTGTCGGAAAACATTGTGACCTGGGCTGTTGTCATTTCTATTATTAACTTATAAAAATCCCTCAAAAGAAAATGGCCACCATAGCTTTGGAAACTACAAGAGCTAGCACATGGATATTTGGTAGACAAGTTCCTTGGCTGGTCCTCAATAAAAACTGTTTAAAGAATTTTGATGGCTGATAGGGGTGTGGCAATTTTCTATATATGGCTATGTATTAAAACTTTGATAATGTCTTTGTCAAAAGCTTCAAGTGCTAGAACTTTGATATGTGCTATACATACTTTTTGACTGACCGTTGATCAAAATTATTCAAAGAATTTTGATCCTTCAAAAAATTTTGGCTGTCATTGGTGTGGCCATTTTCCATATATAGTAAAACTTTGGATTTTTTTGTCAGACCAAATCTCCTAAATCAATATGAAACTGATTGTCCAAATAGTATTAGTAAACTTCCTTAATAACAAAGTTTTAATTATTTTTGTCTGTTGAAAAAAACTTGCTTTACATCTGCAGAATACAGGTGAGCAATATAGTGCCATCTTGGACCTCTTGTCTTTAGTTTATGCCTCATTCAATGTGTGCAGAATAAAGAACTCCCTGAAAAGTTCACGTCTGTACTTTCTCTGACCTTGCAACATGTAACTGGTTTGCATCATTGTTCCAAAGACAAGCAAGCTGTTTAAATCTAATTCAGCTTGTACAGGAAATGTGGAGTATTTCTTTGATGAAAAGTTGATGAAAAGTGTGCATATTCAATATTTCTCAAGCTGTTATTTTATAAATCTTGTCCCATTTATAGCACATCTAAAGTACAGACAATTGTCTTGAGAGCCCAAGCTTATTCTGAAGGGAATGTCTAGAAAGTCTGGGTTTAATGCACAGGGAGAGAAATGACAACGTATGATGTATTTCAAAACTAGGTTAATGAAGCGCTGTGATGACGTCAATGGGATAGAAGAATCAATAAGGCTGGTAGCATTTAGTATGGTAGAAGAGAGATGAGAGTAGGAGAGATGTGATGGTCTACTAGCTTGTAGCAAGTTAAATACAAGTTTGAGCATAGGTAAATGGTGTAGATACTGATCACTCAAGTTATTGCTGAGGACCAGTCTTGTCAGACTGTGCACTATTTTCTGTCCAGCCTCATTTAATATGTCTTGTTGTCGCTGTTAAGATGATAAGCCAAAGAACTAACAATATATTAAAAGGTTATTATCCATATGTGCAATGTGTAGGATTCACAGCTAGCCGAAGTGCCATAGTACCACACATAACCTTGCAGTCTCCTGCTGTTCTTGGTTTGATTTAAAAACATTGGGCTCTTATCTTGCTACATTTCCTTAACCACTTAACACATTCTTAATCCTCTTCTCTCAGCTAGATGTACATGACAATGTGCCTTGACATATTACTTGAAACTCAGAAGCTAATAGTGCAGAACCTGATTAGATAGCTTGTACATGTACAATAAGCATGATCCATTTGTTTGTTTGTTTGTTTATTGGGTTTATCGTCCCGCCAACAGTATTTCAGTTATCTGGAGACGGTGTCCACTTGAAGCAGATATAGTGCTGCCTTCACTGTGTATAGCATGCCGTGAACACCTGGCATGATACCACACCCAGTCACATTATCCTGACACCGGTCCAACCAGTCGTGGAACTACCCTTATATTTGCTTGAGCGTTAGCAAGGGAGCTATACCACTATTATTTTTTACAACTTTGGTATGTCGCGGCCCGGGATCGAACCCAGGGCCTCCCGTACCCGGAGCCGACGCTCTATCGATTGCGCTACCAGGTCTGGTTGATCCATTTGTGTCTAGAAGCCCATAAATAAATTTCCTCCATCTTTATTAACTTTTGGCCAACTATACATGTATTGTTTATAAACCATAGTATTTCCTTATCATCAGCTTACATACTTGTGCATCATTAAGACTTGTTGATAGACACTTGTCAGCAAAAAGTGTTGATTTCCAACTCTCAGATCATGGTGTACACTCAGATCATGGTGTACACTCAGATCATGGTGTACACTCAGATCATTCATAGTGTACACTCAGATCATGGTGTACACTCAGATCATGGTGTACACTCAGATCATGGTGTACACTCAGATCATGGTGTACACTCAGATCATAGAGTACACTCAGATCATGGTGTACACTCAGATCATGGTGTACACTCAGATCATTCATAGTGTACACTCAGATCATGGTGTACACTCAGATCATGGTGTACACTCAGATCATAGTGTACACTCAGATCATGGTGTACACTCAGATCATAGTGTACACTCAGATCATGGTGTACACTCAGATCATGGTGTACACTCAGATCATTCATAGTGTACACTCAGATCATGGTGTACACTCAGATCATGGTGTACACTCAGATCATGGTGTACACTCAGATCATGGTGTACACTCAGATCATAGAGTACACTCAGATCATGGTGTACACTCAGATCATGGTGTACACTCAGATCATTCATAGTGTACACTCAGATCATGGTGTACACTCAGATCATGGTGTACACTCAGATCATAGTGTACACTCAGATCATGGTGTACACTCAGATCATAGTGTACACTCAGATCATGGTGTACACTCAGATCATGGTGTACACTCAGATCATGGTGTACATTCAGATCATGGCCTTCACTATCTAACTACTCCTAACCAATTTATGCTAACAGGCAAAAAGTAAAGAAAATTTGATAAAGCTTAAAAAAAAACGCCATCAAGGTTCTTGTAATCATAAATTATGTGTAATTTCCAAATTACAACATTTTCATTTTAAAAAATTCAGCCAAATTTAGGGAGTTCATCCATTTTACTTCATATATACTTACATCTTTCTGAACATAAAATAAATAGCTGGACTTAGCTATAATGATCATGATTGTTTTTATCTACTACTTATATGTGAAATAGAAATAGATATTGCACAACAAATGAGCTTAAAAGATTGTTCACTTTTAAAAACTTCTCATGATAAAAAACATTCACTTATTGCCTAATTAGCATATTTTTCTAGATATTTGAGACACCTCTACTATTATTATGGAGAAGGTTACCAAAAGCATAAGTTATCATTTGGCTAAACTATCCAAACAAATATTGTGTTAGGATATTTGTCTACTGTCTCATATAAGTAAGATTAACTAATAATTATGTTTGTAAATTAAATGCATAGAAGTAAAAGAAGTTTACTCTGGTATTATTCTTGTGATTTTGTTAATTATATTCTTATTCTTCTTTTTTCATAAAAAAACTTTGTATTGAAGTTGGAACAAATTGCTAAAATTTAATTACCATCCAAGACAGAGGAAAATAAAAGTTTACTGTTTCCTTGCTAAGCACAAATAGACAAGATTTAGAGAAATAGTGTAGATGCAGATCATCTGGATCCCATGGGGAGCTGTTTGTTCCAAAACTGAATGACTTGTTGCAATTCGTAATATTATGTTATCTTTTATGTAGGATTTTAGTTAATACTTAATATTTTATATTGTTTAGTAATAAAATGTAACATGATAAGGGTTAATCTTGTTCAGGTTCCATTTAATGGCTTTCAGTCTATCCAGCAAAGTTTGTCATTTTCCTCTTTGATTGCCAAGATAGATGGATCAACTGTATCCAGGGATCAGTGAAGATCTAATTTATTTCTGCATCTATCAGGATGGACTGCATCTCAGGGATTCATCTAGACATCTTCTCCTTCATTTACAATCAGACACTAGATACATCCACAGGGGATTTAATTATTTCCGACTAATTGAAATCTGTATGGAGAAAGTATGCAAGAATTCAACACTGACTGACGCGTGTTTGAAGTCCAGGAAAATATTGACAGGTCAAGGGATTGCAAGTAAAGAGGCTTAATTGTTTGGTAATTAAAAGTTAATTAGCCCCTCTTGCAATAAGTTGTTGTGTAATAAATTGAAGGTTGAACAACTTAATAGAGCAGATACACAGATAGTTGTCATCATTGTTCAATATTCTGCTGTTGGACTTGACACATGGTTGGAAAGTACACTAGTAATCTTCTCTGCTTTTGCCTTTTGGCTATGGTTTTGTTTTTTAAATTGAGGATCATGTATTGACTTTTTGCTATAATTATTAGTTATAATATTTGAAAGTGAGGGTCATGCTTTGATTAATTGTGCTGTACATTCTTTTTGAAAGATGAAGTCCAAAGTGTGTGTATGTGGTGTATATAGTACAGATCCTGATCAGACAGATCCCAGCAGGGTGTGGCTGATCTGGATCTACACTATTTGCATAATAAGCCTAATGAATAATCCAACAGCTGGCTAATACTTAACAATTAGCCTGCTAAGCACAAAATTTACCAAGCTAAGGCTAATGGTAAAGATCCTGATTTGCCTGTTTGTTTGCTAGGTTTTTTTATCGGGCTCTGCACTATTGTTTTGTCAGTCACTAGGAACATATCTAGTTACCAGTCGGTAGTTATGTTATTGTTTTTTTTTTGTTAGCAAATTAACTAGGGACTTAGTATAGGTTGCTAACATAGCACGCTATGGGTTTATACAACCTTGGCTCAGGTAAATCTAGACTGAAACATGCACTCAACATGCATATCACAGGACACACTATATCTTTGGCCAGGTATGTTTGTGGCTTGGATTTGTGACCTAGATAACAACTGGATCTGTGTCAGCTCTGTTGTTGATGTGGTCAGGTGACTAGATATATCTGTCATCATAACACTGAACTTGAATGGAATGTGAATGCTAGCATGACAAATATGCATGATAAAGGTACAAGTTTTATCACTGCAACTTGCTGAACAATTTACTGTTATAGCACTGATGCAGCAAACATTTAAGACACCAACTTACCAATAATGTTACACCACATTCAATACATAATGTGCTTACATCAAATTTATTAATGTCCCGTGCAAGGTTAGGTGGACCTATTGTTCCCATTTTTTTAATTACATTATAGTTTTAAACAATGAAGCTATTCTCACATCTGTTCTGGTAATCAGTTACATTCCATACAAAAAGTAAGACAGTGTTATGGGTAAATTTCAATTCATACAGTTTGTGTGTTCTTCACAGAATATAAAGGCTTTATATGTTATATTTGTAATATTTGCCAAGCATGTTGCATTGTCTACCTGAGTTTATCTCATACCTTTATATTGAGACCCTTTGGGGTTTAAATCCCGGTCAGGTTAAGGAATTCATTTAGAGATCATCATTTTGCTTTATTGCTACTATTATTATGTATGCAAGGATATTTCTTTACTTACAATAATTGCATAGAATTTTTTTTTGAATTGCTGGAGACCCAAAAGCTAGCAGGGCAGATCCTTATCAGACAACTCCCAGTGCAGCTACAATTGTTGCTTACAAAATGTATGCTTGATGAATTTTGTGCTTGTTAGGTTAAGAGTTAAAATGAGATTGTACTCAGCCATTTTATCCCCTCTAATAGGAGAACTAGTTTTAGAAACTTTCTTCTCTTCCCATATTTTGTCACCATCCGAGTCTGATCATGATGGAATAACAACTGTGCCGTAATCAATTCCACACAACTATAAAATCAATTTAGTGATGAAAAACACTGTAACAATGGTGACAACTGGGTATTATTACATGCTAATTGTCTTGTTTTGATAACAGTTCACTACTCGGAAAAACGTCACTTGTGCTTAGATGACATTGTCATGTAAGAGATACAAATGCCTAACAATAACATATTGTATTTTCCATAAAAATTATTGCAATAACTTAAGAAGAAATTTTTAAGAAACATTTTTTTTCATGTTTTGTTTCCTTTTGAATGCAGCAAAATGTCTACAAATACAAAAAAACAACAATTTGTTTGTTGTTCCATGTAAAATAATGCAGATTCCTGTAAAAGATTTGACCTTGGAGATGTTTTTTCCTCTAACAGATGTAAAAACTATATAAAAATGTTATTATGATATCATTACCATAGAAACACATCTTTAGGTATTAGAGCAACCAGTCAGTCTCATACCATGTATAAACAGTTAGAACATTTTTATACACACACTTTAAAATTGTGATTTCATTATTATATTGTTTTATTTTAATTAAATATAAGTACATGACTTTACAAAATATTGGAATAACAGCAGTCATTGAACCGTTGTCTTGTACTAACTCTGCATCTTTTATTTTTCAGGAACTTAATGTATGATTTTTTCTGTATTTTTCAGGAACCTAACAGTGTTTTGGAAAATTAGTTATACCTGTTATAGGTTACTTTTTAAATTTTTGCTCAATAAAAATAAAGATATACAAAATACATCTTGGATACAATACAAGTTATATTTCCAATGGTTGTCTCAATTGTTCTCAGTAGATTGTGTTTATATTTAAAATCTACCATATTGCATTATTTTCAGGTCTTCCTCTTGTTGTCTTTATTCTACTAGTTTTATCTTGCTTATATTTGACATCTAAAATATTGTTCTTGTTTTCCAGGTCGTGAAAAGTAGTACCAACAGTAAAAATGTTTTGTATTTCTTTGCTTATCTGATACATAAATGGTTTGTATATATTATATTTTATACATTATATATCATTTTGTGTTTCAGATATACACAATTTAGTTCAATCACCTTAATGTCTTATGAAATTTTATTCCACAACATGCAACCATTGCTTTTCAAAGACTGGATATGGTATAAACTGCTGTTTATTTTCATGTAAAGAAACATAAATGCATAAATATGCAACATAAACATATTGTTATTACTTACTTGAACAGAGGGTTTGCTTATTGGAACATAATGTTTTAAGTAATTTTATTACACATGAGTGTGTTTCATCATAATATTGAGATATATGGATGTAATGACACCTCCTACCCTTTTGTATAGAAATTATTCTGTAGTAAATCAAATGTACAATGGATTGGGAATTAGAAAGCATGCAAGTCTTCAGCTTCAAATAAACAACTCTTCAGAAATATAGATTGTGCATTGGGGGAAAAAACAAACATACTTCTAGATTCAAAAAACTAAATAAATTACTTACTGTTCCACCTAGATATTAAGTGATGGTTGGTAGAGTTACACCCCTTTATTATCTAGACATTGTTAATTATCTCCCATGAGTGAGCATAGCATATATGAAACTGAGAGAGTGTGAAAATTCCTATTGATGTCCAAAAGTCTTCCAAGTTTCTTAGCTTGTATTTCCCAAAGGCAGTGATGTTTGCTGCTTCCTGGAAAGGTCTATTTAGTATGTCCTTTGTAGCATCACTGGAATTGTGACGGTCATTTCTCTCCTATTGACCAAGGAACTTCCTGCCTAGAGGTCTGTGACTTCAAACATCAGCCTGTCTGACAAACTACTCATTGTTTGGGTTCCATTTAATGGCAAAGTGCCCAAATTTCCTTGCCAATATTTTGCCCATGAAAAGCTTGTACTATCATTTCTTAGCATTGTTCTATCTTTTATACAGTTACAAAAGAGATGGAAGTGGGGCAAATTCTTTTCTTCTGTTTTGGCAAATTCTTTTCTCTGGTGAAGATTTACACAAAAACAGATGTTTAAATGGTATGGTATGGTAACCTTAATTTTATGAATGGAAATTTATATACTTAGGCATTTCCTTCAATATAATAAGCAAATTCATTGTTTAAATCAAAAATACATCTTTAATTTAATTTCCAGAAAGTTTGCAGACATGTCATATGAAGAAATTATCTTGGATTAAATTCCTAAAATAAATTGCTTCTGTATTACTAAAATTAAAATGCTAAACAAACAAAAACTATTTCCATCTGAAGAAACCGTGCAATGCCATAATCATATTGAATCCTGAAGAAATTTGTCTGCTTCAGAACTCCATTGCATTACAATACTCTCTAAGCCAGAAGTCTGGGGAAATGAAAAGAATTGAAGAAAGGACAACTTTTTCTCGCTCTCCTGTCAGTAATTTCACAGTTTCAGCTATGTACTAAACTATATTCCTGTCTGTCAGCCCGTAGAGGAAAGATCGCTTTCATCGATATGTCACTGAGGATCAAATAATCCTTCAGGCAATTCATAGTCCTAGACCTTGCTTGTTTTGTTTGGTCATAGAACTACCGTTAAATTTGTTAGAGCAAGGGAGCTATTGAACTACCATTTCTAACAACTTTGGTATGTCATGGTATATCATGGTATGTATGTCATGGCCTAGCATTGAATCTGGAGCCTCCCGTACCAACATTGTTAGTTAGATTTGGGGTTTCTTGTGTCTACCTTTAACTTAAATTTGGAACCTGGTAAGGAGTCCACAGGATGAAATATATTTGTCCCTTATCAGACTATACTTGAAAATAACTATGGTTAGCAAAAGCAAGATTGGGGACTTAATAACTAGAAATATGTATGTCAGTAGAGAAATATTTAAAGGACTTGTCATTTTTCTATATAGGTGCGCACATAGTTTTTGATTATATTTGCATTTCACATAGATCACTAAGCACATCAGCAGTATTATTCAATAACGTTTTAGTCTTACCAGCCAGTTTTCTAAACCAAGCTGATAATTATATTTTAAATAATGATATCTGCTGATTATTATATCATATTTGTAAAATAGGACATTAATCTTACTTACCATGCACAACATCTTTAGTTCCAAAGTTCTGAAATTGTGCACTCTTAGCCTGCCAAGAGTAAATCCATTTGGTCAAGGCATATACAAGTAGTGTATATCTAGATAAGCCAGACACCAATAAGAGCTCTCTGTCTCTGATCCAGATCTGCATTATTAATTGCTTAAGAGTCTGGCAGTATCAGTTGTAACCTTTACACAGGTGTTAACATATAACTTGACTAGTATAAATGTTGCATGTCATGGGTTAATTAACTAAACTTGAGGAAAAATAACAACTGCAAACTACAAAAGGACATTTGATGTGAGAGCTCTCCAGGGAATTATGGGGATGTTTGAATTGAATTGTTGAAATAGAGTCAGCTAATTTAAATAGGAAATGAAATGTTCATAAAATTTCATTTAAAAAGTAATTGAAATTCTCTAATTCAGGTAGGACGGGGTCATTCACTCAGTACATTATGTTGATAGGGTGCTGCTGAAAATGTGGTTTATAATCTGTACTATTTGTTTTCATTATCATGTTAGCAAATAGTGCAGATCCTGATCATACAGCTTCCAACAGGAGCTGGCTGATCTAACTACACGTTCTAAGTCATACCAATTAATTGGTGCTAAGGTTAAAATTTTATTTAAATAGATCATTTACTTAATTACATTTCTTAATTAGGATGTATCAGTATGTACATTTCCTCATTAGGATGTATCAGTATGTACATTTATATACTTCCTTCATTTATATGGAATACTATCAAACAAACATGTTACTATAACATGCAATGCCAAGAGTCCGGTACATCTGTACATAGTTGTATATACAGCTCTCCAGTGGTTGACTTTGTTGGTGTTGTCAGTCAATGTGATGAAAGCTGAAATCTCAACCTACATTATTCACAAAGTGCTTTGTTGATGATTTCAATTATAATACGATAAGCATATATTAAGTAAATATAAATGGGAATTTTATAAGTACTAAATTATGACAGTTTCATAAAATTTTAAACTCACCTAAATCTCATCCATCCCATGCTAATAGATTTCTTAATATACAGATGGTAAATTAAATTTCAAAAAATATTTAAAAAAAACACACATTTTACTTTCGAGTTAAAGTATTCAATGTCTAAGTTTGTATAGTAAAATTGTTGAATTAATTAAGATTAAAGTTGTAAATAGTCTACTTCAGCCTATATCAATCATATAAACTTTGATATAATGTTTTTCATATTTTATCACCAAGTTTATCATCTTGTATTTATCATGCATTTTTAAAACCATTCAAACATGTTACTGTTATCCTCAGGTAAATATGGTGTGTTTAAACACTACAAACCTTGCAGATTGTACACTTCACTTTGGGCTTAAAGTATAGCAAATGTAATGTTGCAACTCCAATTGAAGTGTATCAAAATTAGGGTTAAAATGCTTCAAAACTGAGGGTTGAGTGATCGAATCCAAGTAGGCACAAATGGTCTTTTTTTTTCTTTCTACATTTTCACTTTGACAGTTATTTTTGCACCAGTCTACAAGATTCAGAAGGATTCTTTTTAATATTGATTAGTTTTGAATTTTGTTTTGTAAATGAATGTTAATTGCTTTACCTTAAGTAACCCTTGCAATGCCTATCACATATTTACATGTATAAGGCTAAGGTAAAAAGCATTGGTCCAGATCAGCCAGATCCATGCTGGAAATTGTCAGATCAGGATCTACACTATTTGCTGCTCAGTCCATAAATAGGTAATATTTTAATGTAATATTTATGATGTATAAGCTAAAAAGTAAAGTTTGCATAAGGTTTGAACAAAAATGTATAAGGATAAGCTCAGTTTATCTATAAAGACTGTCCATAATACTGATTGATGATCATAATGAATAAAAAATATTTGAATCTTTTTTACAATATAACACTTTGTAAGAATGATTTGCCAAAAAAGTTAAGTCAAGAATTGATTTAAACCCTTAGCTTGCTATATGTTGTTAAAAACACATGCTGAATTCTCAGGATTCTTTGCTATAATATTATATATAGTACATGTTAGGGTTGTTGTACTTGTTTAAACAGAGACTGAGCAGCAAATAGTGCAGATCCTGATCTGGATCTATACTATTTGCCTAAACCTTTAAAATACGCTCATTGCAAGCTAATATTTAATGAAAGTTGAAAGTTTACACTTTTTCTTGTAAACATGGAATTCATAACCAATCAAATCACCCCCCTGTAAAAATAAAATTAACAACAAATAAATACATAAATGAGCTTGAAGACAAAACTGTTTGTTTTGTTTGAATTTGTTTTTCATTACATTGCAATGACACAATTCTGTTCATATCATCAATGTCCAGGTAATTATTGGTGGAGGAAGACCCCAGACTTACATCTAGATAGAACATGGAAGTTCATGCCCTGGCCGGGACTCACCCAGGCGGTGAAAGGCTCGGAGTTTCCAGGCAGCGACTCTAACTGCTTAGCCATGTTTTCCCCTAGACAAAAACTGTGACATAGTAAATGCTTAACCTGTATGGAAAAATAATTAACTAGTTACATAAATGGACTCTGTATATGGCCAAGGAACCAGTTATTTCTAGACAATCTGCAGCAAATAGTGCTGATCCTTATTAGACATCTGTTGATCTGCATATTTTTTTTTCCTTAACATCTTTAGGTTTGGCTTAAGGTTGACAGCTATCTTGTCAACTAAGTGAACATGAAAGATTGAGACTATATTTTCATCACGTTAGTCTAATTACTTAATATGTTTGTCCAGACATCAAGGTTTTATGGTTATTCAATACTCAGTTGTTACTTGTATTATATTATTTATATGCAGAATAACACTGTCATGTACTAAATATTGATGTTAAAACATGGAACTAATTTCTTTTGAGAAGAAAGGACTGAACTGTTTACTTTCGATGTAGATTACCGTAATAATAAGTAATAATAGAGTATTAGGTATACATATTAAGTTTTAGCCTTCAAAGTAATTAGGTAGATGACATAAATCTACTTTATAGAGTTCAAATGAATGTGTGTAATTTTGCTAATTAGAAACAAAACAATTTTCTGTTGATATAAATAGAAACTCATTTAAATAGTTTCTCGAAATTTAAAACAACATTCCTAAGCCCATGGTGCAGATGTCGGATGAAGCATTCATCCCACAGATGTAGGAATACACTTTTTTACGGGTATTGCTATAAGATCAGCTGCTGTATCCATAAAGTCCTTTTCTACCGAACTCACCTCCCCCATACCCATCCCATCTATCTCTACCATCGCTACCACTTTTCCTAAATTTGTTGCCAAAAATCTTCAAGGAGCCATTGCAGCTTGTGTATAAAGGTCTTAAAGAGATGGATCGAAGGGAGAATAAATATTTGTGAAAGTCAAATCTGTGTCTTTCTCCGCTTAGTGGCAAGGATCAATACAGTGACAGGACACTGAGGCAAGCAGTGCTAAGAGAAAGTCTCTGTTTCTTCTCAACAACACATTGCTAGTTTTACATCTGTGTTCTATGGCCATCTTTCTCTCCTCATAAAAATCTATCCATGAGCAATGTACTATTAATCGAGGGAACAAGAGATTAATGTTATTACATTTACTGGAGTTAATTCTGTTTGGGATGCTGGTCCATACTGTCATCAATGGATATTGGTTGGAAACACAGAACTGTGCAGGATACAGAAAATATCATTGGCCTTACAGGGGCTAGCTATGGCTGGTAAAACAATGCTGTTTGAAGGAAACTGATATTTGGTTCATAAGATAAAACTGTTGTTTGTTACACTTGTTGGTGAAAATATTTAACGCTATTTCTGATCAGTGGAGAAGCAGCTGTAACATTGTTAAAGATGGAGACGAGTTGTTGTAGCAGCCAATATGTCTGCCTGATAATTATCAAGGAACATGACCACTTGTTGACTGCTAAACAAGCCATGCACCATTGATTGAGCAGTTACTAGTTTTGTCTAATGAAACTAGGCTAAAAAATGTCATTGTTAATCAAATATTCAGTATGTTGCCCTATGTCAAAAATTAAACAGCTGAATATTTAATGAATACTGCACTGTAAGTTAAACTGTGTTATAGGGGCTTCGATTGTGGAATATTGATCTGCAAGTTTTAAATGCTCGGCAGCTGAAAGAAGTCTTTATAGGAATATATTGAACATAAATAATTTATCACAGATTGGATGGAGTTTTATAGTGTTTGTGCTTTGTTTTATGAAATTCAAATGAATATCCCCATATTCATGCTATATTGTGAGTACTTAATATGTGCATTTGCATCTAATATGTATACAACATTAGAACTGTTGTGTTGGTGATACCACAATGCAGAAACTAGTGCAGTACCTGACTCCAAACTTTAAAAGCAATGGATGCAATGTTGTCAAGTTATCTAAGCATCGTGACCGGAAGCGTGGACGTGACAAGAGCCGCGATAGAGACAAGAGCAAGACTAATGGGCTTACAATTGACAAACACGCAGAAAATCTTAACTTTTCCATGTACTTTCATTCCAGACATGCTGAAGACTTAATAGTTACACCATTTGCTCAAGTTCTTGCAAGTTTGCGGAGCGTGAGAAATAACTACATCAACTTGACAAACCTACAGAATGTGCAAGGCCCTAGAGACAGGTAAGTGACACTGAATGTTCTAAACCATGTTCTTACCTAGATAATAACTTTAGTATGTTAAAGTACTAAGCCCAAAGAGGAAAGTACTATGCCCAAAGATGGTAGGTATATATGTGTGTATATATATACATTAACATATTATTAACAATATATATTAATAAAACTGATACCATCAGAGTAAAAGAACTTTCATACAGCAGGAGGATGTTTGAGTTAAGTGTTTGCTCTTTTGTGATTTTTTTATCCTAGTGACCTATTTATTTGTATAATTTGATAGTAAGCATGTCAGTATTAGGCACCTTTTTGTATAGATCTAAGAAAATGACTAGGAATTAATATGAGTTATTAAAAGTGACCCCAAGCAAAAATCTTTCTAGCAGCACTAGTACACTACATGTCAGCTGGAAGACTATTGGACAATGATAAAGTCATAGTTTTTATTACAGATATGTTATTGGTCTTCCTAAAATATACCCTTCCAGCTGAACCCGCACTGGTTCGTCCATTAGATCCTGGCTGTCAAATATAACTATATATAAAACCAAGGCTCGGTCAAGACTTGTTAATACTTTATTGTAATCTGTTGATGTGACAATCTGTCCGGGATTATTGGTTCTAGCAGTAACAAATGGTTACAGTCTGCCCTTGTCAGAAGTATCTGGGAGGAATGGTTTGAGCTAACACAAGGTCTTAACTGAGAAATGGCTCTGCAAGTGAGTTTTGTTCCATGAATAGTATTGAACTGAGATCCACTAGCTAAAGAACTTTTCTTTGATAAAACATTACAACACTTAAATTTGCATCACTGAATCTACCAAATGTAATCTTTTGTCTTCAGCATTTATTTTTTCTTAATAAGATTCAAAGCATAAATTCTTTAGGCTAAGGCAAGTAATGTTGATCAGAGCTAGGAGCTGTTGGATTAGGATCTTCACTACTGCTGCTAGGTCTCTTTTAGTATATCTGTAGTCTTTGCATTTAACAGATAATTACCAAGAATTTTGTATGGGCTATTAACCAGAAATGATCAGGGTTATAAGCTAAAACTTTTCATATGGCTATCTTTTGATGGATTATCTCAAAACCAATGAAATCATTCTAAATTTTTTTCTTGCTTTCTACTTTAAAACCTTACTCATAATCATTTTGTTTCTCTCATATGTTTCTTTTTCATAAATATTGTTGCTGTCACTTTTTGTTACTTCTCCATCATGTAATCATGGATTTCTCATGTGTTATGCATGAAAGTAATGGCACGTTTAATAGTCGAGAAATAAATCATTATAAAATCAGTTGATTTATCTAGTTGGTGAGAAATGTAAGTTTTATTATATGTGTAGTCACCATAAGAGAGCTTTATTGTACCCCTACAGCAAGGTTTTTGTTTTTTTTTGGAAATTTAAGTATGATGTTTATCAATCTAGTTTCCTTGATGATTTATAATTACAGCATGTGTTTCAGATCAGTAATATGCCCACAGGCAAACATCAAAATGTCTACTTTAACCTTTTTTTTCTCCATTTTTTCTTTTGAACATGAATCATGAAAAAGTTCATTTTGTAAGTTTAAAATTGCTTTAAAGTAATTTTTTTGTTGTTGTTTTCTTTTTTTAAATTCATTAAGACGCAGTTTTTTGCCCCAAATTATGATAAAAAAGTGGGGGATGCGTCTTATCTATGCGAATTTAAGTTTTCCCCTTTTTTCCCAGACCAAAATTGACCCTTAGACTAATGTATATTATGTATATTTATTTTTTGTGTAAGAAACCTGGTAGCACAGGTAGATGTCAAAAGCCTAATCCCAAGTCGAACTTCTTAAAATTACACTAGCATAACTGTATTTTTTTACTATTATCTTAACTCAGCATAAATCCAGTAGGAGCTGTTAGATCAGGATCTTCACCATTTGTTGTTGTGTCCATCAAGAAACAACTTGTTACTGCTACATGAAGCTGTTGGTGAATCACTAAGAATTTATATGGTTTATAACAAATGCAGCATACTAAGTGTTGAAATGGTTTGTTCCTGGTATGGTTGGCCCTTTGAGGGGTCAGGAGTAGATGTGGTCAAATGGTGAAATGGGTTGTTCCATGTATGGTTATCCTTTTGAGGGGTCAGAAGTAGGTGTGGTCAACTGATGAAATGGGTTGTTCCAGGTATGGTCATCCCTTTGAGGGGTCACGAGCAGGTGTGGTCAAGTGGTGAAATGGGTTGTCCTACGTATGGTTGGCCCTTTGAGGGGTCAGGAGTAGGTGTGGTGAAATGGGTGTTCCAGGTATAGTTAGCCCTTTGAGAGGTCCTTGAGTAAAGGTGGTCAGTTGGTGAAAGGAGTTGTTCCATTTATAGTTGGCCCTTTGAACCGTTGGGAGTAGGTGTAGTCACCACATGGTCACAAAGTGCTATCACAGTGAAGGCAGCACTGTATATGTATCATATGAACATTGCCTTCGTTAAGTTTGAACTTAATAGTTGTTTTAAATAGTGAATTTAACATAGTACAATAAGAAATATATTTATCTGTAAGGAAATAAGCATTGATATACCTGTTGTCTGTAGAATTTTACACTCAAATACAAAAATATTTACAGGGAAGGAAATATGTTTTTAATGATGTGTTGTTTGGGAGATTTCACACTCAGTTTATAATTATTCCTTATATGTTTTATTGGAATGAGTTCTTTTGCCATTATAAGCCTCTATGGGAGCATGTAAGACAATATTGATTGGACCCTGCCAGGGATTAAGCAGTGTCAGTACTGGAGGTGGATCAATATCCCCTTCCTTTCCTGTCTGGGCTGCAAGGTTTAAACTAGCTGCATTACTCCTTGTTTGAAAAATAAACTGTGTAGCCCTTGTTCATTTAATGGGGTTTATAACACTTGGAAAAATGTTCAGATATGGCTGCACTCATGAAAGGCCCATTTTCATACTGCAATGAGAGATTACTGCCTAAAACAAAATATAATTATGAAAACATAATTATTATATACGTGTATTTTGATGATGCCTATTAAGACTCATGGTCAGTGCGTTCAAAACTGACACACTTTGATTTACTTTATATTTATCTGTTGTTCTTTGTTGTTTTTGTTTTATCATAAAATAATTATTTTCAAAATGTATGAAGATGTTGTGCAATTAGCATCTGTAGGTGATTTTCTGTTCATTCTTTACACTATTTATAGTATGAACACATTTTTGACACTTTTCTGATAAATTAATTTTTCTATCCCATTAGTTCATATTCATGAAGTCTCAAGATGACTTTTACAGAACAATGACTTAAGTCTTGTTTGATTATGTGAAATATCCTCATCATCTTTTCCACAACATGTTAAAATTTATAAATTGTATTTCAACTAACAAGAATAGTACTGAGCTGAATTTTGACAAACTTTTTTCAATATTATTTTGATAGATTTTCTCTAGATAGAATAAACTGATCTTTGCATGTTTGTATAGTTTGCATTATCATTGTCTATGGTAAAATTTTCTTTAGAAAGAAACAACAGGAGCTTCTGGTAAAAATTTAGCTTCAACAGAAGTCAGACCACAAATCTATCCATTACCAGAGGGTGTTCTCATACTGGGCTTTAATGGTGTTCTGCAGACTGGGCTTTAATGGTGTTCTGCAGACTGGGCTTTAATGGTGTTCTGCAGACTGGAATTTAATGGTGTTCTACAGACTGGGCTTTAATGGTGTTCTGCAGACTGGGCTTTAATGATGTTCTACAGACTGGAATTTAATGGTGTTCTACAGACTGGAATTTAATGGTGTTCTACAGACTAGGCTTTAATGGTGTTCTACAGGCTGGGCTTTAATGGTGTTCTACAGGCTGGGCTTTAATGGTGTTCTACAGACTGGGATTTAATGGTGTTCTACAGACTGGACTTTAATGGTGTTCTACAGACTGGAATTTAATGGTGTTCTACAGACTAGGCTTTAATGGTGTTCTACAGGCTGGGCTTTAATGGTGTTCTACAGACTGGGATTTAATGGTGTTCTACAGGCTGGGCTTTAATGGTGTTCTACAGACTGGGATTTAATGGTGTTCTACAGACTGGAATTTAATGGTGTTCTACAGACTAGGCTTTAATGGTGTTCTACAGGCTGGGATTTAATGGTGTTCTACAGGCTAGGCTTTAATGGTGTTCTACAGGCTGGGCTTTAATGGTGTTCTACAGGCTGGGCTTTAATGGTGGTCTACAGGCTAGGCTTTAATGGTGTTCTACAGACTGGGATTTAATGGTGTTCTACAGACTGGGCTTTAATGATGTTCTACAGACTGGAATTTCATGGTGTTGTACAGGCTGGGCTTTAATGGTGTTCTACAGGCTGGGCTTTAATGGTGTTCTACAGACTGGGATTTAAGGGTGTTCTACAGGCTGGGCTTAAATGGTGGTCTACAGGCTGGGCTTTAATGGTGCTCTACAGGCTTGGCTTTAATGGTGTTCTACAGGCTGGGCTTTAATGGTGTTCTACTGGCTGGGCTTTAATGGTGTTCTACAGGCTGGGCTTTAATGGTGTTCTACAGGCTGGGCTTTAATGGTGTTCTACTGGCTGGGCTTTAATGGTGTTCTACTGGCTGGGCTTTAATGGCGTTCTACAGGCTGGGCTTTAATGGTGTTCTACAGGCTGGGCTTTAATGGTGTTCTACAGGCTGGGCTTTAATGATGTTCTACAGGCTGGGCTTTAATAGTGTTCTACAGGCTAGGCTTTAATGGTGTTTTACAGGCTGGGCTTTAATGGTGGTCTACATGCTGGGCTTTAATGGTGTTCTACAGACTGGGCTTTAATGGTGTTTTACAGGCTGGGCTTTAATGGTGTTCTACATGCTAGGCTTTAATGGTGTTCTACAGACTGGGCTTTTAGGATGTTCTACAGGCTGGGCTTTAATGGCGTTCTTCAGGCTAGGCTTTAATGGTGTTCTACAGGCTAGGCTTTAATGGTGTTCTACAGACTGGGCTTTAATGGTATTCTACAGGCTGGGCTTTAATGGTGTTCTTCAGGCTAGGCTTTAATGGTGTTCTACAAACTGGGCTTAAATGGTGTTCGACAGGCTGGGCTTCAATGGTGTTCTACAGACTGGGATTTAATACTGACTGGGCTTTAATGGTGTTCTACAGGCTGGGCTTTAATGGTTTTCTACAGGCTGGGCTTTAATGGTGTTCTACAGACTGGGCTTTAATGGTGTTCTTCAGGCTGGGTTTTAATGGTGTTCTACAGACTGGGCTTTAATGGTGTTCTACAAACTGGGCTTAAATGGTGTTCTACAGACTGGGCTTTAATGGTGTTCTACAGATTGGGATTTAATGGTGTTCTACTGACTGGGCTTAAATGGTGTTCTACAAACTGGGCTTTAATGGTGTTCTACAGACTGGGCTTTAATGGTGTTCTACAGACTGGGATTTAATGGTGTTCTACTGACTGGGCTTTAATGGTGTTCTACAGGCTGGGCTTTAATGGTGTTCTACAGGCTGGGCTTGAAGGGTGTTCTACAGACTGGGCTTAAATGGTGTTCTACAGGCTGGGCTTTAATGGTGTTTTACAGACTTGGCTTTAATGGTGTTCTTCAGGCTGGGCTTTAATGGTGTTCTACAAACTGGGATTTAATGGTGTTCTACAGACTAGGCTTTAATGGTGTTCTTCAGACTGGGCTTTAATGGTGTTCTACAAACTGGGATTTAATGGTGTTCTACAGACTGGGCTTTAATGGTGTTCTACAGGCTGGGCTTAAATGGTGTTCTACAGACTGGGATTTAATGGTGGTCTACAGGCTAGGCTTTAATGGTGTTCTACAGCCTGGGATTGAATGGTGTTCTACAGGCTGGGCTTTAATGGTGTTCTACTGACTGGGCTTTAATGGTGTTCTACAGACTGGGATTTAATGGTGTTCTACAGACTGGGCTTTAATGGTGTTCTACAGACTGGGATTTAATGGTGTTCTACAGACTGGAATTTAATGTTGTTCTACAGACTGGGCTTTAATGGTGTTCTGCAGACTGGAATTTAATGGTGGTCTACAGGCTGGGCTTTAATGGTGTTCTGCAGACTGGAATTTAATGGTGGTCTACAGGCTGGGCTTTAATGGTGTTCTGCAGGCTGGGCGTTTATGGTGTTCTACAGACTGGGCTTTAATGGTGTTCTGCAGACTGGAATTTAATGGTGGTCTACAGGCTGGGCTTTTATGGTGTTCTACAGGCTGGGCTTTAATGGTGTTCTACAGGCTGGGCTTTAGGGGTGTTCTTCAGGCTAGGCTTTAATGGTGTTCTACAGACTGGGCTTTAATGGTGTTCTACTGGCTGGGTTTTAATGGTGTTCTACAGACTGGACTTTAATGGTGTTCTACAGGCTGGGCTTTAATGGTGTTCTACAGACTGGGCTTTAATGGTGTTCTACAGGCTGGGCTTTAATGGTGTTCTACAGGCTGGGCTTTAATGGTGTTCTACAGGCTGGGCTTCAATGGTGTTCTACAGGCTGGGCTTCAAGGGTGTTCTACAGGCTGGGCTTAAATGGCATTCTACAGGCTGGGTTTTAATGGTGTTCTACAGGCTGGGCTTTAAGTAAAACTGTTGCACAAACTTGGATAATATTCCTCAATGTCAATCTTCAATGGACACAAAAAATTGCAAAATGCTTTTTAAATGGTTACATTCCCTCATTATTTAATTCAGGACTAGATACAAGTGACAAGAACTGACAAGACCTGACTAGGTCCATGGTGTTATTTTTTGGACCAAGGCTTATTAATTGTTGATGGACTGTGATGTTTCACTATCTCAGCCCAAGTTTCTGATGGCAAAGGATACAAAAACAGACTTGACCTTTTGTTGTGTGGACAAGAATGATTTTGTTTTATAGGAACTCATGTCTAGACTTCTACTTATTGGTCAGTTACAAGTCCTGCAACTTTCATTAATTTTGTCAGCTCCATTTGCAGAGACGTCCATGGCTCTATATATAGCACTTCACAATGTCGCTGGAGACTCGTTGAGCTTAACCTGTCTGGCATTGCAAAGGGCATAATGACAACAGTGGAAACACAAAAACTATCAATTAACAATAAAATTTAAATAATAATTGTTGTTGTTTTATTTATTCTAAATAATGACAGCTATCATAATATCATAGGTAGCTTTGTAATGATATTGTTTCATGTCTAAAGATTATGTTAGAGGTCCAAATCTGCATTTAATTATAGTGTTTATGTTGTCTAACTTGCATGATATTGCTTTCAAAAGAATAACATCATCTCTCAAGTTAAGAGTTGAAATCTGGTGCCCCAAGCTCAATTGTTATATATAAGATTATCTAGAACAGGCACAACATCAGGAAAGATGAATATGGTTCACAATGGTGGCATTCCTCCAAGTACTTCTATGTTATTCTATGCCAGGAGCAACACTCATGTTTTTCAATCTTTAGTGGATGTTGAATACAGATTGATACATTTAGGAATCTGCCAATTAAGGAGCTGTTTGTACACCATCCTATAGTGATTTCTTTTTGCTGGTTGGGTTTTGTGTCCGATATATTTTTTATGGTTATTCCAGAATGTTTTCGGCTGTTGTTATTCAATGCAAATTTCCATTCATTGAAATGTGTGAAATGCCTTACTCAGTATGTGAGTGTGTTGGCTTGGTCAGTTGAGGGAGGGTACCTTTAACCATGTTGTCAGAACTTTTTTAATTACATTATTTAAGGGACTATTTACAAGCACTTTGCTCTATTGAGATTCTTTCAAAAGTAATATGGTTATCTGATAATGTTCATTTCATTACCATAAAGGAATAATATGAACATGTTTCTTTATTTTTTTAAATGCCAAGTGCCCTATCCAACATTTAAGAAAGTACTGGTTCATTTTCATTTGAACTTAAACCTGATCCTGAGCTTTGCTAGTCATATCTGTTGCTGACAACACTGATGTTCCTAAAACACATTGTATAAATACAGTCTATATCCCTAGAACAAGTATTTGCATTTGTTCAAGTTATTGCATCACCACATTTGTGGCTCTAATAGCACTAGACAATTTAGGTAGGGAAATGCTTACAGTATCGACCACTATTGGAAGACCATGTCTCATTGACGTCATAGTGAACTATTATTTCACATTGAATCTGCTGAGCATGAATTGATCAATATTTTGCAAATAGCATAGATCCATACTGCCAGATTCTGCTGAGCATGGTCTGATCAGAATCTACACTATCTGCTGCGATGTTTACAGCTTTGTCTTCTAACCTTTGCAGGAAGTCTAAAGAGTATAAGTAAGATTTTGATAAGAAATATCTTATATCGGTGTAAGGGACCAATGTTTTCATCTCACTCCACTGGCAGAGAAATGGGTCATTATGTCATTGGTGTGTGTATTGGAGCTCCCCAGTGGGCAGTAACATTATGTTTTGTGGTACTGTGTGCTGTTTTTAACCCCTATTCTACAGCCTTAGTTAATTTAACATATTACCATATTTCTTAGTTATTTTCTTACAACTGGACAAATTTCAGGAGACTTCAGGCAGTAAAAAAGTTGCTTCTTCCGTTGCCTATGCCAATTCAGGTTCTTTGGTTCTGGAATGAGAAGTTGGTACTGGAATGAGAAGAGTTCTTGAAACCTGTTTTACTAAATTCCTTTGTGCTAGCATTTAGTGATTTGTACTTTCAATTGTAACTCCTAATCTTCTTATCACACAGCTGATCAAGCAGAGACAGTAAAGTGAAGATCCAGGTCATCCAGCTACCGCTTCTTTATTATTGCAATAGTATTGCAAAATGGTCCATCTATATTGGCAGTATAATATTTCCACTGTGAGGTATTATGAGTTTGATATGATTAGCAGAAACACATTAACTGTCTTTCACAGTGACCTTTTGGTGTTATTTTGAATCATAAACTTGTTCTGTGTTAAATCAATTGGTTAAAAATGGTCCCACATTTTCCATCATAGACTTGATATGACTTCACTTACAGATGTTAATACTGGTATAAGTACCCATTTTTTTTTTTATAAGACTGGTTACACAACTTCAGTTTGTCTAAGACTATGGTTACACAACTAAAACTTATATTTAGCTTATAGTCACACAATTTAAGCTTGAGTCTGTGACCAGCAAGGCTTTTATGAATAGACTCAGACTCACCAGCCACAATAGCTCAGGTGGTAGAGCATCGGCTTGCGGATCGGGAGATCGTGGGTTCGAACCCCGACCGGGTCAAACTAAAGACTTTTAAGTTGGTAGTAGTGGCTTCCCTCCTTACGCTCGGGGCTAAGGGGACAGCATTACGCCTGACTCGTCGGTGTCAGTATAATGGACCGGCCGGGTTCAGTCCCTGGGCACCTCATAAGTGCCCCTGTGCTATAATGATAGAAATGTCGCTGCGCAGTATCGGCAAAAATGCCGGCTAATCCTAATCCTAATCCTAAACTCGGACTCAATTTTGTGCCAAAATAACATTTTACTATTATTCTGTTTTCATAGTCATGCACTAAATGCTGGTCTTAGACTGAAGCTGAAAGTTTTATAATCTTAAGTTGAGTTCTGGCCATTATTGTATTTGAAAACATTTGCTGAGGATACATGGTGCAATTGCTCAGGATAAGGCTCCATCTAAATGCATATAAGCTCGATATAAAGGGATCCGCATGTTTAGGAGGACCAAAGACGTCACAAACCATCTGAAGAGTCCCATGCCTCCTACCAGCAACTGTTGATTATTTAATACTTAAAAGTGTAGATCTGGATCAATAACCTTCTACCAGCAACTGATGATTATGTATTTCTTAAAAGTGTAGATCTGGATCAATAACCTTCTACCTGCAACTGATGATTAATATGTATTTAATAATGGTGTAGATCTGGATCAATAACCTTCTACCAGCAATTAATTATAATGTATTTATTGATTGTGTAGATCCGGATCAATAAGCTTCTACCAGCAACTGATGATTATGTATTTCTTAAAAGTGTAGATCTGGATCAATAACCTTCTACCAGCAATTAATTATAATGTATTTATTGATTGTGTAGATCCGGATCAATAAGCTTCTACCAGCAACTGATGATTGTGTATTTCTTAATGGTGTAGATCCGGATCAATAACCTTCTACTAGCAACTGATGATTATGTATTTCTTAAAAGTGTAGATCTGGATCAATAAGCTTCTAACAGCAACTGATGATTGTGTATTTCTTAATGGTGTAGATCCGGATCAATAACCTTCTACTAGCAACTGATGATTATATATTTCTTAAAAGTGTAGATCTGGATCAATAAGCTTCTACCAGCAACTGATGATTGTGTATTTCTTAAAAGTGTAGATCTGGATCAATAACCTTCTACTAGCAACTGATGATTGTGTATTTCTTAAAAGTGTAGATCCGGATCAATAAGCTTCTACCAGCAACTGATGATTGTGTATTTCTTAATGGTGTAGATCCGGATCAATAAACTTCTACTAGCAACTGATGATTATGTATTTCTTAAAAGTGTAGATCTGGATCAATAAGCTTCTACCAGCAACTGATGATTGTGTATTTCTTAAAAGTGTAGATCTGGATCAATAACCTTCTACCAGCAATTAATTATAATGTATTTATTGATTGTGTAGATCCGGATCAATAAGCTTCTACCAGCAACTGATGATTGTGTATTTCTTAATGGTGTAGATCCGGATCAATAACCTTCTACTAGCAACTGATGATTATGTATTTCTTAAAAGTGTAGATCTGGATCAATAAGCTTCTACCAGCAACTGATGATTGTGTATTTCTTAATGGTGTAGATCCGGATCAATAACCTTCTACTAGCAACTGATGATTATGTATTTCTTAAAAGTGTAGATCTGGATCAATAAGCTTCTACCAGCAACTGATGATTGTGTATTTCTTAAAAGTGTAGATCTGGATCAATAACCTTCTACTAGCAACTGATGATTGTGTATTTCTTAAAAGTGTAGATCCGGATCAATAAGCTTCTACCAGCAACTGATGATTGTGTATTTCTTAATGGTGTAGATCCGGATCAATAAACTTCTACTAGCAACTGATGATTATGTATTTCTTAAAAGTGTAGATCTGGATCAATAAGCTTCTACCAGCAACTGATGATTGTGTATTTCTTAAAAGTGTAGATCTGGATCAATAACCTTCTACCAGCAACTGTATTAATAGTGTAGATCCAGATTAGTTTGGTCCTGCTAGGAGCTGTTGATTACAACTGTATAAATAGTGTAGACCCAGATCAGTTTGGTCGTACTAGGAGCTTTTGATTACAACTGTATAAATAGTGTACATCCAAATCAGTTTGGTCGTACTAGGAGCTGTTGATTACAACTGTTTAAATAGTGTAGACCAAGATCAGTTTGGTCGTACTAGGAGCTATTGATTACAACTGTATAAATAGTGTACATCCAAATCAGTTTGGTCGTACTAGGAGCTGTTGATTACAACTGTTTAAATAGTGTAGACCCAAATCAGTTTTGTCATACTAGGAGCTATTGATTACAACTGTATAAATAGTGTACATCCAAATCAGTTTGGTCGTACTAGGAGCTGTTGATTACAACTGTTTAAATAGTGTAGACCCAGATCAGTTTGGTCGTACTAGGAGCTATTGATTACAACTGTATAAATAGTGTACATCCAAATCAGTTTGGTCGTACTAGGAGCTGTTGATTACAACTGTTTAAATAGTGTAGACCCAGATCAGTTTTGTCATACTAGGAGCTATTGATTACATCTGTATAAATATTGTACATCCAAATAAGTCACTGTTACCAGGACATGTTGATTATGGTTGTAAAATAGTGTAGATTCACATCTGCTCAGCTCCCACTGAAAGATTTCTGATCAGGGTATGCAATATTTACCTTCCAGCCTCATTCACTTTGTTATGCTTCCTTTGCAATGCCAAGAACTTCTGGTTTAATGACAAAGGAAGCAAGTCAGGACAGTGGTCATTTTGAGGACATTTCTTAAGGTCTGGGGAGAGAAAATACCTTTTGTCTGGCCAGGAAAGATAAAGCAGAGAACTGTGATGTGGAAATAAGAAAGCTAGCAGATCAATAATGCTTCTGGACAGAATACCAGTGGCCCCTACAGGAATTCAGGTTGACTAGTACTTTATAACCTAACAGTACACTGACAAATTTAAACACAGCTAGATTGATAGGTTTGGTTGTGAGAAAAGTTATTTTGATATTTTTACATTTGATTTTTTTTTAATGGTACACTATTTTTTGGTATTTTAAGCTTATGGACAGTATCAATATACCAGTTTTGTTAAGCTTAGCTATAATTCATAAGATACAGGGCTCTTACTTCCATCAAACATGTTTTTAACCTTTAGTGTAAAAGTTCTAAATGGTCATTGTTGTTAAAATTATACTGAAAATCTAATTTGTCAGCAAAATTATACATATAAATATGGTAACCAATTAAAAATGTTACAGAAGCAAAGATAAGAATGCTTGGATTTTTTGTATGATTTGAACCTGAGACCACTTAAAGGTCAGTCCAATGCTGAACCAACTGTTCTACTTAGACTATGTAAATTTAGCTTCATTTATAATTATTTTATTATACATTCAGGCTGACATAATATTAATGTCACCTATGTTATGATTTTGACAGGTTTCAATCAGCGTATTTAAATTTATTTGGATTTAAATCGGGCCCAAAGATGGGCCATCTCTCGTCTCTCATTTTTGCGAAGTATTCTGTACAATAATATACTTTTTGGATTTATTCATTTTGTACCTTTTACATTATTTCATAGGAGTAATTTTAGCTTTAAATATAAAAAGACATTAATGATATGAGAATAAGGAGATACTAGCTTTAGAACCTTTTAATTGATACAAGCATAGTAATAATTAAGTACATGTGATTATTTTTTTATCAGTTCTGATTGTATTCTGATACATGCATCCTGAAATATCCATTGATACATTTAAACATGATGTATTTCTAATATTTTCTATTTCCTTCTGCTTCCTGTTGACTGTAGAATGCCATATACATACTCATTATCTTGTGTCCAATTATAATAATATTCTTTTACTGTGTGCTACAAGAAATTGATGCCCTTATCATAGTGTTGTGACACCAGTTACAGGATAAAGATCTAGGTCGGTATCATTCATTAACTCTTAGCCTGCTAAGAACATACTGATCAGGTCAAGGCAAATTGTGTAGAGCCAAATTATAAGCCAGCTCCCAACTGGCAGCTGTCTGACAAGAATACACTGTTGGCTACTAAGACTTATGCTCCTTATTTTGACCTGCATTAGGTTATAAGGTAAATAATATAATTTATTTCTGGTTATTAACACACGTAGCATGATATGGACTTCATTAAAATTATAAATTAGAATTTTATATTATTGGTCCTTAAAGACCAACCACACAGTGACAATGTATGGTCCCTGGCAGCAGGAAAAAATCAATTCTCCCTGAACTCTTGCCACCAACAATTAAGGATACATTAAGAGAGATGTTTTTTGTCATTGATATAATCAGATTCTCTACGATCCAAATTGGCACTTGTGATTGTAGTTGTAATAAAGTGCTCCTATTGTCAATAGTGGAGGACAGCTAGAGTGAGAAAATATATAACATTTGAAAAAAAGGCATTTTGCGTAAATGCCATTCTTAAATATCACTAGCTTGGTTAAAAATTTAATACCTTCTAAAACTCCATGCAAAATTGAAAGTATCACTGTATGAAAATTACGCCTCCTCATATCCTATTTTAAGTGTTAAGGTTTTATTTGTTGGTAAGCCTTCATTATGCTGTTGTAATTATGTATGTAGATAATGGCAATCTTTCAGTAAATCTTTAAGCCATATTCTAGAAAACTTGCCTGAGGGGAAAATAATCCATGGCCTGCTGTATTTGTCAATAAGCAGTAGTAAATTCTTAAGTACTAGTTAACAGCTTTATGGATAGATAGTAAAAAATACTTATAAGGACTTGGCAGCAAATAATGTAGATCTTGATCTGACAGCTGCTTGGAGCTGATCTGGATCTTAACTATTTGCTTCAGTTGGATTTACTTGTGTCTAGCAGGCTAAAAGTGCCATCATATCTGAATTTGTATCACTTTATTATACAGAGCTGAGATTGTGGGGGTGGAAGCTGATCTTAGTTTTGGATTTATTTAGATTTCTTCCCTACAATCAAGGTCATCAAGTGAGCATCCTTGGGTCAACAGTATACAAACTTGAACCATTTTAACTTAGAAGTGATGGCCTTTCTTTAGATTGAAAAAGATAAGAACTACTTTGTCCACGTTTTTTACTGAGATAAACAAAGTATTTGTATATTTTTGTTGAGAGAAAATCTGCCTGATAGTTTAAAGCATAGTTTAAGAAAGAATCATTCACTTTGAGAGGCTTTATTGCTTCTATAATATTTATTTTGCATATTTGTGATTGTTGAGCTGCATATTTATAACTTTGAGAATAAAATCTTCTGTAGAAAACCTCAAGCCGATTTGAATTCCAAGGCCACCATCGAATTTGAATTCAGTGGATAATTCAGTATGTGAAAATATTAGTGGATGCTACTGATATAATGACTATGAAGCACAAGTTTACATCCTGCACTGGTTAAAACCATATTTTTGCAATTGCAGTGATTATTACCGCTGCTCAGTGATGTGTTAAAAGGTCATGTGACTTTCACTTAACACAATAACAACAAAATAGCTGAAACTAGTGATTGCCCAAGTAAGGTTTTTAAGGACAATTAAGACAGTAACAGTCATCTTTTTTTTAAAGTGACCATTTTTTCAAATAATATGAATATCTGGATTTGGTCTTTAATATTGTATTTAAGTTTGATAATATTCTCAAATGATTGTTTATTAAGAGATGTGCAAAGAACTCTATCTATAGTTACATGGTGATGCCCTTGTTCTGCCTTTGAGATTGCTCATCATCTGCTCATTGCTATTACCTGTAAGAATAGTTGTTCTATTTAAAAAAATGAAAGTGGCAATATGGTTTGGGTTGAGTTTGTGCTTGACCTACAATAATTGTTTATAGAGGGATGTATATCAAGGTTAAGTATATTGTTTGTTCATTGAGACTGTTTAGTTTGACAAAAGTTTTGAAAGTGGTACTGACCATATTAGCATCCGTGTATTTTTTGTCCATATCCTCTAATAACTCCAATAATTTTATTATATGGAGAGGAAGGCATGATTGATTGCTGTGGTGAAGGCATTGAGTCCAGCCTGTCAAAAGGGACTGATCTATGATGTTAGTATGAATGATCTTGTTTCATGGTTGACCTACTTCAGCCTTCTCTACTGCCTTACATTAATCATTGTGGTCCCTGAATGATTGTACAGTTGACCTTTTTTCTCTGTTCATTATCCTGTGACATTTGTTGTTAATCAATGATATTGAATTATTAGTAAGTTGCAGCCATGTTCATAGGTTATAATTATTAGTGAAGACTGCAAATAGTGTAGTTATCAGAGAGCTCCAAACATGTGATGGCTGATCCTTGTCTACACTGTTTGCCCAAGCCGGGTAAATATCAATAAGAGCTAATATTGGCCTTGATTACGTGAACATTGTTACGGAAAAAAAAGTAGGTTATTTAGTTTTGTTCAGTGGATACTATTCTTTTGACCTTGATTCAATATGCATGACCTTGATTCAGTATGCATGACCTTGATTCAATATGCATGACCTTGATTCAATATGCATGACTGCTTTAAGCTAGAATTATCATCAGGTAAAGTTTAATTGTAACTATGGTTTACTGTTTCATAATTTCATTCTTACTAATTTGTCAATGTTTGCATTAATAAATTATACATTTTCTAAGTTATGATTATCTGAAGTAAAATTTGTTCAGTTGTTGTGTGAATTTCTCACTGGCTCTTAATTAAGTGTATGACCTTTCATAATTGTATTCTCTTTTATTGATATGACAGTGCTGATAAAATAATTTGATTTAGTGAGTTGTTACATTCATGTAAAGCCTCATCATAACAATATGCCTGATAACAGACTTGTTTTATTCTTTTATTGTTGTCTCATTTGTTATTTTCACTCATAACATACTGTTGTCCCAAATTTTATTATGTTTGTTTGGTAGCACAATTGTTACTGTTGTCCCACTAGGATATATATTGATGTACAATTTTCAGTTCAGGTCTAGATCTCAGTCGTCTCATTGGTTAAATTAAAATCATTTTTTATGTAGCCAATCAAAATTTTGAGAATGGTTTGGGGGCTTTTGTTTGGTGTAACATGTTTTTCAATCAACCATTTATGGTCTTTAGAGTTTTTAAGAAAAGGACCAAGAGATTAAAAATTTCTAACTTTCATAGTAGTCATACATGTGATCTTTTTTTGAGGCAAAAGTGGGAGATTTTTACTTGCAAAGTGGGAGATTTGTTATTTTCATATAAACAAAGAAGGAAGTTATCAGTTTCCAAGTAGTAAGATTTCTGCAAATGTGTAAAACAACCCTCGTTTTCAAATAATTCCGAACCTTAAAAGAGGGAGTCTCCCTCCAAAAGCGAGAGAGTTCACATGTACGAGTAGTTTCTAACAAGGATAGCATATTTGATATGATACATACAATTTTACAAAAATATATTAATTATTTGTGTTGATTGTCTACAAAAGGTCAAACTGTAATGTTCTTCTTTAGTTTACCAGCTATTAATCTCCATGAAGCTATAGAAAAACTCAACATAAACTGCACTTCCATGTTCAATTTCATTTTCTGTCATTTCCACCATCTTAGGTAAAGTCAATGTGATCAGTACAAATATTTAGTTGTTCCATATTTGCCTCTTCATCTATTGATACTGTTCTGGGAAATGTTATCATCTGTAAGAAGAGATGTATTATGTGTCATTCTTGTTATTCACCCAGAAGCAAGTATTTGAAAGCACAACTTTATCAAGTTTCATAGTTTCTCCTGCTGAAAGAAGTATTGATCATATAAGTATATCACCATTTGGCATTTGGATAAGCTGTATTGAGAATGACTTGAGAATGTTTGTTGGCATTTTATCACATTTTGTTTAGTTGGTTAGAAGGCTTTGACATTTGCATAGACCACATACGGGTTTTAAACTGATATAAAAACAAAGTTTCTGTTTTTCAAGTAGGATTTGATAAAAGACATTTCTGTTTGATAAAAAAAGAAAGTCTTATATTTAAATATTACTTGTTTTCTATCATCATTGTTGAGCTATAGTATTACTTCTTTGTTCCACCAATTGGCCTTTGCCAGTTGAAATGAGTATCCTCAGCCTGTATGTGCTTTGAATTAAGCCTTGTGGGTGGGTGATGTGACTGACTTATTGTTAATTGACTGTTCAAGCCAGTTTAACCATGCCTGAACTGGAAAAATCTTCCTCAAACACGGCATTGTCAACAGCATAAAAAATTGATTATACCGTAAGCACAATTTCATGCAGTTTTATCAATGATGCAGTGTACTTTTAGGTTATGGAGCAATAGAAAGATGACGTATAGTATGCTTACATTACTTAAACAAACTTGATGATTCACATTTATCTCATTTTCTACTTTTCATGTAGCCATCATTTTGATCATTAGAACAACCGATGTCAAGATCTGCACACAGCACTCTTCATCAATGAATTTATACTCTTGTTATATACACACTTTTTAAGCATTAATACCTTCAAAACCAAATATGAAACACCTAGCCAAAACTATTTCTCCCTTTGTTAGAGCTATAAAATATAAACAAATGATTATATGCAGATAAATCAAGCTTCTGATTGGTTGGGAGGTGGTTGGAAAAAATTGTTGAAAATCATATTGATTGTTTGCTTCTTCTCTCATCTACATTCAGAGACAATTTGGTAGAAACTAAACAGCATATTGTGCAGGTCTTAATCTGGCAGCTGTTTTTGTAAGTGGACTGATTTACACAATTTGTGCTCAGCATGTTAAGGGATGCTATTCAGGAGCTGCCACCACTCGGTTAACTCTCATCTTTTTTAAAAGAAAATCATCAGCTTTAGGCAAACAGTGTAGTTCTACTCTCAGCCTTCTCTGTCTGAGGTACATCGAATTGGGCTCTGCACTACTTTGTCTTTTATATTATGATAACCTTAATTTAGTTTGCAATATTAACACAAATCTATGAAGCAGGCTGATGACTAATTGCTCAGCTAACTTTAGCGCCATTCTTTATTCCAGGAAACAGGCAAGTCATGGTGCCCACACCACGAACCACACCGGGCCAAGTACCCATATAGGAAATAGTCCCTTAGCTGCCCAAGGACACCCAGGTCAAGGTCACCATGCTCTGCCAAAGCCGCCTCTTACGGGTGAGTAAATTTGTAGAGTCCCATATAGACTTAATAGCTGTCTCTGGGTCAGTCTTCAAGTATTTTCTCAGTACTCAATTTTATAAAACACTTCAGATCCCCTATGTAATGTATATCATAAAACATGTCAGATCCCCCTATGTAATGTATATCATGCAACACTTTAGATCCCCAAATGTAATGTATATCATAAAACACTTTAAATCCCCCAATGTAATTTATATCATGCAACACTTCAGATCCCCTATGTAATGTATATCATAAAATACTTCAGATCCCCAATGTAATGTATATCATAAAACATGTCAGATCCCCCTATGTAATGTATATCATGCAACATTTTAGATCCCTATGTAATGTATATCATAAAACACTTCAGATCCCCAATGTAATGTATATCATAAAACATGTCAGATCCCCCTATGTAATGTATATCATAAAACATGTCAGATCCCCCTATGTAATGTATATCATGTAACACATGTGACATGATTAATAACAGAAAATGGCAAGAACATAATGAACTTGAAAGGACAGTATCTAGCATTTTCAAGGGGAATAACTATATGCTTACTTATTGGGGATTAATATTTGTGGTTGCCTCCCTCTGTAAACATTTTTTTTTTTTTTTTTTTTTTTTTTTTTTTTTTTTTTTTTAAAGGCATAGAATAGCACTAAAGTGTTCCTTTTCTGCCAAAAGGATATGAACAGTTAAAGGTGATGTGGACTGCTAGGCTAAAACATTAACCTTACAGAATCATTTCTGGTAGTGTGAAACATATTGCATATGGTATAATGAGTCAGTGTGGGAAAAGGTTGACTAAATTTGAGGCAAGTAGCAAACAAAAAACAAACAAAAAACTTATAAACAAAGTTGATAAACAGACATACACGTAACTGCCAAACCAACCAAGTTTTTGATAACACTGTTGTTTGTCATATTTACAGTTATTATATGTGTTTTGGGTGCAGTTCGTGGCTTTCATGCAGGATTGTTAGGTTCTCGTAACTGTATGATACAAGAATTGTCCATTAAGGAAGGGCAGAACTACGCAAATCATGAATGGAACACAGAAACAATGCACGATCTTGACAAAAAAATGTTAAGTGAACTGACTCCATCCGCTAATGGACTCTTTATAATTCATTCATTCACTGAAAGCAATGAATGTCAAATGTTTGTGTACAGAAGATGAAATTTGTTGTTCATAGATAGCCTTGCTTACATTCGTACATTTAAATGCCATCTTTTTTGCATCTATATTTATGCTACAGAATCTTTTTAATTGAATTTCCCTCTCGCTGTCTGATCCTTTTTCTTCAAGTTTTATAGCCAGTTGGTCACAGTTTTACGTAGGTACATGACACATAAAACCACAAGGTCCGCACTTATTTTTTTAAGTTATTGCATCATTCGCAAGCCAATTAGCATTGTCGATGACTGGGACACATGACGTGTATTATATATATTACTGCCTGCAGTGTTTGGAGATATAGGTATACTACAGCCAAACCCCAGTCAGACGAACACCCATGGGGATAACCTACTAGTTTGAGCGAGCCTTGAGTATGAGGGAATAGATTCATTTACAAGTCATTTTCATTAATAAAATGCAATTTGTATACTTTTGATTAGTTAACCGCCAAGTTTCTATACCTCTTTATATAAATTTTTATCTATAATTATTTATATATTTCCCTTAGACCTGTTTCATTAAAGTTTTTATGATAATGTTTAAAATATGTTTTCAACCAGAAATTTGCATCTCTTTGTTTTCTGTTGTGATAACATGTTACTGACTGTTTGTTTTGATAATAGAAAACGACAGAGCATGTGTACATGTTTTTATATCAATCAAGTTTAAAACATTACAAAATTTCAGGTATTTCAGATTATGGAAAAATGACAAAGAAATTCAAAATCAACCCCTTTATAAATCCATCCCATTTTCAAAAATTTCCATAGTCAGTGAAAATTTCTCCACAAAATTGACAATCACGTGACAAAAATCAATACGATATGTAACTGTGACATACATGTTGTTAATTTCACTAAATATTTTGACATACTGGAATTGATTTATGAGTGTGGTTACAACCAGTTCGATTTTGTGTCGAAAAAAAAGACAAAACGTTTCATTTCATATCTTTAACTTCTGTTTGTATGTGCTTAATTTTGTAAAACACAACTTCATGAACAAAAAACAAAAAAAATATATACAAAAGCAAACATCAACATTTGAATTAGTTTGTCATATCAGATAGTCATATTTTATGAAAATCTCAAACCATTTTCAACAAACAGTTCAATTTAAACGTTATTGAACTATCAATTAAACCTGACCTTAGCTGTTAATAAGTGCATATTGACACCAATTGTTGCACGTTGTGAAAGTGTGAAAAACACGATCACCTATAGTTTGGTAACACAGACAAGAGATTGCAGTTCGACCCAGAAGGCGTGAAAATACAGGTAAATAGGCTGTAGCGACCGGCAATCAGTTAAACTCTTCGACCTACAGGCTGTTTTAGTGATCTTATGATAATTTATGTAGAACAAAGAAGGCAAAGTGCAGGGATCGGCAGTTTTGTTCTACCTATCTGGAAATTCTAACGATCCTGTGTTCGAGCGGTTTTGGTTGTCTATAAAAAAAAGCCTAAAAATAGTTGAAAAACATTTGCTTATGATTTTCCTCAACTGTTGGCAACTGAATCTTTTAACAGACTGAATTGACTGTTCACATATCATCAGATGTAATGTTTCATTTATTGTTGTTCATCAAAGCTTGGCTTATTTGAACAACTGTTACCTAGCATCTTGAAAGAACAATAAAATATCAAATTACATTTGTGAGGTGGTGTTAAAGCTTGAGAACATTGAGAGAATATTTTAGGCAGTCTTTTACAATACTACCGGTAGTAATAATCATTGGTAAGTAGCCTCAGAAGATCTCAACCTGCTAAATGTGCTCATCAGAAATGGTTCAGGCTTGGGCAAATAATGTCGATGCAAATCAGCCAGCTCCTTTTGTGAGTTCTCAGATCTGCTTTATAAATAGTAAAAAAAGACCAAAATAGCTGACAAGAAGCAGATTATGTACTATATTTGTTTTTACAACTTGTTTGTGGTTCTGTAACATGTTAAATTGAATGACAAGCATACATGTTAATATAAAGTATCAAAATATGCTTCAGTTAAATTGTAGTTGCATTGCTTTTAACTAAAGACCCAGACAAGAGATCTTAATGTATGTAAGATAACCCTACATATACGGATGTCAGCATTGGGACCTTTATTTTACCCTGCTTAGCATAATGTGATCAAGTTTTAGCAAATAATCTTGAACCAAATCATTCATCCTTAGCAGGTAGCTGTCTGATCAGGATCTAAACTATTTGTTCTTAAGTGTTTTTCAATTCATCTTGTGACCTGTGCTTAAAATTTCAACAAGTTATTAAGTATGTAGCATGCTCAGGTCTAAGGTAAAAGCCCAGTAGACTCACTGTCTAAACGCCCTCCTCTAGTAGTACCCACCTGCCTCTTCCTTATGTTTTCATGTCAACAAATAATATATTAGCCATTTACCTGCTTCATTTATGGGTGGCCTGTACTAATTATAAGTTAATTTGTTAGCAGCATGCATAACTAATATAAACATATGTATAAAATCTATGCAGCTAATTGTGGCAAACCTGATTAGAAAACTTCTATTGGAACTTTGCAGATTTGGATCTATTTGCATAAGCCTTGACAATTCCTGTGCAGCAGGCTGGAAGCTGATACCCTTTCTTTTCATTCATTTTCTATGTCAAGAATACTGTAGAAGCTTCAACTACAACAAAAATGTGTCCAGACAAGGATCTATATATAGTTTCAAGGCCTCGGGAAGTACCAGTCCACTGGCATAGTTATTAATCTTTCTGTCTCATGGAAAATGGGGCTGGCAGTTCACAACACTTGCCATGAAGATGTCCCAGCCTCATCTAAAACAGAATGAAATATTTACTGTCTCCTGTCATATTAAAGTTTCCACAAACATGTCATTTTTTCTGTTCTAGTTAATTTTTGTTTCTGTGAAAAGTGAAGATGCAAAAATATCACCCTTTTACATAATGCATAATTATCTTAAAACCAAATAAATCATATGCTGTAGTTTTCATTTTGATTAGGGTTTTTCCACATTGTTAGGCAGCAAAATATAAGTGCCAATAATTATTTGACCCCTTTAAAATAAAATATGGCAATGTTTTGTCTTCATTATGTTCAAAATGTTTAAAAATTAGCATAGTATCAAAATCATTTGAAAAAACTCCAAAATAAAACAAAATTATTACAGCAATATAAAGATTATTTGCCAAGAAACAGAAAGTAAAGTAATTTTCTTTGTTTTTGAAATACATCATTTAAATATCTAAGTATTTTTTTTAAAAAATCAATCTTTAAAAAGTCAGTAAAACAAAATATAAACTTTTAGTTTGTTATGTTTCTTAAAAAAATACTTGGTGTTTGTATTTAGAACAGCAACTATATGTACATGTAAATGAAAGTCTAATTACAACAGACTCAGCAGCAAATAGTGCAGAGCCTGATCAGCCAGAAACAGTATCAAAATTAGACCTTTGGTTTTAAATGTTGCTCCTAAGAGGGGAGGTTTGCTATCATGTATACCTCAAAATATAGTGTTTTATCAGTCAATGTAGCAGGCATTGTACCTGCATGACCAGGGATCTTGGGTGTCCTTTCTGACAACTGCACTAAATAAACTATGCTTTACAAAGTTTATCAGGTATATCTCCATCACCGACAAAGGGAATTATTTGTGTACAATGACAGTTGTACCTAGAACTTGTATTCAATAAGAAAAGTATAAAAAGAAACTTATTCCATTATCAGGCATCCCTTTAAAGAAGAAAAGGCATATTGTCTTTCAGTTGTTTGTCAGCAAGAAGACAGCTTGGTTCCAATTGATATCAAGAAAATGTATCATAGCCCACAAAAAACTTGCAAGGGCGATTTGTCATGATGAGAAGATGGCCCCTCCTATTTTGGGGGGTCAGTGGTACAGTGGTCAAGGTCACAGTGACCTTCAACATGTTTTTAATTTGGGGTCACTCTATGAAACCAGGCAGCAATAGCATCATATATTTTACAAAACATGTCTTCTTGTTATAGAATCAATGCAGCCTATGACCTACCTTTATTTCTTCTTTAGAAGCAGTGTTCTGTTTATTAAGATCTTTTTGTATGAAGAAATTTTACGTTGCCATTTTCAGTTATAATATGTACTTGGTTACCTGTTTAAAAACAAATACTTTTGGTTATAATATGTACTTGGTTACCTGTTTAAAAACAAATACTTTAGGGTACAAAAGTATGTTGTTAGTGATAATTAAAAAATTCTTATAAAGATTTAAGATAGGTCCCTTAGTCCAGCATGTATCTCTTAGAGGACAAACATTTAGTCCTTAATTAAGCATTAAAGTTTTTGGTTGTTAACTAAGGTTAAAAAAAAAACAGCCATCAATTTGCTTAAAGATTGTAACAGTTACATGTCCCTTGTACATGCACTGGATCGACTTAGGTTGACCAAGTATATCTCCATCACACAGACAAGGTTTTCTAGGTGCACTCTTCAATTCAGCATGTATCTTCCTGTTATATTAGGGTCTACAAACAACATTTAGTCGCCAGACTGCTTAAAACTGAAACAAGTTTATTAAAATGCACGACATGCACTTGCCAACTAAACTGTAACTATTTGTACACTTGTTCTTCAGTAGTTTTTTTCTATTGTTGTTGTAACAAGTTAATTCATGACCTACATATGAGGCCAGCACTGAAATATAATAAAGCAAATGTCCTCAGGTCATTCTGCGGTCACCTTTGCGTCCTGAACAAAATAAAAAGTCCAGTCGACAAATCTCTTATCATTAGCTAGCTATATTTTCGTCACAACCAATACAAGTTAAATACTTTTAAAAAGACAAAGCAACAAATAGTGTAGATGTTGATCAAATAGTTCCAAACAGGAGCTAGCTAACCTGGAATTACACTATTTGCATATGTCTGATTGATCCATTCTAAGCAGGCCATGAGTTAAAAAGCTAATTTACAAAGATTGTGTTTCACCATGCTTTCATTTTATTGTCCCAAAGTTACACATCTCAGAATTTGCATACAAGTTTCATTTGTCTTCTTAACCATTTGTTGCAAGTGTTTATATTTTGATAGCAGAAATTATGTTTACATTGTGGGACACAGCAATTCGTATATAAAGTATATATCTACTGATTTAGAATGACTACTTATTATTTGTTGCAAAAACTTGTGTGTTTTAATTATTTCTGTTTATGATAATCATGCAATTGATAAATTGTATCTCAGCAATCTGAACGTCTTGGATAATTACGTCCACAATACAACCATCCCTCGGACATACTTAGTGCAATGAAACCTACAGAATCGTGACTCTTTGTTTACCAGAAAGAGAATACCCAACTTTCTTTTTTTTATTAAGTCGATTTTTGTAGTTGATAGGTTTATTTTGTCAAATAAACTTTATTTTATCAATTTACATTTAATATTTCATTAGATGTACAGTTTTTTCTGCATGTTTAATAGAGATAACAATAACATATCCTTGTTGTTTTGATAATATCACAAGCGCTGACGTGTATTTCCTTTGCTGAGTTTTCCCCTGATACATCTGAAGGATGATTCATGAATATGTGAAATGATTTCAATATATGAGGTATTCTTTGCTGTTCAGGTACTTATAAAATGATTAAATTGTGAGTTTTGCTGATTAGGATATGGCAATACATATAATTCATTGAAATCAGTATATGGCACAAAGTTGACTGTCTTGTATTTTATATGATTTTATTATCTGAGTACCTATGCTTAAAAAATGTCATTTGTCACCACTATAGAAACATTTTTCTACAAGTTTTGAAGGATTCAGTTAACATTTGAGCCTACTTTCCATAAGGTTTACAACTTCTATGTGAAGTTAAAACTTTCACACTTAAAAATTAAGATTTCTTATCAGATGTTAGAGAAAAGAAAAGAAAAAGAATTTAGTTTTTGTTAAAGGTTTACCTTTATATTTTGTTCGTGATTTTTATGCCATTTGCTTAATTAAGCACAGTGTGTGATGTGGACTTCCTTTTTATATAATCCTTTTGATATATCATCACCTCAAAAGGGAAGGTCAGTGTAGCTGCCTCAGAATGACGTACATTCTTTGAACTCTCTCAAGCTAATTAAAATTCAATTATCAATGAATCTACATACAACAAAGTTTTTATTATTTTTTATAAATAATTAACACAGGGACATAATATGTAATTTGCTTTAATTGGAAGTTATTGTATGGTAAAGCAGCAAATTAGGGCGTAAGAATCACTACTATTACAAGAAGTGAGAAATGTAAGTGTATCTGAGAGATGTTTTTTTTAACTATAAATTACTCTGACTCTTTAGAACACTACAATTAAAGACAATATTTTAGACCTTTGTCTACCTAGCACAAATATTTGATCATTCATATGTAAATAGAATGGATCGAGTTTAACTATTTCCTGTAGAAGCTGTCTGTAAAGGATCTGAACTGACTGCTGGTGAGTCCTAAACATAAGTTACCTTTGAAATATAACTGCTATATATCCTTGTTTAATGAAGTTGGATAAGTTAAAAACACAAACATGTCCTCTAATTTCTACATTTCGGTTGATATTCATCCTCTCTTTTCTCATTCATTATGAAACAAGGTGTTTAATCAAGGCCTACAGAACACCAGCAGGGTGAGATACCAAAAGCTGAGAAATTTGTTAAAGAAAAAAAAGAATAAAGAAAACAATATTTTCCATTGTTATAATAAAGTTTGGTTTGCTCATCCTTGTTTTTATGTATGTTAACCAACATAATAGGCTTGCACTATATCTGCTGCATATGAACACTGTTTCTGTACTTAGGCAAAAAATAAAGATGGTCCTACATTATTTCTACAACATTCAATAAGAATAACTGCCAAAATCAGCACATAACCAGTAACTTTACATTTATACAACAGATATTTGAATGTTTCACTGTTTTATACTACGGTGCTCTATAATTTCATGAGCTTGTTTGTTAAATGCTAAAATTGGCAGGCCAGTTTAGCAGTATGATTGGCTGACACTGTTTGAAATAGTATAATACAGTAATAGTAGGTAATACAGCAAATGCATCAAAATGTAATCTTCAACTTTCATGCAATGTGAATTAACTTGGACCTCAGTTTTTTTATGACTTCATTACTAGAGATGCTTCACTGGATCAAATAAGATCCTTTTTTGTATCTTCTTTTGTAAAGATCAAAGCTATTTTTTTTTAATTTACAAAGTTAATATAAACATGTTCAATGGCTTAATTCATGATAATCTATTTAAAAATAATTCTAATGAATTTGAAAAATGTTCAGCATCTCTAATTTGTTATGTCCAATGAAAGTTTATTAGTGTGCCCTGTATTTGGTCACTAGAAGGCAGTGACAGGATAAAAATAACCTGAGAAGGATTGACCAGGAAATACTTTGTCCTCTATGTCCAGTGATTTAAAAGGTGGCTGGGATGGAGGCTGAACATGGTCAACCCTGACATTTATGTCACTAATGGGCCTATCAGTCAGAATGACAAACATAAACCATTCTGATACCTTCTTTATTAGTAAATAACATATACATTGTTTCTCAGTTACAAACTTATACACAGGCAATGAGACATCGTGGTAGGAACCTAATAGCAAAAAGTATAGATCCTGATTAGCTATGGGGCTAGTTGATACACAGTGCTTGTCTAATCAATGTGTTGTCAGCAGGCTAATACCAGCACTACACCAAGACTAGTACAGATTGGTCATCCAGAGGAGTAACTGTTACTCTCAGCCTGCTACTTTAATACACTTGCTAAATTCTAGTAACTGGTTGAAAGCTTCATGCCAGAGTCAAAAACCTTATTGATGGAGACTCATCTGCAAATAGCACAGACCCTGACAAGACAGCTCTCGGGGCAGCTGGCGTATCTGGATCTACACTATTTGCGAAAGCCTTATACACACATGTTTAGCAAGCTAAGGCCTAATATATGTGTAGATAAAATGTCAATGGTGAACACATCACCTGGATAGTAAATGCTTTATGTCCATGGTCAGTGCTTAAGGGCCATCCTGGCAACCTCCTGAGCCATCACTGACCTTGAACTAAATGTGACCTCATGCTGGAAATATGGCATAATAAATAACCTGTCATAGTAATTAAAGGTGGTAGCCGACAGTTTGTGCCAAGGAATTTCATAAAATAACCAAATAAGTTATAGTTACCTGAACAGATCTTGCGAAATGCTGTTTATTGATGTCCTACGCCTGTGTGAAAAGTGAACCATAACAACACAATCATTATTACAAAAATGTATTTCCTGTCTCAGACATGCTGCACAGTAAGCTATTTTTAAACTAAAAAACACATGACCATCTATGTTTTAACTCATTCACGTCATTCGCTCTGACATCAATGTCTATTTTTAGAAGGAATCCCAATTGTTCTTATTTATATTTTTATTTAAAAGAATTAATATTTTAGGTATTGATTAACAAGTTTTACTGCCCTAAAATTGGAATACTGTTGGAATCATCCATGCTTAGACTGAAGTATGAACTTTTAGCGGAAACTTTGCACAAATACCCCTAACAGACGTCAGGTCAGATAGTGTTGCATATATTTAACATAGGATACCACCTTAAACCATCTACCATGCATTCTTTGCTTAAGGTTTTTGTTTCTATTTTGTAGGACTCATCACATAAATATTCATGTAGCAACATGAATTAAAAAGTATGAAAAACATATAATATATGTCTTGCAGACTGTTAAAATTCTAAAATTTACAATATGAGCAAGTCTTGCTTACAGAATGTATAAAAATATAACTTACAATACTTGTTTAAATCTTATATGTGCAGACATTACTCATTAAAAACTCTTTCAGAAATATGTATATGCATGAAACAACAATACTTAAAAACTTTGAAAAGAGAAAATGAAATTGTAGATGTACTTCCCTTCATGCTTTAATAAAATTAAATGTTAATTCTTATAAAATTAAATGTTAGTGCGAATAATGGCAAGAAGTTGTAACATAATATTTTAATTGGTGTAAACCAATCCCACTTCTAAAGTAGGAATATGACCATGTAAGAAGATGCATAACCGGAGCAACAATAGAAATATAAGAAGATCATGTGACTAAGATTTCCACAGTACAGAACAAGGATTGACCTCTGTCCTCATGTACCTTCAGTTGACCTTCAGTCTGTCACTATAATATGTGATGTGACAGCATGGTCAGCCATGCAGGACATTGATTGACAGCCATAGCAGACATCTGTTGCCAGCACCATGTTTTCTGTGCATTATTAATTGTAATGTCAGGGAAAACAATTATATGCTAACGAGAAATGTTACTTATATAAGCAGCCTATTTACACCTTTACAAAACTGGCCATGACCTTTCAGTAGTATCTTGGTTATGCAACTTACAAAACGGTTAAGTACATTTGCTTTCAGACAAGACAGTTAGGAACAGTACTGGAAAGACAATACACTGTAAACCATTAAATAATTGATTTTTGTTACAACTGGGAATCACAGTCAATTGTTTAGATAACGTTTTAGCTGATCAGTCAATATTTGTTAAAGTCAAGTATTGTAAATATTACAAGTTTTAAATGTATGCTAAAAATGTTATATCACTGCGCTGAGTGAAGATGTATTTGTGCTGCTGAACTTCTAGTCTTTGTCGTTCAGTTGATACACTTGGTTAATGAGACTTATGCAGAAAAGCAAAAAGGCTTTTTTATATGATACTGCATCTAAATGGATTTAGTATCAAAATCTGTTCTTTTATGATAGACTACAGTTTGCTTGATGATGCCAGTACTTTCAGCTAGTAACCAAACTTCATAAATTGGGTTAAATATTAAAAAACATTTTCTTTCAGTGAAACTAACTTAATGTTTTTTCTATCAAATAACCTTATTTTAATACAATAAGAAGAGAATGTGCTTAAATAAATGACATGTTTTGTCGCTATATTGGAATGGACTGATCTTGTAAGTCTTAATTTGTGGTCCAATGCTGGTAATTCAGTTATGGGTTAATGATGCTCCATGGCTATTGTCTTTGCAATGTACATGTAGACTTGTGTTTTGAGACTTCAAGAGTGAATGTCATAAACCATACCAGAAGTATTTCTACAGTTTTCAACTACAATTTGCAAGCTAATTTCGGTACTGTTAAATTTTTCAAGTTCATGAAATTTCTGATTGATTTCTTGGACATCTATGAGTTAATTTCCATTGTAAACTGTACAAAATTAATATATTAAGATAATAAATTAAAAGCATTACTCATCAAGAAATTAATAAAATTCTGATAAAGTCGGTTGACAACCACTGTCAAGCAGTATAAATTAGCTCATCACCAGCGTGCAACAGGGGAATAACATAACATAGCTGAGCTCTGGACAAAACCATGTCACAATGTGTTTCGCTAGCATCGGCCAGGGAACATGCCGGGTTGTAACTCCGTGTGAGAAACTGTAAGCGAATTATGTAAGACTTGCAGTCCAAAGATTCCTGTTCCTGCTTCCTAACCTTAGTTACACCAGAGCAACATAGGGTAATAGACTTATAATGAATTATCTCAGAATGCTGTTATGATGTACCAGCATGCACCATGTCAAACTAAAAGGGGGAGAATGAGGCTTTACCATTGCTTTTTCCTAGCAAGTAGGTGTCTGCATTGATTATTCGTAACAGTAGCATGATAAGTGTAAAGGGCTGTGCCATGAAGTTTTGGTGGCGGACACTGACCCAGGCATGATTCAGGCTTGTTGTCTTTTCGTCTCTTGTGTTTGTTGCACGTACAAAGCTGCTGACTTGGAACAATAGAGCAGACAGTTACAGTAAAATCTCTTGTAAGACATTATGTAAGCCATGGACATGGGGTTTATTACCATGCAACCTTCACAAATAATGAAAAAAATAAACAAGGCTTTTCTTGTCTTCATTTAAGTATACCTAAGTGAGTTTGTGAGTCATTATTGCTGTGTGTGAACAACACTTGTTTTTGATGACCTGGTTGTATGTTCTTGTAGCTTGTAGAACAATCCTGTATTACATTTAAGTGTTTCATCTAGATGTTCCTCTTGCTTCTCAAATGTTTGATCGCTCAGCATTCATCTCTAGAAAGCCAAAAGCACATCATTACTTTCACCTCAAGCCAATGTTCTCTTGAGTTTTTAATAAGTTAATAAATCTGAATGACCAATATTTATACAACCTTTGATGAGTCTTTTGAAGAAAGAGCACTATCAAAGTGGTGCTCTTTGACAGTAGGGTTTCTTTGATATTTGTTTCATCATAATTAAAGTTGTGTGATGAAGTTGACAAACTTGTTACAACAATTACATTAATTTTCTGATGGACAACACTTTTATAAAGAAAAAAATAATATCTGAATACACTTTTTTTACTGAATATTCTTTCTTTGGTATTAAAAATGTTTCCTTTCCTTTTTACTTGTTTGCTCATTTTAAAAAAAATAAATTTTTTAAGTTATTCTTCAGGGTTTTTTTTAATTTTTTTTTTTTTTTTTTAAAATACAGTACTGCGTTTAAAATAAATTGTATACCCAGCTCTATGAGATCACTTGATACTTCACCCAATAATATCATCCTGCCGCATGGCCGGGTACTTGTGGATGTTCCATTACATTAACTAATCGTAAGCAGAGAAGCTCAGATAATTAATTATTATTTTTACCACTATTTAAATAAAACCTGGATCCCCCTAACAAATTTTTTATATCAGTATGAATATAAGCAGTTCAAGGAATCCCGTTTTATGCCAAGTCAAGGTTATGTAAGTAGGAAAAAACAAAATGTTTGACTTGATTAGTGTTTAAATCCTGCATTGATGATTGTATTTTTTGTTTTCTAGATCTTTTTTGTACCGTATTACATTTAATATAAACCTTTCTTTTCAGTTGAATTGCTTTAATGGTCCTTTGTAAAATAGGTCAGCTAGGTCAACAAAAAAAGGAAGGCTTGTAAAAGTCATTGACCTAGAGAGCTCATAATCATGACATTGTATCTGTGTGCGAAAAAGACATTCTGTCATCTAGCGGAAACAAAACTCTTACCGCACCTTGTATCCATTGATGTTGATACAGCATAATGTGACAAAGTAGGGAAAGACGCAGTTATGTGAGTCTGACAAGAACAACAGCTGTCAGTTAGGGAACCTCATGGCAGTGTAAATGTCATGTTTCACCATCTTGCTGTATGTTATTGCTGTATGTTACTATGACCCTTATTAAATCACCTTAGTTGACATTTCCTATGCTGACATGCTCTGAGGACAATTTCCTTTCTGCAACATGAGCTTATTTGGTGGCAACTCCATTTACTTAGCTTCTGTGCCTTATGGCTTAAATTTGAATGTTAAACATGTTGTTTTTTTAACTTCATAACATCAAAAAGACCTCTGCTTTATTTTTTATACATTGTATTTATGACTTTAAAATTAAATAATGATTTTCATGCTTGCATACTGCTCATTATTTTAAATTTGAATTTTACAGTAGAATATATTTAGGTCATTTTGGAAATATTTTTTTTCAGTTTGTTAGTAAGTGTTGTTGACACTTGACTTGTTTACACCATGTTTGGCTGTTGTTGTTTTTGTACCCCAGAAGCTTAAAAAACCAAAGCATACAATGTGTGTCTAGATAGTGAACTTAAATATTTTAGATATGTTTCAAAATTCATTTAAAAATATTGTAAAGAAAAAATTCATACCAGAAATTACTATGATTATTGATAAAAAAATAATTCATGGAAATCTCCCTCCCTGGCACCCCTATCTCCCACTCTGGGAGCTAAAGTCTCCCTCTCTGGGACCAAGGAAGATCACATGTCTGGAATTAACAACAATCTTTAATGTAAATCCTTGATCCACTTTTGATCATTATCAAATAACTATACATAAACAATATACAATATACAAAAACTGGTATTTAATAAAATATTATATACCAATATATTCATCCTACATTACAAATGACAATTATTTTACAAGAACTATGTTGCATAATTTACAACTTTAAAGTGCATTTTCAGAATTAGGGTGAGAATCTATACCTGCAGCATCCATACTGGAAGGGATGCAGCAAAATGGTATGCAGCACACAAGCAGTACTGTATTTATGTAAATCTCTATATTGATGCATAGTAAATGTGAAAAACAAGTATTTGGTTATAATACTTTGAGTGTATCAAAATATAACCTTTTAGTTTGTTACAGTTGTAATAAACATTTTTAAAAGAATAATTAATTGCTTGTTGTTATATTTTGTTACAAAAACAGTCATAAAAAATTATTGATACATGTTCATATGTTTTGTTTTGTTTTAGAAAACATTACAGGACATAAAAAAAGATGCGGAACTTTCATTTAACCTGATAAATAACATTCCGCCTTGCAATTTCTTATACTGGCATACATACTGTTCTAATACTGGGACTTGACATTCAATTAGTCCTCACATTATCAAGCAAAAACTGTCTTTAGACAAGTGTGGAAATTTCCATGAAGACGCCTTTGTTTTTCTATAGTTTCATGTCAAAACCCTCATCATGCTTGTTGTGTTATTCTTCATACATGTACTTGCTTACATTCTAGCAAAAACTAGCTAATTTGGATCAACCTTGTGCATAAGTCTGATCCGTATACACTTAGAGTTGCAAATAGATAACACGAGACTTGGCCCTTAGAGTTGCAAATAGTTAACACTATAGACTTGGTTATTGCCTCAGGGTTTTCATAATTAATAGTTCAATGTGTTATCACCCTTGTCTGTAGTTTCTTATCATCATTCAATGGTGCAAATGACTACATGCCTTAAATCCTATGAATCAAAGTTTTTGTATCACTTCTTAGAATAAAAAAATACATCAAGAGGTTTTGGCAAATTAGGTTTGACTCATTAAACTATTCAATAATCATTATTATTATCATAATAAATTAATATGTTTTATTTCATTACTTTTCATTTAAGTATTACTGCACAGAGGTTTCTGAAACGTTTTTATTTAATATCAATTATAAAATCACACAAATGAGAAGTATTTGAGAAGACAATCAAAATATATGGTTTAATTATAATGATAAGAATGTCAAAGTTTAACACATTTATGATTTTTATTTAAATCAATTTATTTTATTTAAATGCAGAGTGTCTTACAAGTGTCAAAAACATTTTTATTTCCCGGAAGTATTTGTAGCCATCATGGGAATTCTGGGTTGAACAATGAGATAGAAACCAAACCACAAAACAGACAGCTGTCAATGGAACAATGACAAGGGAAGGTGTGATGATTTCATTGTAACTGAAAAAACAATAATATTCACCCTTATCCAGCTGCATGTTATTATAACACATATAAATTATTAAGTTTTTACTAAACAACTTCATAGAAAGGAAACTGTATTTGTAGTGAACAAAAACAAATAGTACAGATTCTGATTGGGAGCAAGCTGACCTGGATATACTCAAATAGCTTAAGCCCCATCAATGTGTGTAAAAGGCTGAGAGTTAAGCTCTTAACCATCTTAATTCGTTACAAACACAAACCTAAGTCTTAATTGTTTTGCTCGTTATTACATGCACAGTTATGTATTGCTAAGGAAATATGGCAGCAAATAGTACTGGTCTAGATCTGACAGCTTCTCAATGGAGCTAGGAAATCTGTTTCTACACTATTTTATCTTGTCTTGTTCACCTTTTGCTAAGTAGGTCAAAAGTAGAAGTGTTAATTTATCTGTCAGTAATATTTCATGATCTGTTTTTACCATTTGAGACAAAGACATGAATATTCAAAGCCTGTCAGGCCTTGTCATGGAGAATTTGGATCCTTTTTTATTAGGGCAAGGGCAACTATTGCAGGCTGATGAAGATATCAAATAATTAAGATTGCTTTGTGTTTTTTTATCCCGGTCCTTAAGTCAGCAAGCATATGATGTAAGACAGTATATAAAAAATGTGGTAATATTTAAGATATTCTTTAAAATTCAATTAAGTATGTTTAAACTTACCTTACATGCCATACTTGTGTTGTATGAAAGATTATCAAACCTCAAATACAAAGATGTTGAGTCTGTAGAATTCAAAACTTATCTTATTTTGAATGTGTTATAATTGTGCCAGAATATATTTTTTTCCGGTAGGAAAGTGAGATGTGGCTGTGAATTATTTTATGCTTTATTATTAACTAAAGTTACAGAAGTGACCATGACTGTATTTATGGAATAAATTTTGTATATATATAAAAAAAGATGATGCCTCATCAGACCACCCTTGATTATCTTTTTGCTCAAGGATGTTGTAGGTGGGTGTATGATCTGCAAGTAGCTAGGGTAATCAGATAGACCTAAACTGGTGCTGAGTCAACACTGAAAACAAACATTGTTTTATTGTGACTGATACCATCTAAAAAAGTGGGCATTTAGCGGTAGTCTGCCCATTGTCTCTTGTTTAATATGTCTCAGTCAAATACATGTAGTCCAGTTACAAACCTGCAGGAGTTGTCAACGAGAACTGGTCAGTCATTCAGGAACCCTAGGGTGAAACATGCTTCAAAGTATAACTGTATTTTTCACCTATATGCAGCATCATACATAGAGTGTCAGCTTTAGGAATGTATGTCACCATATTCATCCTTGGCAGGCTGGTGACATGCAAAAGATAAAATGTAAATGAAATAGCTCGCTTGCAGTCAGCGTTTCTAGAAGCAGTTTCACAACTGGTCTGGCCTGGTGTCAAAATAATGTTACTGGGTGTGGTATCATGTTGGTGGTAATAGCTTGTTTTCACAGTGAATGCAGCACTACATCTGCTGCAGGTTTATAGCATCTTTGGATTACTGAATGAATGTTAAAAAAAAAATCTGAATAAAAAACTTTGAGTTATGACATTTTGAAGCAGTTTGTCTGTAATACAATGTTTTTAAAGTTGTTCAGGGGTTAAATCACAAAAACTTTGAACTACATATTAATGAAAAGGTCCTGGGCCTTACTTTCTTATTAACTGAATATACAAATCTGATCTGTAGCCATAACGTGACATAATGTTATATCCTACTCTATCTTAATAATTACTAAAACAATCATATTGCACTCTTCTTAAATGGTTGATGTCTACTCGTAGGGAAAAATGCAAAGGACTGTATCAAAAATAGGCCATGAGGAAATAAAAATATCAAGAGGAGTGTTATTGTTATGGATGCAAATTTTAAGTTACTCTTGAAATTATCATAAACATCCAGTTGGTTGAAGTTTTATGCTGACAGCATAGGCCTCAGCCCTAGAAACCATGTTGAGTTCAACAATAGCAGTCATTGTATGTCCCTGATCAAGCTTATAAGGTGCTTGCAAGACCAGAGAGAAAGCTTCCACATGACTTTGATGAATTAGCAGTTGTAGTTAAATGTTTCCGGTAGAAACAAAAGTTAATGAAATGAATTAAAATTTACATATCAACTTATGTCTCATTTTTTTTGTTTATTTTAATTTACATAAATAATGCAGTGATTCTTGTTTTGGAAACTGAATTACCTGCATTAAGTCATGTTGATAAACATATTGTACTGGTGATAGCTAGCTTATTTCAAAATAATTAGCATCTTATGATTGCAAAACAACATCCATTTTACTATTTTGAAATAATTGCAATTTTATCAAAACATAAACATCTCTTTGTTTTCATAAACTGCATCATCAGAATTGAATTATCCATCTGTAATGAGTTTAGTTACTGTCTCCTGTATTGATATGATATGATACTGATTGCCAAAATATGCTTTCTTTTTGAAACGGACAAAATTGTCTTTTTTTTAAAATCCAAGGTGAATATGTTAGATTATGCATAACTTGAAAAATAAGATAAACAAAATTCATTCCTAGATGTTCACTTTTTTAAAAATTATAAACCCTAACCCTAAGCCTGCTGTTTGCATACAGGTTAATAATGTAGATCTAGATTACTTAGCTGCCTGCTGGGAGCTGGCTGATCAGGATATACACCATTTGCTTCTCTGTTTCTGTTTATAGTTATATCAACCCTGACATGTAACATATATAATATTAAAGCAAAGAATCCTGAGAATTAAGCATGGGGGTTTTACAAAATGTAGCAGATTAAGGGCTAAGACAACATTATCAAGGATACTTATGGGCCAGCTAGGAAAAGGTTTTAACTTTTCAATCTGCTTCACATGAAATGATTCTGGCTGAGGTATGTAGTGTAGATTCCATTCATGCAGCTTGCACTAGGACTTGTCTGAGATTTACACTATTTGCTGCTTTAAGTCTTATTCAGTACATCTTAACCTTTGTATATTTTGTAAGCAAATAACTGAGAATTAACCTTTAGCCTGCTAAACCTGTGATTATACAGCTTAGTCTGATTAGGATCTGCACTATATGCTGCTGAATCTAGCAATATATCTCGACGCCTCTGCATGTCAGTGTTAAGAAGATAAGTAAGAATTAGTCTGGCTAACAAATGTAGCAAGTTAAATATGGAATGTAAACAGATGAGGTTTGATAAGGGATTTAAAAACAGTAAATATTTGTAGACATTTTACCTTAGCACAAAAAAAATAGCAAAAAACTAGGAATTCTTAAACTTTTACAGCAAGATAAGGGTTAACAGTAAGCTTTTTGTGGCCTGGCCTGGTTACAGGGATGTTCTACATGTAGGTTCTGTCATTTGCAGCCATGGATGATGATGTAAAATGTCCAGTATCATACCTGCAGTGGCCTACAGACCAGGACAATGTTTTTTTTTAGCTGAAATGTCAGTAATTCTACACAGACAATAGTCAGGGGGTCCTTCTTTAACTTGAAAATTACCATGGTACATCTATAAATAAGCAATACACATTCATATTGCCAAAGACTCAGCAGCAAGTTTGTTTATTGGGATTATCTTCTCACCAACAGTATTTCAGTTATCTGGAGATGGTGTCCATATGAAGCAGATATTGTGCTGCCTTCATTCTGCATAGCATGCCATGAACACCTGGCATTATACCACACCCATTCACATTATCCTGACTCCAGGCCAACCAGTCAAGGAACTACCCTTATATTTGCTTGAGCCTTAGCATGGGTGCTATACCACAACATGTACCATTTTTAATGACTTTGGTATGGTGCGGCCTGGGATTGAACCCGGGGCCTCCTATACCTGGAGCCGATGCTCTACTGATTGTGCTACCAGGTCCAGTTCTGCAGCAAGTATTGTAGATCTTGATCAGACAGCTCCCATTGAATCTACACTTTTTGCATAATTGTTTTTATGCTTTTTATGTTTTGATACACAACAATAATTTATGAACCAAAATTGCACTCAAGTAGATTAAATTATTGTGCAGCACAGTAATATCTCACGTTTACTTGATTCTTGTCAGTGCAGTACAGATAAAAGTGTTGGCTTGTAATCAGTCAGCCCTTAACATTGGGTGATGTTCCTTTAATATTATATATGTTACATGTCAGGGTTGATATACTTGTAAGCAGAGACTGAGCAGCAAATAGTATAGATCCTGATCAGTCGGCTTCCAGCAGCTCAGTCCAGTAGGTGTGTTGTATACAGTAATATACTTACACAGATCTATTGTCTATTGTCAGACAATCTGCTCATGTACAGTTTATAACATAAATCAGGGTATTAGTATAAAAGGATGATATTCAGTTGAAGAATAAGACTGTGTTTGTCAAAGCAGGCTAATCCCAAACTAAGGTTATATTTACAATTAACATTTCAAAGAAAATAGTGGAGCAAATTATTATGACCTTCTTATTAGCGTGGCTTAACCTTTTGAATAAGGTCTGTTTCTGGGCAACTGTATATGATATGCACTAAAGACTTTAAATATTTTGCCACTATCAAATGCAGAATCCATTTCAAAATGAAAGATAACCCCAAACTTAATTTGGCAGTGTAATTGCTGTTTTTTTTGCTTAGAGTTTTCATTATCCTATCCAGCGATGAGATAAATAGTGCGCCATGTCTAATGACAGCTCTTGTAGCGAAGCACCATGTCTGATGACAGCTCTTGTAGCAAAGTGACATGTCTAATGACAGCTCTTGTAGTGAAGCACCATGTCTGATGACAGCTCTTGTAGTGAAGCACCATGTCTAATGACAGCTCTTGTAGCAAAGTGACATGTCTAATGACAGCTCTTGTAGTGAAGCACCATGTCTGATGACAGCTCTTGTAGTGAAGCACCATGTCTAATGACAGCTCTTGTAGCAAAGTGACATGTCTAATGACAGCTCTTATGTGGAGTGCCATGTCTAATGACAGCTCTTGTAGTGGAGCACCATGTCTGATAACAGTTGTAGTGGAGTGACATGTCTAATGACAGCTCTTATAGCGAAGCACCATGTCTGATGACAGCTCTTGTAGTGGAGCACCTTGTCTAATGAGGGCTCTTGTAATGGAGCACCATGTCTAATGACAGCTCTTGTAGTGAAGCACCATGTCTAATGACAGCTCTTGTAGCAAAGTGACATGTCTAATGACAGCTCTTGTAGCGAAGCACCATGTCTGATGACAGCTTTTGTAGTAGAGCGCAATGTCTAATGAGGGCTCTTGTAATGGAGCACCATGTCTAATGACAGCTCTTGTAGTGGAGTGCCATGTCTGATGACAGCTCTTGTAGTGGAGTGCCATGTCTGATGACAGCTCTTGTAGTGGAGTGCCATTTCTGATGACAGCTCTTGTAGTGGAGCGCCATGTCTGATGACAGCCCTTGTAGTGAGCGACATGTCTGATGACAGCCCCTTGTAGTGGAGCACCATGTCTGATGACAGCTCTTGTAGTGGAGTGTCATGTCTAATGAGGGCTCTTGTAGTGGAGCACCATGTCTAATGACAGCTCTTGTAGTGGAGCGCCATGTCTAATGAGGGCTCTTGTAAAGGAGCACCATGTCTAATTACAGCTCTTGTAATGGAGCACCATGTCTAATGACAGCTCTTATAGTGGAATTACATGTCAAATGCAACTGTTGTAGTGGAGTGCCATGTCTAATGACAGCTCTTGTAGTGGAGCACCATGTCTGATGACAGCTCTTATAGTGGTGCGCTATGTCTAATGCAGTATGTCTAATGACAGCTCTTGTAGTGGAGTGCCACGTCCCATGACAGCCCCTTGTAGTGAGCGACATGTCTAATGACAGCTCTTGTTATGGAGCACCGTGTCTAATGACAATTCTTGTAGTGGAGCACCATGTCTAATGACAGCTCTTGTTCATGATCTCCAGTTCAGTCCTAGTTGCACCATGGCCAACTGGGGATTCTCCAAATTAAACTCCTTGGTCCCTTGCAGCATGGGTCGTCTAGGCCTGATCAGGGCCACAATATCCATGAGATATTCCAGACAGCCTGCAGTGATGTGCCTGTGGTTCTACCTACACAAAAAATAGCTGGACGTCACTATAATAGCCATAACTGTGTCACTTAAAATGTATTTCAAACAAAACCATAATTAATTAATTAAAACATTTGACTTACAGTTTATTATTTTACATTTTTTGTCATTGCAAAAATGCCATCATCAGTTTATTTGTTTACATTGTAGCGATATAAAGAAAAACACTTCTGCATGAAACTTAAGTCTCGCTACAGCTTGCTGACATTGATTCTTTCTGTAACATTAATTCTGAATTACTGCCTATCTGTCACCATTTTATGGCAATAGTCACAAAATGTAATGTATTCGCGTTGATGTGTATGGATTATGTATGGATACCAGAGCTCTATTATCACCTCACATGTTCCCGTTACACGTGTCTCCAGAATGTATGATAATGGCAAAACGTGAGCAACTGCAATGGATCTTCAAATGTGATTTTTTTTTTTAAGAAAATTTAGCAGACGTTGTTCGTGAAAAGTGAAAGCTTATTAAGGAATATTTATTGCCTTTAATGCTGTTTTAGAGGGTCTTCCTGTCATATAAGCATATTTTAATGACAAGTTGATGATAAATGATATTGTTTGTGCTTATAGTTTTAGGCCTATCCTACAGTATTTATCACCATTACTGGTGGTACTACTGAAGTACATTGATAATTGTAGCACAGAATATGCACATGATTTTACCTTGTTGTTGTACTGGAATATACAAAAATCTTGTCACGTTTTTTTTATAAATTATGTTTCAGTTATGAAATCATTTCCTTGACTCATAATTTGTATAGCACATAGTAATGGGTAAAAAGAAAGCTTTTTAGCTTTAATCAGTGAAATAATTATGACAAAACAATGTTTTTCTGCATATATTAAAGAATTGCTTACATAGTTTCATGTCTGGAGTGGTTATGTCTGGATCCTCCATGCAGTGCTTGATAAAGGTGGTTATGTCTGGGATGGTTATGTATGGATCCTCCATGCAGTGCTTGATGAAGGTGGTTATGTCTGGGTTGGTTATGTCTGGATCCTCCATGCAATGCTTGATGAAGGTGGTTATGTCTGGGGTGGTTATGTCTGGATCCTCCATGCAATGCTTGATGAAGGTGGTTATGTCTGGGGTGGTTATGTCTGGATCCTCCATGCAGTGCTTGATGAAGGTGGTTATGTCTGGGGTGGTTATGTCTGGATCCTCCATGCAATGCTTGATGAAGGTGGTTATGTCTGGGGTGGTTATATCTGGATCCTCCATGCAATGCTTGATGAAGGTGGTTATGTCTGGGGTGGTTATGTATGGATCCTCCATGCAGTGCTTGATGAAGGTGGTTATGTCTGGGGTGGTTATGTCTGGATCCTCCATGCAATGCTTGATGAAGGTGGTTATGTCTGGGGTGGTTATGTCTGGATCCTCCATGCAGTGCTTGATGAAGGTGGTTATGTCTGGGGTGGTTATGTCTGGATCCTCCATGCAATGCTTGATGAAGGTGGTTATGTCTGGGGTGGTTATGTCTGGATCCTCCATGCAATGCTTGATGAAGGTGGTTATGTCTGGGGTGGTTATGTCTGGATCCTCCATGCAATGCTTAATGAAGGTGGTTATGTCTGGGGTGGTTATGTGTGGATCCTCCATGCAATGCTTGATGAAGGTGGTTATGTCTGGGGTGGTTATGTCTGGATCCTCCATGCAATGCTTGATGAAGGTGGTTATGTCTGGGGTGGTTATGTCTGGATCCTCCATGCAGTGCTTGATGAAGGTGGTTATGTCTGTAGTGGTAATGTCTGGATCTCAATTATTATAACTGCCCATCTTTGGATATGAAGCGATAAGTCAGATAACTGTAATATCCCATAATATAGTTCAGGGCTATGACTACTGAATGATTCCGCAAAATGGTCTAATAGTGTGTGCAACTATTTTCACCTTTGATGGCATCTGTTCCATTTAATACAAAAAGTTTATTAGTTCCTTTGATAAAAAGTGGTCTTCAAAAATAACTGTTTTAAATAGATCAGACATGTAGAATTACATTAAAGTTAGCTTTAGAGAGCCTTTGATAGATCAGATTATTCTATTAAATCATGGTTGAATACATATGGTTGCTGACAAGAAATTTATCAAGTTGTACGTCTATATTTAATCTTGTTTTCGTTAACACCAGAAAGTAAATTCAGTAAATAATGAAACAAAAAGTCTATATATAGGTACAGCTACAAATCCTTGAACCTTTTGTAACAATAAATGGATTATGGTATTCTGTCATTTTAAATGCAATATGTAACAGTTTAAGTTATTTTTCTCGAACAACAAATATCATTACCTTAAATGAAAAATACAAAAACCTGTTTGTTTATGTCCTAGTTCTATGTAAAAAGTGTAGCATAACATCTCAATCACTTTCACAAATAGGGAACTTGTGTTGCTGACAATGCTGCTAGCTTAGTTATATTTAAGATCCTTTATTTAAAAATTTTTACCACTTTCTTTTGAAGGTCTTGTGATGCCATCACCATTTATCCAACACATTTGTCATTGAAATTGTAACAAACAATAGTAAACCTCCTATTCTTAATTTTTATGCTGTAAGGATTGAACTTCAATGAGCTTTAAATATATTGAACATGTAGAGTATTTTTTTGCTTGACTTTTACTCTATTAAAATTGGATTATTGTATTCTAAGACAAGTCATCACTGCAGATCAACTGGTGGGCTCTGGGCCTTCTGACATGGGTTTTCATCCTGTGTTGATGGGCTGAAGAGCTTTATATTAGCGACTTACTCTGCTCGGCTGCAGGTCGCTGCCCCTTACAGTCTTACTGACTATGGTACCAGACTGACAGACTCATGTAAGTCACTATTGTGACTGACTATAATGTTAATTGACTTGCTGTACAATCAATAAACATTAACACATTCTGACTTTGAGACCATTTTATTAGCAAAAGACTGCTGCCAGCTGTCACTTCTAGATGGGTCCATGAAGGATTGGACAAGCGTGTGACACCTTAAATTGTAGAGCATGATGAAGTATGCCACGTCATGCACTAGTGGTCAGTACAATGGAGCTGTGGGGTCAGCGCTCGTCATTGATAATTCATTATCACTATATAATGTTAATTTTAGTGTCCAGAAGTGGGGACAAATTCATGATTGGCATAATCATATAGTCACAAAATGTTGTTCTATTTCATTTTTATTTGTTTGTTTTATCTGTACTTAATTTAAACCAGTAGCATTTTGAAGTACCATATTTAAGAAGCTGGGGATTTCACCTCCCAGACAACTTCCCTCCTGCTATTTTAAAGGTGGTTTCTGACAGTTTGGACCTCATTAATCATATTAATAAACTATTGTTACCTGAACAGATCTGGCAACATGCTGTTTATTAATGTCCTACACGTGTCTGAAAAGTGAATCAAAAAGCCACAGTCATCATTTCAAACACATATTTCTTATCTGAGTCAAGCTGCACAGTTAACTATTTCTAAACTAAGAAAATCCCGTGACCACTTATGTTTTAGTTCATCCACGCCATCCACTGTGATGTCTTTTTTTAGCATGAACCCCAATGGTTCTTATTTATAGATTTAAAAAGAATGAACATTATAAGTGTTGATTAACAAGTTCTACTGCCCTAAACTTGAGATACTGGTGAACATTGTCAAAGCTTTGACTTCAGTATGATTGTTTCTACAGAAATTATGTACAAATACCCCAAACAGAGGTTCGATATTGTTACATATATTAGATATAGGCACAAATACCCCAAACAGAGGTCCGATATTGTTAAATATATTAGATATAGGCACAAATACCCCAAACAGAGGTCCGATATTGTTAAATATATTAGATATAGGCACAAATACCCCAAACAGAGGTCCGATATTGTTAAATATATTAGATATAGGCACAAATACCCCAAACAGAGGTCCGATATTGTTAAATATATTAGATATAGGCACAAATACCCCAAACAGAGGTCCGATATTGTTAAATATATTAGATATAGGCACAAATACCCCAAACAGAGGTCCGATATTGTTAAATATATTAGATATAGGCACAAATACCCCAAACAGAGGTCCGATATTGTTAAATATATTAGATATAGGCAAACTGTGGGATACCACCTTTAACGGGCTTGGCGGTACTCCTTCTATCCCTTTTCCAACATGACAATATCCATCTAACTGGTAATTTTGAATTGCCATCTTTAACATTTTCTACTTATTTCTACTTTGATGTTTTCTTGCATATCAAAAAATGAACATTTATTTTGATATTGTTCCCATATTTGATATTTTGTTCTGCTCTATATCTTGTGTCACAGAATGATTCATCAACAGTGGTGTATCATCATATATATCTTAAATAGAAACAGAAAGAAAAAAAATTAATTGACTGACTTCCTTTTTTAAATAAATTTCTTTTGTTTTATAAAAGCTTTTAAAGTATTAAAGACATTACATGACAGTTCCTTATGTAAGCTAATGTTTTTTTTTTGTTTAAAAATTTAAGGAGTAGCCACATGCATTAACATTGTTGTCTTATGATTTGATAAACTGGTAAATAATTATATCATCATGTAATAATAATGTGTTAATAATAGTAAAACCAAAATGTGGGTTTTCAAAGGTATTTATTAATAAGGGAAATGGTATGATTCAGAAATAACCTTTAGTGAAGGAGTTTATTTAGTTAATTTATTTATATTTTATTTGATATATTGCACTTGACAGCTCATAACAAGTGATTCACAATATATACATGTATTAGTAAAAAAGATTAAATAAATTAAAAGGCAACAAAATAATATTGGCATAAGTTTACAACTATATGATGTGAACAAAATTCTTGCTGTTTTGAAGAAATCAATTTACCTGCTTAACAGAAATTGATCATGCTTAAGCAAATGGTGCAGAATCCAGATCAACCAGTTTGCCTCTAATGATTTGCTGTTAAATCTATAATGGTCATTCTACTTATTTAGATTTATGCAAATAAAAAAAATTGTAAGAAAATAGTTAAGTATTAAGACCTGTATTAAGACCTAAGCATAATAGAAGTTAACGAAACAAGTCTGATATTTCTCAGTCTCTGGATATCTTTATTGATTAGGCTTCGACAAATAGCATACATCCTGGCCATCTTCCGCTGAGATTTGTCAGACACTACACTATTTGTTACTTAATATTTAATTGTTGGTGTTTTGTTTTGTTTTTTGTTAAATGGCACTGAGGAAGTCCCCAGACATACATGTGGATAGAACCATTGGCCCGTAACAGGTCAGCTGGAAGACCTGATCACTTGAAAGTTCCAACTGGGACTCAAACCCACAATGTGAGGGGCTGAGTGGGTACAAGTCAGGGACTATAACTGCTAGGCCATGGGTAACCCTTTATATTTTTATCGGTAGACAGTTTTATAATGCATCAAATGTTGAAAAAACACCTTAAGCAGTGGTTATTAACAAGTGTATAGAACAATGTAGAATTTAGAAGGATATGCAAATGTGTTCAGGAAGGTCTATATCCTCCTGTCAAAAGATGAGAGACAGTCTCACATAGGGACACCAGGCATGTTATTTTATGAACCAGTTGTAGAAGATTTTAAAGTGTTTCTCTGGCTGACACTACAGCTCTTCCCATAATGCACCAATCTTCCTGTCCCATAATGCATCTCCAGAATGTCAATGTCAAGGTCAGGGTGTCTCTGGTTACCTGGCAGTCCTATTCTCTGCTTCTCTGAGCTTTAACTCTTCAATAGCTTCATACAAATTAACCAGGCTTAGGCAAAAAGTGTAACTTCTGATCAATATCTACACTTGTTGCTGCCAAGTCTCTGGCAAAATGTTTAGTTAACATTGCATATTTCAGACAGACTTATGAATTAACCATATATTGAAAACAATACATGTTTTGGTTTAAATCTACCTGCTGGTAGATGCTCCTAACTTTAATTTTCAACTCCTAAGCTAAGCACAAATTGATTAGGCCTCAGCAAATTAATTGTGAATCCAAACAGCTATCTCTTGCTTGTCAGATTTGGATTTGCACCATTTGCTGCTCTGTCCCTCTGAACATAATTAGTTAAATTTGCATGTAGTTTAATAAGAAGATAACTAAGATTTTAGCTCAATTTATCAACAAATAAATCAGGAAATAGGTCGAGACTGGGTATTCAACTTGTACTTTATCTTCATTTTTACAGAGAACAATAATGCAGTAGAGCAATGTTTTGTTTTTAATTGGATCCTCTCTTTGTAAGATAAATGTGAAATGTTAGGTGAAGCATGGCATGGAATTGTCCATTGACGTCAGCAGCTTGCAGGCATGCTACAGATAAACAGATTCTCTGCTTTTTTGGTTTGAGTTATTTTTCTTCTAATTTGTTCAAACAATGCTGCATTCATTCTCACTTTGTAATAAAAACATTCATAGAAGTTGAGCAGCTTATTACAAAAGATAACATAAGTTTAAGGTATTATTTAGTACAATCATATGCAACTTTTTGTTTCCTATAAAAAAATAAACCAAGAGTGAAAAAAGAACTTTCATCATTTCATTATAAATTGCCTGTGTTGTCCCAAAAAGTAACTAATGTTTTTAAAGGGTAAGACTCCTCAATTATCAAAAAAGATGGGGAGTTTTATTTTTATTTTTTGCATTAGTAAAAATCTTTTGCCATCAGTCTTTCAAAAAGAACATAACTTAACTTGTTTTTACTTATAACAAGGTTGTATATATCAACAGCTTTGTTTATTGGTTAAAAAGTACATGTTCATGTAATTTCAAAACCTTTATATATAATCTTAAAACCTTTCATATATTGAGACATACATGATAGGTATAATAGTCAAGACCAGATCAAGATATCATTAAGTACATCTTTCATTGTTGCTTGTTTGTATTAACCCGTAACATGCTTCAGTTTCTAATAACCCTTTTGTTTCTAATTATTAGCTGTTTGCTCACAAAATGCAAATAGATAAAATAATTGCCAGTGACTTGGCTGCAGATAGTGCAGATCCTATTCAAGAGCATCCAATTTGACCTCACTTATATGGATCAACACTGTATGCTTGAGTCATTGTCACCAAGTAGGCTAAGAGTTATAAAAATGTGCGCAGATTATATATGTTCCTTATTTTTATGCCCTTGGATACATGATGCATCCTTTTGTTTCAGTGCTAATTGTCACGTATTGAATACATTTAATGTTCTATTTTCTGCACAATGCACATATATTTTTTGTTGAAGAAACCAAAACAAGGTAATTCACATAAATGCCCGTGGAAAGTAATTGTTCCCTTGTTGTTAAAACCTGTGTTTTGCAAAATGCAGTGTATGTTTAGAAAATGATAGCATTGTGTATTAAATTTAGATTTTGCAAACATAGTTAAAGACATTTTAGGAGAATAGTATGTGGTTTAGACCCAAGGGTCATCATTTATTTTCTAGTAACTTTGCTATGTCAAGGCTAGGTCAAAAAAAGGTACCAGTAACTTAACTAAATCAAGGCCAGGAAAAAGGTAGCTTTGCTAAGTCAAAGTCAGGCTAAATGTTAACTTCCCCAGGTCAAGGCCAGGTAAAAGTTAGCTTTTCAAGGTCAAGGCCAGGACAAAGTAGACTTACTAGTACAAGACGAGGTCAAAGGTAGCTTTACTAGGACAAAGGTCAAATCTTGGTTAAAAGTCGATCCGTCAAGGCCAGTTGATGATAATGTGTGTGTACAATTTATCAAAGTGTGCTTGTCTTCATTGGTTAGAACCACATGTGATGTGATGATAGATGATAATTTCTGTGTTAAAGTAAACTTGTGAACCAGAAACTTCTTAATGTCTTTTACCTACCATGCAATACAAATCCAAATTTTATTTTTTCAGCAATTTTTGCTGACATCTACATGCTAAGGTAGCAAGACATTGCTAAAGACTGCAGGAAATAGTATAGATTGTGACCAGACAGCTGCCAGCATGGCTGATCTGGATCTAGACTATTTACCTTAGCCTGATCAATACATGCTAAGCAGGCTTATAGTTAAAGCAGGCACTTGAATTTCACACTGTTTAGATCAGTTATTGGCAATGTGCTGGAGCGCGCCGCCTATATATGGAATGCTGCAAAATTTTGCACATGCGAACGGATGTCCTCGGACATTCTCTTTCTAGCTAGAGAATGATCGAGGGAAAATGGACAAGGCATTCCAAATTCCGGTTAAGCGATTTACACATTCCCAACGTATGGGTCCTATTTCAGTAAATGGCATTCTTTTTATATATTACTGTAGCGATTATGCACTATTATATTATATGTTAAGTTGTTCGTTGTATTAATATGTTTATAAATCTTATGAAAACTATTGGTTATTCGTTTAAAATTTACTATTTTTTCTATTTCTAAAAACATATTGATAGCATCTGTAGTGGCACGTTATACAAAATATCAATTTTACTCACACTCAAATGACAATCGTGGAATAGCGCAGTGGTTATAGACTTTCTGGTGTTAACAGTGTCCAGTGATCGAGTCCAGTCGCAGTCAAAACAAAAATTTCTGTGACTTTTTTCTTCTTTGTTTTTACATCAATAACAAATGAAACATTTAAACAAACAAAAAATATTGATCAATAACAAATGTTAATTATTTTTATTATCGATTAGGATCAGTTATTGGCGATGCTATAAAAATGTACTTGTGAGCGGATTTCCTTGGCCATTCTCGTTCTCGCTAGAGGATAGGCAAGTGAAAATGGGCAAGGTGTTCCGAATTTCAGAAGTTCCGCGATTTACACGTTCTCAACATACGGGTCCTTATTTGGTAAATGGTGTTATTTTTATATCAATTTGTATTTATTCTTTGTTTGTAACTTCCACGCAAAGGAGGTATTTTAACTTTGTAAATTTGTAAACGTTAATTTACATCTGATGGTTATACTTGTTAATGAAGACATGTTTGTCCCCTTTTTTCGATTATACATATAAGTAGCCTTTTATACCAGAATTAAATTATTCCAGTGATTTTAATGTTTACTTAATAATTATAAATCAGTCATTTTTTATTTTCTAATAAATATTAATTTTTATTGTTGCATCGCCCTTTGATGCTTGCATCAATGCTTTTCTTGTATATGCTTGACTTTTAGTTTTCACTGTTCTGGAAAATGTTCAGGCTCATGCACTTTAATGTCAGGGATTTCCTGTGATGACTAGTTCTTATTGTCATTGTTATAACAGATCAAACTTTCCATGCAAGTTACTGACGACATACTTTATTATTATGCTAACTACAATTAGTTGGAATTATCAAGTGTTGTTCAAAACAACCTACTAGAATCAAAACAAGAAACTCCTAGACCACAGTCAGGCACATATGATAACTCTTAACATGCTTTGCATGGTTTAGTCAGGTTTAGGAAATTTATGTAGATTCAGATAAGCCAACTCTTGTTAAAAACTGTCTGATCAGGATGAGCACTGTTTGCTACTGAGACTAGCAACATCTACATAAGATAACTTTTATGTAGAAATAAGAATTTTACAAAGAAAGTATGCGGGTTAAGAACAAAATTTAGCTGTCTAGCAGCTGTCTGATCAAGATCTTCACTGTTGCTTGCATCTTGCAGAACAGTGCATGCAGTTTGTAGACAAACAAACAAATAATAAAAAATGCTTAGTGATAGTTGTGATGAGGAATAGGGAAAGTTGCATTATCTAACATGTCACTAAACACATTGGTAACATATAAAACATATAAAATAATAAATAACAATAAATTATAAATAATATATGAAAGATAAATGTTTGTTGTTGTCAGGATTAAAATAAGTGACCTGTATGTCTTGGAAACATTATTTAGACAATTTAAAAAGGTTTTCTTAATATTTATTTCATGGAAGAAAGAACAGAAGAATTTTTGCAATTTCTGTTCCAATCCTTGCAGAATTATATTTGCATTCATTGGTTACATCAATTGTCAAACATAGCTACGAGGATTTGTTTCCAGAAATAGTTTAAACCCTAAGGTATATATTGTACTTAAATGTTGTCATGCCATTATTTTAATCAGTCTAGTAAAGCATATGTTTTGAAATATATCCCTCTCAATTATGATCATTATGGTGCTGTCCCAATATTTTTGTGGATGAAGATTCCAAGGTAAATGTCTAGGTAGTATCGTTAGTACATACCAGGGCAGCTGGAGATCCCAGGGTAAATGTCTAGGTAGTATCATTAGTACATACCAGGGCAGCTGGAGATCCCAAGGTAAATGTCTAGGTAGTATCATTAGTAAACTCCAGGGCAGCTGGAGATCCCAAGGTAAATGTCTAGGTAGTATCATTAGTACACTCCAGGGCAGCTGGAAATTCCAAGGTAAATGTCTAGGTAGTATCATTAGTACACTCCAGGGCAGCTGGAGATCCCAAGGTAAAAGTCTAGGTAGTATTATTAGTGTACTCCAGGGAAGCTGGAGATCCCAAGGTAAATGTTCAGGGCAGCTGGAAAAACCTCCCACATTAAGTCCTTTACTATTGAGCCTGGGACAAGGTGACAGACTGAGCTATAAGAGGAGTAACAAGTCGTTGACTTTATCATTTAGCCACAGCAACCGACTTTAACACTTTGTCTGAGCACCTTTAATCTTCTCTTTTCCATAATTTCATGACTTAATGATAGACAGCATCTTTATATCATGCCATCCAGTGTTAACATTTTCAAAAAGAAATGGGGAAAAAGAACAATGTAACACTGCAATAATTTTTTAGTCTGTTTGTTATTGTTTTTTATAATTGAATAAAATATCATATCCAAGGGTTTAGCATGTCCTGTAGAACAAGCACATATTGGAAGGAATTGTGTGTCTCCAATCAATATGTTTGAGCAGGAAGTTAACTTCCAGAAACGAATTGAGACACTCATAAGCTAGCTGATCTAAATCTTTCACTGCATGTACATTTGTATTTACCTAAGCCTGATCAATACATGCTTTAACAAGTCACCACTGTGGCTGTCTCAGGCTTTGATTGTCTTTAATTTTGTCCTAATAGAAATATATGTTGTTTTATTGAAATACAAGATTATGAAGCATTAGTTTTCCTTTATAAATAATTGACAAGCATTTATCTTTCTATCTGTATTTCCATATTTTCACACCTTGAAGGTTTTCATGACTAGATCATATAGATTATTAGCATGAATCACAATGACTAGATCATATAGATTATAAGCATGATTCACCATGACCAGAAACCGCTAAAAACATCTTAGTTTCATTGGCTGTTTATCCTTGTTGCTGCTTTGTGATTGGCTGACACAGTTCAGTTTGAAACATCCCTGAAAGTTATATCTGATTGACTTTATGTATGTTTAATTTCCTCAGTGTTGAAATGTTTGCATCAGTTCTTTTAACTATTATTTTACAAAGCATAGTTGGTTTCATGACAACAAGTAAAGCAAGTCAGCAATTTATATCCTTGGAGGAAGGATGTAAACTATTATTGAAAACTATGTATTTTTCACTAAAGCTTCTCTTGTTGACATTGTTTTGAATACTCTATAATTGTATAGTATAGGATTGGCTTGATGCGTCTTTTCTGTAAAGTTCCTTGAATGCCCATCCCTGTGCTGTCTTATGATAGTCAATATAACACCTTATTATATTGAAACCCTTATTTATATGGTTGTCCATTTTGCTTTCAAAACCAAATAATAGAGTTTCTCAAAAATAAATAGAAATAAAATGTCTTGTGGCATGTAAGGCAGTGTTTAGCCTAATGTCAATAACTGCTCCTTTAAACTTTGCTATATATAGTTTTGTTCGTTGTTGAAAGACATCTGAAATGAAATTAAAATTGGCTGACGCTGTATGATTATATGACAAAATACATAAAATTCTTCTGACAATATAGGTTAAAATAAGGAACACTGTCCCTGTTTTCTTTCCAAATCCATGAATAATCTCTTTCTTGTCAGTATAAAAGAAAACCAATTGTATGGTCTCAGCAGGGATTCAGAATCAGTCACGTCATAGACACTGTTACCTGCAACAGAAACCTTATTGTATGCTTGTGTCAGGAATAATAATAGTGTGTTACAGTCTGGCCACAAACCAAACAACTGCTTAATGGCACCCATGGCCTAGCAAATAGAGTACAGTAAAACCTCTCGAAGCGGCACCTCTAAGCAGCGGCTACCTCTAAGCAGCGGCTACCTCTAAGCAGCGGCAGTTAAATTCCCCCCAGTAGTTTTCAGCGCATTTTAACCTCTAAGCAGCAACTCCTCCGTGAAGCGGTAAGCGGCTGTGTAAATCTCTTCCCTGAGGCTAGTTTAACCTCTGTGTAGCAACACCAGTGCAGCTATTTTTAGAACAGTCTGTCGCGTACACCAGAATTGTCACGTGGTCGGCTGATCACTGCTTGTACCCTGTTGAGAAGGTGTTAATTGGCATCAAGTTGCAGTTGGACTGGAAACTAGATCTAGGGTCTTGCGGGAACGTGTGAAAGAAGTGTCAACTATTGATGATGTTAATGAGTTGGTTTGTTTTCTTTAATTGATCGAAAGATTAAAAGATATCACTGTATTGATTGCTTACTTAAAAAGATGTTTACGTTAAGTGCTAAATGCAAACTGTCATTGTTTTAGGATGTCTGACTATAAATTCGATTTTTAATGGTAAATCAGTCTTTGCATGACTCAATACTGGAATACTGGTCATTTTGTCTCGAAAGCAGAGTGTTACTGCAATTAAGTTGTTAGAACAAGGAAGGTCAGCACAGTCTATTGCTACTGAGTTGGGCTGCGGCAGAACTCAGATACAGGTCCGTTACTTACGATATTGTTTTTTTTAATAGACAAGCAAATGCTGATTGGCTAAAGTACAAAACTTAAAAAAAAAAACACATTTTTTCGTCTCATTTAAACCTCTGAGCAGCAACACCTCTCAGCAGCAACACTTTTCCGTGCCTCCGCCAGATGTTGCTGTGGAGAGGTTTTACTGTATATGGTAACTCGGCCCATCACCACTCACTGCTCAGCCTATCACCATGTGGGCTCGAGTCCAGGTTGGAGCATGAAGTTTATTGTGTGGAGATCTTTCTAGGTGAGCTGTGGTGCCCAGTTGGTTCAACAAATACATTGTAATAGCTGAACACTATCTTCACCATGACTGTGTAATGTGCTGTATCATTTAAAGCACTACAAGCAGTGTGGTTTTCACTGCTTTCGTTAAAGTAATCACATTTTGAGACAGTAGGAACATGTGTAGATAAACTGGCTTATGTTATTTTGAGTAGATAACGGTCCCTTTTCCAATTAAATAACATATGTTGTGGACTACAGCCATAGGATAAGGGTTCAGATCCCAGAAAAACAATATAATTTGAACGTAACCGGTCATCCAAAATAGCACTGTTCACTTGGTATTGTATTTTTAGAGGGGGTGGGGTATTTATAAATTCAATATACATTAGGTGTTTTGATTTATAATCATATTTGCATCTAGTTCAACTGGTGGGGCATACTAGGGTAAACATTTAATGATTTTGCTTTGGGATTTCAACTGTTTGACACTGCATTTCATTTCACATACTAGCATGGAAATTTAAAAATAAACTTTTTGTTTCACTAGAAGTAGTTTTGTTTGGTTGGTAACTGTGAGCATGGTGCAGTAAGATTGTATTGACTGTACTATGCAGTGAAATTGCAAAAACAAACCCAAATATCTGCAGCGTTCAATAAATGTGCATCTTTTGCAAACATGTTTTTAAAGTACCTGTCATGTTTTTTCTTGTTGGCAACTTCACCACTCACCACTGACTGGACAAGTGAATATATTGATTGGAATGTATTTATAATAGTTGATGGATTTTCATTATGACATTATTAAACACCTGTCGGATATAATTTAATGTGGGTGGTGGACAGAACTCATTAAACACCTGTCTGATATTACAAAGAACACAACTGTAGAAGCTAATGGTCTGAAAGTCCAAATATCATTTCTTAACTTGTACAATAGGGATCCTTTATGTGTCATTTCACCCCACCTTGTGTCTAGTTCTTAACTTGTACAATAGGGAGCCTTTATGTGTCATTTCACCCCACCTTGTGTTTAGTTACTTATTACTCTTTGAGTTAATATTTGTTAAGAAAGCTGCTGGATTGAGCGTGACAATATTATTAATAGTTGAAGCCCATGTTTAAATCCATTATATAACAGTTTCTATATTATGCTATTGGCAGAAATCAATGTTGACAAGTCTTTGGTCTAGTTGCTATTTTATTTCCTAACAAATAAGGACATGTGGTACCACAAGCTAGTTCTTTGTTGATGTTTGTTTGTTTATTGGGTTTATCAACCCACCAAGTTCTTTGTTAAAGCCCAGGGTCAGTTTCTATATCTGAACCCACCTGATCGAAACTTGTCACGTATAGTTTTGTTAGCATTTTCAAATCTACATTGTATACTGGTAACCATACAAAAGTAAATGTTTACTTAGAAAATGGATATAATATACCCAGAAATATGTACTTTGCTTTGCTTTTGTGTAAGAAGCTCACTATGAACTTAAAACTTTTGTCCATGACCTTACCATGTATTTAGCAGGTCTTCAGTCAGTATAATTATTTATTTTATTTTTTAGAAATAAATCACATTATTCTTAACTGAACTCTTAATAATGTGACCATATCAAACCCCTCCTACCCCAGGTGGGAGCTGTATGATAGGCTGTCACTCTGTTCAGATGTCATTTGATTCATCCTATATAGTGGTAAATCGATACAAGGCAGCTGGCTGGTCTGGATCTACACTATTTGTCTTAGCCTTATAAATATATGAACAGCAAGCTAAGAGTTAATCACTTTTAATGCTTCTCTGTCGAAATTATCACATTTTGAAAAAAAAATGACAAATTGTGGTAGTATAGTGGTAGTATAAAATTAATTATGCTCTCTTTTTTTATAGAATTTAAGGGTAAACAATGTGGGTCATTTTATGTTAGGGCCACCCATTCTTTTGTATTTTTTTTCTGTAAATTTGAAGATAAGATTAATTCACCTTTTTTTAAAGTCTTGTAAAAAAACATTTTAAATAAATATGGTTCTGCTATATGTATCATCAAATGGGGATATGTCTGTTTCAAAAAGACAAGTGGATGTATAAAAGACATAATGAAGGTCATGAAAAAATATTTTTTTATAAAAATGATGAAAGTATTGCTTGTGCTTGTTGTATTAAAATGTTATTTTCATGCAAAACTATGTGTTATGCTTCAGTGTTAATGATTACATAATAAACAGACCATACTTTGACATACCTTTATTTCTTAAAGCATATTAAAACACACACAGAAATAAAGTTCTATTATTTCCTTTCTATAAAGTCAAACCCTTGTTAATTCTATTGTGGTTTAATTCTATATTTTGTGTGACACTGTGTGCTTATAGAAAGATTGTGGGTATGGCAACAGGGGTGTCTGTTGACGTCATTTTGTGACTTCATGTCAAATAGAAGCAACAAAGTATGCCCTTGGGGAGAGTTTAGAGATATTAGTGTTCTATAAACAGGACTGTGAAAGGAATAATCAACACTCATGGGGACTTGTGAATGATCATTGTTTTGAAAAGTATCACTGGTATTTCATTTATTTTTTTTCTATTTTTTTATTTTTCTTTGTGGTTTTAGTAATCATAGGCAAATAAACCATTCTTGTGTTTACGCAATTTGGTCATACTATATAAAGCAGCATCAATTCTCTAGAGTAGAGACCTTTTTCTTTTTTTTCTAAATTCACTTTTCTCGTGCTGGTTGTTAATAATCCATAATGAAGTCTTAGTTATCTGCTTGCAGTGTCATGCATTTCTAATACTATTAATTGAGATTTGGCAGCAGCAGGAGTACAATGGTCTTATTCCTACAGCTGCCAACAGAAGCTGGCTGATCTTAAACTGCACTGTTTGACTAAGCCTGACTTCAATAGAGCTTAAGTGCTCTCATGATTGCACAACTGAGTCTTGGTCCATAAACATTTGATTAGTTAGATTATACATGGCATCTGGCACTGTATTAACAAAAAATGTTCAACATAACCTATTATCATAAAGTTATGATGATATTTCATAGGCGTTCATCAATCTATACAAGGTATAAATCAATCCAAAGAAGTGGTCAAATGCTGTTGTTTTAGGCAGTTTTCTGTGCTCTATACCTTTTGTTTTGAATTGTTCTGTACCAATCATCTTTGTCTCGGGGAGTAATATGTCTTTAAATGTAAAGTATTACATTATGGTTAAAACATTCCACATGTAAATGATTATTGATGACAGACATAAAATATGGCAAGAATAGTAAAGTTCTAAGCATAGACATTTAACAATGCATCTTGATATAAACTTTACACCAAAAAGGGTAGACACTGATCAAACATTTCCTGCCTGGAAGCTATCTAATCGAGATCTCCCCTCTTTTGCTTTAAAATGTATTCAATTTGTGCCAAACACTGGGAAAGAGTTATTACAGACCATTAAACCTAAATTGTAATGCTCCTGGTTCATTGTATATGTAATCTGTTAAAATATTTCAGCATATATAGTCCAGTGTGTTAAGAAGATAAGTTATTTGTTTATAAGTCTCGTTAAGAGCAAGCAATTTGTTCTTGACTTCAGTCTATGAAGATAGAGGCTGTATAAAACATTTAGTCAAATATTATCATTCTCATTTTTTATATATTATGGTAGAGAAAACATGAGTTAAAAACAAACCTGTTAGCCAACAAGTCACCAGGAGTTCAAAGTGTGTCTGAAATGATAAATAAAATGGTTATTTCCTGTAAATTTTTTACAAACATTTCAAAGCCTTGACCTCTGGAGCTCATACTTGTAATGCAGGATAAAAAGAATAAAAAGGAAATGACTTTTCTGTATTCTCACTCATGTGTGGCTGAAGGTGTAAACTGGTGTTATGTGTATTGAGCATGTTTTAATAGGCCTACTCTCATACATATGTTTGTTATTTGAGATATTAGATAAATGTTCTGCACATGTTTAATACAAAATTAAATTTGTGGATAATTTGAATTTTTCATTAAACTGTATCTTCCTGATTATTAAGATGATATTTTTAGGATATTTTAATGCAGTTAGTTATCTGTTTTTACATTTTACACCTATCTCTGGTTGTTTTTAATTTCTAGAAAAAAGTACCTAGAAGAAATATGTGAAGAGAACGTTCATTTACCATTACAATACCATTACATGTGAATGAACTATCACTCAGTGTGTGACTCTAAACTTTTCAAGCATGGGCACCCCACACAGTCTTAGTACCTGCCTATTGCGCATACACACCCTATGCACCCTACATTTATTATTAAGGAATATAAAATCAAGTCATTTTGTAACAACTACATCCAAAACATACAATTTCTAAGAGATTTAGCAGCAAGTAGTGTAGGTCCATTTGAGCCAGCTGTTCAAGACCAACTCTAATATGCAATAGCCTGATCATTTTGTGCTTATCATGGTAACATTTGAATGCATATGACTGATTTAATACAGATATAACTAGAGCTATGAATAATATATATTAATAAATAAGTGATTTAATATTGGCCCTGTTATTTGTCCAAGGGCAGTCATATTGGCCCAAGGCCAAAGGCCGAGGCCAATATAACTGACCCAAGGGCAAATATTAACAGAGCCAATATCAGATAAATTATTTATTGACCATTTTGTATAATCACTTTCATGTACTTATAACATTTCACATTTAATACTCAAAGTAACAGTACATCAGTTTGTTTGGAATGGCTACATTTTGTTACTTATAATGGTCAGTAAGATAGTTGTACATTAAAATGTCAGACTGTCTACTTTGATTCCTGTGAAATTTATAACATCTTCAGTTATACACAACCAATTCATGAATGTTTAAAAATTGTGAATACTTTGTTTAATAAATTTATGCAACCTGTCGGCATCTACACATAGAGTAAAAAGCAAAATGACTGCAATTTTTCAGAGCTTCTTGCTGAAATCTATATCATTTTTTGGTCCTGCCATTTTAGCCAGTCAAATTACTTCAAATTCTGGCTTTATATCTATATCTCTTTTTGACCCAATACAGAAATTGGCACTGTTTTAAAGCAAGCCGTCATTTTTTTTTATAGGACTAGTAACCTATAGTTATTTAATAAAACTGGCTAATACCTGATTTTCTGCAGTTCAATCCTGGGCAATGACATACCAAATTCATTGAAAATGGTAGTTGAATAGCTCCCTTGCTAACACTCAAGCAAATAAATATATGGGTAGTTCCAAAACTGGTTGGCCTGCTGTCAGGATATTGTGACAGGGTGTAGTATCATGCCAGGTGTTCATGGCATGCTATACACAGTGAAGGCAGCACTATATCTGCTTCATGTGGACACCTTTTCCAGATAACTTAAATACTGATGGTGGGATAAGAAACCCAATAAACAGAGAAGCAGACAAACTGACTTCTTCCTAGCCACTTATACCCATAGAGATGGTATGATAAGTACAACTTATTTCTAATCAAATCAGAATTCATTAATTCAGATGGATTAAAGAAATTACTAAGGTGTTTTGGTACATCAGATTGATTCATCCTTGTTTAGTTGAACTGAGTAGAAACAAAATTAAGTTTGGAAATGTTTTATAAGAAAAATGTATTAGGGTTAATTTTTATATTTTACTCTAAATAAAACAACAAACATGTTGTCCTTTCTTTCCAAAGAATTTCCTGAAAATATTAAGGCCTGTATAAGCAATACACAACCTAGTGATAGTCTTTTGCAATATTAACTACTTACGAAATGGAGGATGGTTCTTTAGAATTATTTGCTAATAACAATTACAATGTTCTTAAATACAATAACTTTCTTAGAGCTAACATAAAAATAAGTATTGCTTATAAATGTTGGAGGACATCTAGTTATGACGGTGATTACTGGTCAGTGGTCTGTGCTATTGTCAGAACTTGACCATCCTCCCTTGTGGAGCTCCTGCCCTGGTCATCTTGGTACAGAAACTAACTAACAAGGACTGATTTACTTTATTATACTTCAAATCAAACCTTATTTTGCTATGGTTTGTAATAGCTTAGAATAAATTCTTAACAATTAACCAACAACTTAATGCATAGATTACTAACTATATTAATTGGGAACTAGTGGCACATAGTATAGAACCTGATCAGACAGTACCCTTAAGGAGATGTCAGGCATAGATCTACACTATTGGCCTAAGTGTGGTGAATTTGTGCTAAGCAGACTAAGAGCTAATCCCCAGTTGAAGCAGTGCATTGAAGTCAGTTAGCAAATTGCTCCATGTCTTTGCTTGTACTAAAATAGAGGTCTGCTATGAAAGTCAGGGACCACTGTGAACATGTAATCAGTTCATTCTGTCAGATAACCCAGCTACCATCACAATTATTGTAACCATGTAGAAGGACAGTCATCAACTTTTATTACATTGCTGGCCTTCTCATGTGAATTAATGACTGATTAATTAATTACCATATGGTTCATAAACACCATAATTGTCTTCGTCATCATTGTTGCAGCTTTTATTGTGTTTTTGGTAAGCAGGCTTTTGACTCATTGCAGTAATGGGAGCAAAATCTTTCATAGCAATTTGATTGGTTAATGCTTGAAATGCAACCAATCAAAAAAGGTTATGTATGAATGTAAAATTGAAACTGTTGAGTTTGAAAGTTAAAGTGATTGATATTGGCTTAATCTTACCCTTTCTGTTTGCATTTTATGGATCACTCCAACTTAATGTTCTTAAAGCATATAAATACAGTATTCGTTTTAGATTTCAATTGTTGGTTAACAGTTAAACCTGATATATTTGTAAATGACCAGTACTTACTAATATTAATCATTATTTTTTATGTGTATTTATGTTTATGTGTTTCAGAGGATGGTTACCAGAAGATGGCAGTGGAGACATTGGAGGAACTGGACTGGTGCCTGGATCAGCTTGAAACGATCCAGACCCACCGCTCTGTCAGCGACATGGCCTCCAGCAAGGTACACTACTTATAATTCTTCACCATTGAAGCATGATTTGATCAGAAAAATTATGTAGATCCAGATCAGCCAGCTTCCAATGGCTGCAGTCTGATAATAATCTGCACTATTTCTTGAGCTAAGTTAGTAACAATACTCCTTGATGCCTATGCAAGAAGTTGTTAGCAAATAACTAAGAATTTATTTAATAATGTTAATAAAAATACAGCGTGAGAAGTTACAATCTCCATATAGTAAAAGTGTCTAGTTTGCTTCATCCTTTATTTCTTATTCCAATCCTATATTTCTGGTGACCATTGAAGTTATATTATTGCTAAAATTGAATGAGCTCTTACAATATAAGGCAAGAATGATGGGATATAGTTTCATTCATCTTGAAAGATTTTCTTCATTTACCTGGAGATTTGTGTAACATTTATCACATACACTGTTATGGTCTTCTGAAGTGATCATTTACATTTTGAAACCTGGAAAGATAGGCAAAGAAAAATACAAAAAAATACAACTCTAGCCTTATTTATTGTGGATATGAACATTAATGTGGGAACGTGTTCCACCTGACCTTCAGTGCTTTGTTAGTTCTACCAAGGTATGTGTCTTGGGTCTTCTTCCACCAAAATTACTGAACTAGTGGCTTGTTCAATACCAAGAAGCAGGAGGTTGCAGGTAGAAATCCCTATTTTAAAGCATGCCCAGGACATTTAAAAAATTACAAATGTACTTGCTAAACTTCATCCATTAAAAGACTGAAAACAAGTTTAGTCAGTCATTTTGATCATTTCCATATACATTTACCCATATCTTGCTAAATTTTGTTAGTAAATAATTAATACTTGGTCATCTTATTAAATCCCCATGCAGAAGTTCCTGTTTATATTGCTCTAGATCTCACAGCCTATAGAGCAGGAACTGTCTAATCTGGATCTTCACTATTTGCTCAAGCCAGATCTATTTTTGCTAAGCAGGCAGATATTTAACAATTGGTACTAAAACTAGTTATTTTGGTTGATTTTGTTATGGTTCTTTGTTAAAAAGATAGCAGCTTAGCTCAGTTTTTGTCTGCTCAAGTAGTATAAGCTAATTTATAGCAGAGTTATCAAGTTTATTTTAAAGTAATGCATCACAGTTATTAGGTTTATATAAATGTTAGATAGAAATGTGAAGGAAGCCAAAGTAAGGATGAAATTTCTCCAGGAGGGTATTATATACCAAAGGTTCTTAATATTGCATGCCTAAGTCTCATTTCTGCAGCCTGACATTTAAATTCTCTGACAATTGACAACATTTTTTGACAGCCTTCTAATATGTCTTCCTTATTAATGTGGTCGCTTGCAAAGTACAGCAAAGAAACCCTCTAATATTTGCTATTTAATTTACTTTTGAAATGTCACGAGACATGATCAAACTTAGTTTTCTCTTGCTTTTAAATTCTTACTAATGGATAACTGTAATTGCAGGAAAATATTTCCAGCACGTGCACATAAGATGTTTCACTATTTATCTTATACTCTGAAGATTGTTCTCAGAAAAGCATTGCTGTTCAAAGTAACATACATTTACTAGGGTTTATACTCTGATAGAAAAAAAAAAGTATACTACATCAAAGGGATTAATTGAAAAAAGTAATTTTGTTAAGTAAAGTTTACGTACTACTTCCATTATTTATATTGTTTCAACATTTTATGTAACAGTAAAGTTAATAGTGTGATTGCTTTGTAATTCACCTAGAGTGTTACATGTAGGAGTAAAGCTGAATAATTGTTGGAACTTTTTTTTATTTCACAATAGACATTGGCACTCTTCAGAATGGATTGAAAAGGAGTCTCTATTACTTTTTTGCCAGGTTTATTTAAATAGTAATATAATACATATTTTTATAATGTACATTGAATGGCTGTGTACTGGTCATTGGTATGTCTTTGTTTAAAATGGATTTAATCATGTTTGAATGTTTTATAAACATTATTTATCATAAAAACATAAAAAAACTTAAAAAACATAAAAAGCTTTGTAATATGCATTACAATTTAGAATGAAAAACATTCATTGCCAAACATAGTCCCAATTGTCACTATTCATCTTTAACAATCAAAGTTTTAACACTAATATTGGTTGTACTATATATTTTACATTATAACCTAAGCTAAATTCTCAGTTATTTACTTAAAGCATCATGCAAAGGTAACAAAACGAGAGGGATTATTTTAATTTGAAAGAAATTGTTTTCCATTTTAACTTAAAACTAGTAGTTTCAGTAAGTCCTTAGTAGTATGTTACACATTTGCTACGTAAGCAAGCTTTTCCTTGGATGATAGCCTTTACTTAATGGTTAGATTGTTGTCAATGACCTATGTTTGTTAACTGATGTGAAACTGATGTAATTATCACTATGAATGTTTTTATTTCAGTTCAAACGCATGCTGAACAGAGAACTAAGCCATTTTGCAGAGTCGAGCAAGTCCGGTAACCAGATAGCTGAATATATCTGCAGTACCTACCTAGGTAAGTGAAGTTTTACCTCAGATCTTACCATGCATGAGACATATTTTCTGCATCAGCTGCCAATTCTAAAATTAACATGACAGAAAGCAACTCTATAGCTTCAGAAGGTTTTTCAAAAGTCAAAACCTAATGCAGTCACATTTATTAAAGTAAAACATAGCTTTTTTTTAGTTTGTGGTGATTGAAGTTCAGAAGCCTACGTAACTCTCATTTTGTGACGCAGCAAAAATGGTATAAAGCAATGGTTTGACAAAACAATTTTTGGGGAGACTAATACTTTAGTATGGTTCATGGCCTTCTGATGGCGCTGCAGGACTACAAGATGCATAGATTTGCACAATAGTGATTCTGCCACTTTTATAGTTTTCTCAGGTTGCCATTCACAATCTTCACTTTTTAAAGATATGAATATATGTCAAAAAAGACTAAGTCATTAGGGAAGCATTTTCTTAACACAAAAAATTCACAAAGTTACTCTTGTACATTTGCTTTCTCATACCTCCCCTTCTCAGGCAACTGATTACACATCCGTGCCCTATATTGTTTTTTTTTTTGTTATTATCATTTTATTTACAACTTCAACTATTTAGTTTTAATTCTTACCTCTGCTGTCTGTATGCGCTATACCTATGTGTTCCATACATAACCTCTGCTCATTCTTTTTTTACTCCTATTTACTCGTTACAATAAATGCAATATTTCATTGCCATGATTTATTGTTGATTTTTCATGATATTACTTGATGGATTTACATGGCTTAGGCAAATAGTGCAAATCCAGATCAGTCAGCTTCCAATGCAGATTGCTCTGATCAGGTTCAGCACTTTTTGCTGATGAGTGCCTATCATTCTAGGCACCTCACTGCATGTTGAGGTATGAAGCCAACTAAACATTAGTGTGTTTATTTATAAATGTATCAAGCTAAGGCTTTATAAGAGATTATATCTCCTTTTTTCAGTACAACAAGTGTGCAGATGATTGGGTTTTATTTACAAACCTTCATCATGACATTTTCCCAGCACCCGCTGCAATAGCTCAGGTGGTAGAGCATCGGTTTGCGGATCGGGAGGTCTAGGGTTCAAACCCCGGCCGGGTCAAACCAAAGACTTTAAAGTTGGTAGTAGTGGCTTCCCTTCTAACGCTCGGGGACAGCATTAGTGTCATCAGTGTCAGTATTATGGACTGGCCGGGTCCAGTCCCTGGACACCTCAAGTGCCCCTGTGCTTTTATGATAGAAATGTCACTGCACAGTATTGGCAAAAATGCCAGCTAATCCCATTTTCCAAAATACTCATTTTAAATCACATGAACATTAAATTTAGCCAGATAAGGCCAAAATGATCAGGCTAAGGCAAATAGTGTTGATCAAGATCAGCCAACTCCCACTTGAAACTGACTGAGATAGGTGTACAATATTTAATGCCAAGTATTTTAATATCTTATATTTGACATGCACACATTTGTTGGCATATTGGGCTTTAAGTTTTTACTGGAGTTTGTACACTTAAAGAAAGAGTGATGTTGTTAAGCTTGTTTATTGCAGAATACTATTGTATCTTGACTTTCCAAATAAGACATGTTACATCATGCTGTGCTTTTAACAAGTAGTCTGCAATGTGAACCTTATGACATAAAAATAAAGGTTAATAGGAATAAAGTATGCACATGAAAAATAACACACTCTCCAGCAGTCATCACTGGTGATGCAGGTAGATGTATTCTCAACTGCACGTTCTGGTTAATGGCTTATTCTTATCAGTTATTTGCATTACATTGTTTTTGCTATATGCAATTAAGTAAAATCAACAGTATACGTTTTCAGTATGCTATGTTGAAACTATGCCACAGAATGTTCTGTAACAGCTGACCTGAAAAATAAATCCATTAATTTGATGGTACTTAACCTTTATGGCATTATTTTAACCATAACATATGGGTTCTTGTGTGGATTATTCATATGCAACATCAACAAGCAGCTTTTAGCAAGACATTTCATGTTGTTTTCATTTTCTAATGAAATTTAAAACTCTATTATTTCTGGCAGCAAGTGTTGGATGCCACCTTTCAGGCTGGCTGCTAGGAGCTTGTTGACAATCATTGTACTCTGTAGTGTTTACAACTTCAGTCACACAATTGTTTAACCTGTGAATAATACCTGAAAATGTTATAAATGGGTGCTAAAGAGTTGCAGTAAACAGAACATGATCCTAGAACAACAGGAATGTACTGTGCTATCGTATGGTAAAAGAAAACAATCTGCTGTAAACAGTTGTGTTTATGTAAGGTCAATATTTGTTAGAACACAAGAAATTTGTTCACTGGAAAATTTGAAATCATCATAAAAACAGAATAATTACTTATTGTTATAAGGCTGTCCAAACCCATAACAAGTATATATTCATTCATATGTTGATTTCTGAACAGAAATTCTCTGGTTAAAAGGGTTTATTTTCTTTTGTATGTAATAATGAGTTTGTAGTAACATAAAATAAAATGGTTAATCAATGGATTTCCAGTCAGTAGGATGCTGTGATGCAGTTTTCAAGTATTACCTGACTGCTGTATAGATTGTTAATCTGAAGCCATTAAGAAAAATTCATACTTCATAAAAGAAAATTACAGGAAAAATGATGAAACCTATTGCCTAAGTGAGACTCGTTAACTTAATGGACTTGAAAAAAATCTGAAAATACAATTTGAATACAGTTCTCAGGGACAAATCAAGATGAAACTGTTCTGTTATTAACAGGATTTTCCCTACGGCTGTCAGCTTTTGCAAAGACAAAGCTGTCAACTTTTGCAAACATTGGATTGAATGGCAGAGTTTTTTTTAAAAAAACTTGATTATGCATGAAGGATTGGAAGTTACTTTATAGAATATTTATCTAAGTTTTTAATTTCATAAGTGGGGGCATAATTGGGTTAACTTGGTTAAACCCTTTGGGATGTGACATTTTGGAAGCTTTATTAATGTGATTTTTTTTCTTTGATCAATGGATGTTTTGGTTTGTTGTTATTTCAATTTGTATGTTGATTTTGTGAACAAAGACTATGTTGAATAGCTATTATTATATTGGAAAGAAGACTATTGGTTTTATATATGGTTTTATGCATTCACTGATGTTATAAATGCTTTCTCTGACCATTTTTCACTCATTTTGTGCTCATTGTTCTATGGCAACCAACGGTTCCCAGATTGGTTCCAGAAAGTCTATCACCTCTGAACAGGCAGTAAAACACAGAGACAGTCTAATTGGGGTAGGAGTAGTTCCAATTGACCCAGCACAATTCAATTGTCTCTCCTCTCTAACTTCAGCAAAGCTTTGTAAATAAGGGATTAAATGAGGTATATCTAAAGCAAAAAAAAGCCCTTATTCAGCCAAGCATTAGTTGCTAAGGTTTAGGCAAATTATGAAGATTCAGATCAGCCTGTTCCCACTGGAAGCCATCAGATCAGGATTTGCATTTTTTGCTGCAATATGTCCAGATACCTTAGCCTATTGATAGTAGCTGAAATTAAGTACAAGTTATGAACAGGTAAAGTGTAAACTAAGAGGTAGGTACAAGGAATGAGTTATCACGACTATCTGTGCAATATGCACTGGAGCACTCTGGCAATATCTCAGTGGGAAGGTGGCCATAATGTCTAGAAATTTAACAAGTAAATCATGAAACTGCTTAACCACCAACATCCATTTAATTTCCTTTACACAAATAGTATCCTGTCTTAGGCATTGGCCAATGATCAGATCAGATTGATCAGAGAGGGCAATGTATACTTACTGTAATGGTTTGGAATAATTAAACTCTTGGCCTGCTAGTCACATATTTATAAGGTTGAGGAAAATAGTGTAGATCCAAATCAGTTGGCTCCCTGCTGGGAGCTGTCTGATCTAGATCTGCAATGTTGCTACTCAGTCTCTGTTTATAAGTATATCAACCCTGACATATCACATATATAATATAAAAGCATTGAAAACTGAGAATTTAGTAAGGTTTATAACAAAATGTAGCAAGCTAAGGGTTAACTTGATTGTCAATCAGGGAAGGAAATGTCAGTTGCATAATTATGCATTCTTCATGTGATTTGTGTTAACCTGTTTAAAAGATGTGTGAATAAAATGTAAACATTTTACTTTATTTACATTCAGAAAATTAAAATTATATGAATTTTGAGAACAGAAAATGTCAGTTTTATCTCAACATCTTTATTCAATCATTGACTTGGTTGTGATATAGCACATTATTGTATCTATTTTAGCAAAATCTTAAAAAAAAACATAAGTTTGATTTCAAGTGGTAAACAATGTTAAAAGAGTATGCTGCCTTTTTTTTTCTCTGTATTGTATCCAGATATTTTCACATGTATTTCCAGCTACTGTAATGTTTGTTATAATTGGGATGACTTAAACATTTAAGATTGCATTGTTCACATACCAACCTTTAATGAGGCTGTCTTTACATAATGACATGACATATCAATCATATCTCTTAGCCTACCCAGCACAAATCCATTACAGGTTTAGGCAAATAATGTAGGGCCAGATGAGCCAGCTCTAGTTGGAAGCTGCATTTCAAGGATCTGCACTGTTTGCTGCAAAGTTTCTAACAGTATATTTCTTGGCACCTTTGAATAAGATATAAAAAAGAAATTGGTAAGAATTTTTCTGGGTTATTAACAAAACGTAGCATGACAAGGAGTATTTTGAATTTACCGAATTTAGATGGTAAGAGAGACTAGTGCATGTTAGTTCAATGCATAACAAACCTGATAAATATGGCTTAACACCAAAAAATAATCAATGTATAATGTATAAAACCGTAGGTGCATTATTGGGAGATGGCATTAAATAAATAGAATATAATTTTATTAAAAAGTATTAGTTGCACCATGGAATTCCATTAACTTAATAGCCTTACACTTTTCAGACTAGATAATAGATTTCTTAAAGTAACAAAAAGGGCAATAAACTAGACTTTCAATTAAATGTAAACTTGTGTTTTTTAGTTAATAGTTTGCAGTTTTTTCTGTTAATACCTGTCTATTAATATTGGTTTTAGTGTAATATTTTTATTGCGAATTCTGGAATGTTTATTTTTTTCCTAAAATTGGCAGGGCAATTTGTGTGCATGTTTATTTCTCCAAAACAATGTAACTTTTCCTATTAGTGTCATACAAATAGATTTTTTTATTGTAGTACTAAAACTTCCCTTATTTTATCTTTATTAATGCCAATAAACATACCACAGAATCATGTTGTTTGTCTTTTAACAACAGCCATCATCCATTTCAAAATTCCTTTGACATTTTAATTTTAATGGAACAAATTTGATCATTTAGTTGAGTTTGGTGAAACCAATTAGGCTGATACAATTTTGACATTTTTATCCATTTTGACAGAAATTACATGTTAGGCTATTTTAGAAGATTTTCTCAGGCAATGTGTGAGAAGAATTTCTTCATCTTCAATTTCATGATTCCTATTTTTAATCAGCTATATCATTTTTAATGTAAGTTATTAAATGTCCTCAATCTAGGTCAGACAATTTTCACTGGTTCACCCTCTGTCCCTCCTTTGGGGCATTGCAAAGATCAAATACATCACCTTTTCTCACATATATCAGCTCAGAGTGTTGAACAGACCTGCTGCTTTTCATGTTTTCTCATAAATTCTTCATCACTGTGTTGTCATAGCACTGATAGGCAGTGAAACTGGAACTACCCTCAGCAGGGTGAGCTCGGATGGAAAGTGTCTTATCTGTCTAAATACACATGCTGAATAAATTGTTTATTAATGATTATTTTAACTTGCGTGCAGTAAGGTTACGAGGTGTCTATCCTGAAATCAGTTCACATTCCTGCTAGGACATTGTGTATTTTTACAGCACAAATAACTTGTGTCTTTGTCTAATGATTGAAATTTTAAGCAACAGTTGAATACACAGTCTAGCGTCAAAGCTTCATTTTTAGCCTTTTAAGTACAACTTGAGAAGCGTGTGCAAATAGTGAGGAATCTTGTCAGATCAGGATCTGCCTTTGTTCAGTTTCCATTTTACCCGTTCCTTATTCAATTTATAACATATATACAAATTCTCAATGGCCATTATTTTGTAGATGCAACTTGTACATGTATATCACAACCTGCAACAAACCATTAAAATAAAATAGTTAACTTTTGTAAGATATCTTAATTTTTTTTCAATATTTAGCCCATGAGTGATGCCAAGAAGAAGTGGATAAGTCAAACCCTTTCATGAATTATGTACCTAATGAAATAAAAATCACCTGTTGTTTAATGTCATAACATCACCTTTCTTCTTGTGCCTGATGTAAGCTTGTAAGAGCTTTAATAATGTTATAAATTGGAGAAGGTCCTCATGTGAGCTCTCCCAGTTGACCTGCGATGTGCCGGTGGTTCTACCCAGATGTCTTCCTCCATCGAAATAGCAGGACCTCGCAGTAATGATCATACTTGTTCACTGCAATGTATTTCAAAAACATAAACAAAACAGAGAAAGTCCTAATCAATTTCAAAAATAATTATGTTATGACAATCCTGTAATGTTGGGAAGCGATTTATAAATGTAAACAAATTTTTAGCCATAAGGCATCTGGTACTGAAGATTGGACCTATATTTGTGGCTGGGTTGCTATTCCTGGCAGCCATTAGTGTTGTCGACTGGCTTATCAGAGATGCTTTCTGTACAAAGTTGCTTTACAACATTGCTTGGCCACAATGCATGAATGCTGCAATTCTCTAAAATCCAAACAGTCACTCATTGTCTGTACATGTAGATAATTTTTGTTTGTGTTTTTTTTAAGTTTCATTCTATTTTTAGGCAACACAACATTCTTTAAGACACTTAAAGGTTGTTTTTTTTTTTTTATTCTCTAGTTTAATTGGTTTTCTGATATGCCTTTGGCTAATTATGTTTTTAATATTCAAGATAGAAACTCAGTTGATTTTAAAAAAAAATGTCTTTTAGCTATAGTAGTGTGTGTTTTTTTATCTGTTAGATATTTGCAAAATCCTTAAAAACAACCTGCAGAAATAGGTGAGTAATTCAAGAAATTACCATAAGGGTGCTGTTGTCAGGGTGTAGGTTTAGGTACAATTTTCATGAAAATCTTTCGGGTGATTTTGTAATTTAAACTTTCAAAGCTTACAAAACTATAATCTAATTTCTCATACTCATGCTTAAATATTTAGAGCATTAAACATGCCATGTTTGTAGTAAACTTTTGTACGAAATACAGTGAAACATTGACAAAAATTAATAAAACATGTCAAGATAATATGAAATTCTTAACAGAACATAATAATGAACATAATCATATTGACTATTGACATTGAAAGTATATGAAAATGATTTTTTTCTATGTACTTCTTCAAAATTAAATAATGATCTAATTGTCATGCATTTTACTTAACACTTTGGACATTTTATTTAACAATATGTACTATGTCAGCATGGGACTTGAAGCTAAGGGACTTAGATTCTGTATGTATCTTTCAAATGGGAGTTCTTTGTACATTTTGTTAAAGTTAACTTTAACAATTTGTTCCTCTTTCATTAGCAGTCTAGATAATGTAGTTAAATGAGGTCACTATTGTTGTAAAGAGATAGATCTTTCAGTAAACAGGTCAGACAGAATGTTTGGCTGTTTCACAGCAGGCGTGGACTCTGATACATCAGTATGATGATACATCAGTATGAGGCAACAACCTTCAGGACATCAAACATCCCAGCAGCCAGATTTAGACTGTGTCTAGTTATTTTTCATGTGATTTGCAATGGTTACAATCATCTTTGGTAACACAGTCCACCTAAGAGCTGCATGCTGCTGTAAAATGTTGTGTCAGTGTGTGAATTTGCAGGAAAGTCCATGTTTTAACACTAGAACAGGATGTTGGTGTTGAAATTACAGTTTTTGTTACATAGTTGATGGAGATGACTCATTTATCTAAAGAAAACAATAGTTTGAGTCATTTTCTTCGAAGAAAACAGTTTATGAATTAATTTTTTTGCTATTCATTGTGTAACTTATTTATTGTAACGTAAATATATTAACTTCAAAACCAAGATTGGTCACCTGTAGCATAGTGGTAGAGTTGCCAACTTGTAACTCCTCTGACTGCTCAGCCTCACGATATGGGTTCAAGTCATGTTCGGGGGAAGGACTTAATGTGGAAATATCTTCCAGCTGACCTGCGGTGCACTGGTGGTTCTACCGAGACATTTGTTTGGGGTTTTCCTCGACCAAAATAGCTGGACATCACCATGATGATCATAATTGGTCGCTGCAATATATTTTAAAAAACAATCAGAACCAAGATAAAATCATACAACCTATTAAATTCATTAAAGATATAAAATCAAGTCAAAGCAAAATGTTGTTGTTACAAATCTATGTATTGGTGAAAACTTAGAGATTCTTTGGTAGGAAGCTTTATTATTATTGATAAACTTAACAGAAATGTTATACTGCATTCGCATGAAGAACTTTGTGCTCATGCTGTTGTTCAGAAAGACAATACTGATCAGCTTATTCAATAATATTTTGATTTGCGATAGCTACACAAGTTTATAATAAATCAGATTTAATTTTCCTGTGCTTAAAAACAAAATCAACTCTTAACTTGCTAATCTGAAGACTTCATTTTCTGTGAAAAATTTCAACATCAGAATGATGGAGTTTAATTTAACCCTCAGCATGTCTTTGGTTGCCATGGTAACTTTTCTACAATTAGATTTAATGAGATCTGTCTTAAAAATTTAACTCAGTTGGCTGACCTTCAACAAAGCCTGCCATTCCTCCTGGGAGATAGCATTGTCTTGAAATATTTTTTAAGGGACTGCAAATCCTTCTGCATGCAGTGAGAGGCATGGATGCAAATCCAACCATATTGGCTTACATAACCATCTCCTCCGAGCAAATTGGCTTACAGAACCATCACCTTATTTGAAACTATACATTTAAAGGATTTTACACACTCCTGGAGACAAATAAGGGTAATTTTGATCTCGTGATAATTAACGTAATTTTAAAGCAATGCCTAACTCTCGGCATCAGTAAAACTTACTGCCTGTACTAACATATTTTGCTTTGCATTGGAGCTGTGGAGGTTACAACATTATTACATAAAGTGGTGACGCATAAAAAAATTCTGTACTTGTAATACTCAATTTCTTGTCCATGCTTTTTACCAATGCCTCTGCCTGAACATATAACCTGCTTATGTTGCCGATGTCCATTATATCAATTAGGTAACACAGTGCTGAACAGCTGAATTAGTACCCACTTGTTGATGCTTGACAGTATTTTGCACAAGGCAGGTTGTAGAAAATTGCATAATTAGGCAATTGTTACCTGGTCACAACCTTGTGCAAAGGTAATGAGCTGTCTTGATAGAACCTTTACATAAAACAGTGTATATCCTGATCAGACATCTTCCATTAGGATTGAAAGGTTTTCATTTCATTGTTACAAGTCTTCAAGATGTTTTTTTCCTTTATGAGTGTTGTAAGATAAAAAGAATGTAGATAAGTGTTGTTTTTTTTGTCTGTTTGTGTTTAAATTTGACATTTTAATGAATATGTTTGGCATTCTGCCTACCAAAGAATCTGGGACAACTGCAGCAGTAAACTGAAATCTGGATCAGACAGATTATTTCTGAAAAAGCAAACTTATTATGCAGACGATGGCAATAAATCAATTAAATTCAATTTTCTGCTCCTTTATATTTAAGAAATAAATATTTAAGTACATACATAAGGATCTCACCTTTAAGTGAAATTGTGTTATTTAAGTTTGACTGAAGCTTCCATCTACATGCTCATTAGAAAATGTCACATGAATGTTTTTATGCTTAATTGTTTGATCCTGATATGGTTAATCACCATTTGTTTTTATGTAAGAACATTTTCAGAATAAAATTAAAAAACTAGTCTCAACCAAAATTTCTATATGTTTTAGAGATTTAATGCAACAAAAAAACTCTTAAACTACCTGCTAAGCCGACACTACCAAGAAAAACAGTGTAGATCTAGATCAGCTAACTCCTGCTGGGAGCTGTCTGATAAGAATCTTCACTTTCTTCTCTTAGTACCTCTTCTTATGTATGGATGCAGCTGTCCATATATCAGGCAGCGGTCCATATGTGTGTAGCAGTCCATATGGGTGCAACTGTCCATATCTGTACAGCTGTCCATATAATTTCAGCTGTCCATATGGGTGTTGCTGTCCATATGCATGCAGTTGTTCATATGGGTGCAGTTGTCCACATTTGTGCAAATATCCATATGTATGCAGCTGTTCATATGAGTACAGCAGTTCACATGGGTGCAACTGTCCATGTGTGTACAGCTGTCCATGTGGGTGCAGCTGTCCATGTGTGTACAGCTGTCCATGTAGGTGCAGCTGTCAATATGTGTACAGTTGTCCATACGTGTACAGCTGTCCATATGGATGCAGCTGTCCATATGGGTTTAGCTGTTGGTTCATATGGGTTCAGTTGTCCATAATTGTACAGTCGTCCATGTGGGTGCAGTTGTCCATATGGATGCAGCTGTCCATATATGGGTGCAGCTGTCCATATGGATGCAACTGTCCATATATGGGTGTAGCTGTCAGTTTTTATGGGTGCAGCTGTCCATAAGTGTGCAGCTTTACATATGTGTGATGTTGTATAAATGATTGTCGCTGTCCATATGGATGCAGATATCCATATGTATTGTTGGCATTTTTTTTCCATATTGATGCAGTTGTATGTATGGATACAGCTGTCTATTATGATACAACCTGTCCATTTTGATAAACCTATCCATATGGATACAGCTATTCATATGGATGCAGTGTCTGTATGCTTACAGCTGTCCATGTGACTTCAGTTGTAAGTGTGGATGCAGTTGTATGGATGGATGCAGCTGTCCATATGGTTTCAGTCATCCATTTTGATGGAGTTAACAGTATGGATGCAGCTCTTTATATGGCTTTAGCTGTCCACATGGCTTCAGATGCCCCTATGGCTACAGTTGTCCATATGGATATAGTTGTTTGTATGGATGCAGCTGTCCATATGAATGCAGTGGTATGTATGGATGCAGTTGACCCCAAATATCTAAGAATCCAGTATGGGTTATTAACAAAAGTAGCAGGATATAGGTAAAACTTGTCCGTGAGAAACTGATGTCTTCCAACTGTCTTTAAAGCAGATGTGATATGTTTTGATAAATGGTATTGTCTGAACAGATTTATATTCTCATTAGAATTGACAAGACATTGGTACAGACCTAATGAAGTTGTGAATTAGTCCCAACTCTTAACCTGTTTCAAGTAGAAATTGTTTATGCTCAGGTAAAAAGTGCAGATCCAGGTAACCTCAACATCTTTTGATGTTTATAAACAGCAGTTGATGTTTTTTAAATGAAAACAAAACAGCTAAAAGCTACAGATGTGAAAACAAATTTAAACTTACCCTAATATTTACTTATATGCCTACCCTGTTTGCAGTATACTTATTGTATACAAGGTGGTGAATATAGTAATACGAAAGGGTAATAAGTGTTTGTATTCACTTTTGAAACTAAGAATACATTTTCAATTCAGGTTCATTTAAGAGCTTTTTCTCCTTCTTCCTAAAATAATATCTCATTTTGTCTGTTTTGTGAGATAATACATATTGATGATGCAAAATAAACATAAATTTACTTCAATACTTAATAAACTTTATTTAAGCTAATAATAAAGTATTGGTCTTGATTTACTGTTTGATAAAAGACAATATTAAAAATAAAAGACAATTTTAAAAATACCTTCCTAGATTATGCAATTGATGTTTCATGCCTATTTATTGTCTGACAACTAGAGCCATTATCTTTTTTATCAGAGTTTTGAATTCTCACACGACTGTACCATGTGACATTGCATTAAGTCAGCACTTTGATAGATAGTGTCGGTTTCACAGTTGAACCAGCTTCCAGTGTTTTATTGCAAGATGTTTAGGGCTGTAGTAAAGACATCAACTGTCACTTGTCACATAGCTTTATTCCCCAGGAAGAACAATGATTCATCCTTATTGTAATCAGACCTAATGAAACTAAGACTTTGTTATGCTGTAATAAACCCGACAACCAGTAACATTTTGGACATAAAAATGACAATTGTAGAAGCAGATAATGATTTAAGCAAAGAAAAGTGCATACTTTTGACAGTGTATGGTCAAGGGTGACAATATTTTAAGACATTCAAGAAATGAAACACAAGCTAAGCACAACTTATGCAAATTGTGTAGATCCTGATGATTGAGATCTACACTTACTGGTGTTAAGTCCCTTGCAATGTTTCCAATTGCATTTGCCTTGTGGATGTAAGCAATAACAAGTAATTAACTTGTATGTGTTATTAATATCAGTTATTGAAGCTTGTGAGGTGATAATAGTGTTTTTTGAGGGGGGATGGTTGAGTTTTGGTGCACTAATGCTGCTTGGTATACTTACCACTGCTATTAAGTGAACTAAAATGATATAAACAGACTGTTATCAAGACTATGCAAATAATGTAGACCCATATTAACTTTTTTCCTCAGACCTTGCTGATTAGAATATTCACAGTCTGCTAGTCTCTGTCAATGAATAGTATATACTTTTTTCCTGTATTACCAACAAATACAAATGTAGATTCTAACAACAGAAGCAAGAAAAGTTTAATTTCCCATGTGCAGACAGCCATATTATAATCTGAGAGGTAATGTATTTCCAGGTAAAACTTGGGTTAAGCTTACAGGCATTTCTCAAATCTTAGCCTCGTCATTGTGACCAATAGGATGATGAGGAAGTTGGTAAAAGTGTTTGTTTCCTTGATAAACTGTGACAGTGTATGACAATGTACACTATTATGTATGTTAGGTTAAAGGGCCAAACCACCACACCTTCAGGCAGACATGATAATTTTGTCAAAAATTGTAATAAATGTAACACATACAGTTTGTGGTCATTCAATGTTTTTCATAAGAAAATGTTGGTTTTGCAGATGTTTTTAATCTTGATTTCATAGAGAAGATATGTTTTGTCTGTAAGAGAAGGCCCATTACATTCTTATTTTATTCTACTGGTTAGGTTGTAAAATTGTTACAGTGAGCTTCATAAATGCTTTGAATTGAATCTTTACTGATTTATAGATGCATTTGTAGATGTATTTTTTTTTCAATTAAAGCTAGTGAAATATGATGCTAATTAATAAAGGTGTTAATTATGTGCCTCTAGCTAGTGTACCATAGAAGGAGCAGTGCTGTGGAATATTTTTATATTTCAACAAACACTGGAAGAGCTAATTATTCCAAATGTACAAAAATTTTAATAAACCAAGTTCAACACGTGTCCTCTCTGCATGCAAGCATTTTACTATTGGTACATTTGTTCTATTCTTATTCTATTTTATTGACTGCATTATAAAAAATGCCCAAAGTCCTTCCTGTCAATTCTATTCTGGTCTTAAATTAGATCCTTTATCCAATTAGGCAACTCTACTAACCTATTGAGGCTGTTGACAATATTTTTGTTGACATTTATCCTGGAAAACTGCTTATTGACGTCACATATGGATTAAAATGAGCCTTTTGGATCTAAATCTTAGTCATAAAACATTTCACAAGTTTTGAGAAGGAAATATAAAAAAAAATACATTCAAATGATTTTCTTTGAAACTGTCCCTATGTAACATTCTTGAAGTAAATTTCCTAAAATTTCTTGTTAACAAATTAAAGAAATACTGAAAAATGTCGTCACTAGCAGAATCTGGAAGAATTTGTCTGTAAAAGTCGAGAGAACAACAAAAGATTTTGTAAAAAAAATTTAATTAAAAGTTCTGTGACAACTACAGTTATTGCTTCTGTATTCTAGATGTCAGCTATTCTTAGTAATTCTATTTTTTTAAGATATATATGTAAGGGGAAATATGTAACTGTCTTGCTATTTGTTTTGTAATTAGAAATGCTTGTTTATAATTATTGTTTTTCATACAGTTAAAAGAAACATGAACTTCTGACAGTTCTCGACCTGATCAGGACTAAAACCCTTGCAGTGAAGGGCTTGGTAGTTACAAGGTGGTAAATAAATCTAAGTGTTGGGTTGTTGGCACCCCAAATATTGTGGTCAGATTTTACCTTTGTTCATATACAAGTGTAAGGAGTAAAATACAAATAAAACCTTGTGAAACCTAGAAATTTTCAAGCATACAGACAGTTCTTCATTGTGCAGAATCCTAGAGCACTTGACTTTGATGTCCTCAAGTAAGATTCAAAAAGGTCCATGCAGACACATAGCCTAGACATCAACTTTTAGCCAGCATCTGGAAAATTGTATAATTAACCCACTGCAGTTCTTCACTTTTTGGTTACATCTAATTGAAAAGGAATAATTAGTATACATGAAAAGTTTTCATGTTAGAGACTAGAAAGAAAAAAAGCTTGTATTCTGATCTGAACAGCAGCTGGAGAATCTGGTTCTGTAATGTTTGCCTCCACTTGCTCAGTGTGCCAAGAATAGATGAATGCTAGGAATGTTAAGATAGGTGGGTAACCCAGCAGGGAATGTCTGAGTATGCCAGGTACCATAAGCCCTCTCTCTGTGTCAGGTAATATGGGGGTGGTAAGATCGTTAGGCCAGATATAATGAGTGTGATAGTGCCCCTTCAGATGTCAGTGCTCTTCATTAATGATAATCATGTACAAGCCCATCTTCTTTAAATCAGTTGTCTTTAGAAAGAAAATGCTTTGAGAAATATACAATAGACAATGCATGGTCTTGTAAAAATTTCATCAATTCATAAAAGAAATCAAATGTAGATATCAGAGATGCATCATATTTTAAATAGAAATAAAAAAATCTCTTTAAAGGCATTGACCACAGATTGTCTGCCTATGAGGTCTGTATTCTGTTTTGATGACTATCGGGCAAAAGCAGTTAAAGTGGAATAAAATATTTTTTATACCTGTTTTCTGGTGGCTCACATGCTGACTGTTTTCCCTCTTTGTAGAATTTGGAGCATTCTCTAACTACGTTAGTCAAATTGATTGGCACATTGTCATAATGATATTACTAATAAGTTGATTTCTAGGCAATATGTATATGCAGTTAGTACTAAACTGATTTTTATGTCTAAAAATGGCAGACATATACAGTCATGTTATGACCTTTGCTGTATAAGGTGCTAACCAAAGAAGGTCTTTCATAACAGTGGTACAAGTTTTCCAAAAGTTTGGATAGTGGTCATCAACATGAACATTTTGTTTGATATTTTTCTATCCTACTAGCAGTACAACTGTTTGTATGGATTTTATTATAACTGATGTATTTTCTGCCATTAAGGCAACTGTTGGTACCATTACACCTCAAGTGCTACAAAATGTAGTTAATGACCTTGACCAATGTTTTATTGCCCATTATTGGTGACCAGCATCTTGTAACCTTTGGTTGAATCCCCAAATCCTTTAACTCTGAATTGGGTAATTTAGGCTCACAACATAGCATGGCACCACTAAAAACATTATGAATTACTGTTTTTATTAACTGTTTTCCCATCTGGTACCAATTATCCAGCAAATAGAATATCCTTAGGTAGAAAGGTGTTCATCCCTGTTATTGTACTATGGAGTACCATTTCAGCCTTTGACTTTGGATAAAGTAACTTCGAAAAAAAATCTTTATAACAGTTCCTAGAGCTCTACTTTTAGTATGGTTGTTGTTGTTGCTTTCAAATATTAGGACATAACTTTACAACATAGTAAGTAACATTTTTTTAAATACTTAAAAGACATTTTCACTTAAACACCTGTGGCTCATTGTGCTTTCCGTAGAATAATTTCCAGTTTACTGTGCATACCTTCTATTGATGGGAATGAACAGGAAGTGGCTGATTAAAACTTCTGAATGGTTGTCTGAAAAAATCTCTCTCCGTCATTGAAGAGTTCATGTTCTGAGCTGATCAGTTGGCTTTAGTTCAAGTATCTGCCAGAGTACAGAAAATAAGAAATGGCATTTGAGACGGGAGATTTTTCAGGAATGCAATGAGAGAATCACGATAACCAGCATGCTCTCTCTGGTTTGTGGAGCAATGATGACATCAGTAAATATACTTAATGGAATATTACATCATATAAATGCATGTATCAAGTTGCATGTTATACACATATTTATCACTCCGGGGCCCAGCTTTTTATTCCACTCAATTTTCAAATAAAATTCAATGTTTGTAACAGTTACTAAAGCTGTAATATTGATAAAAATATTTCAGAGCTTCTCATTTCTAACAGTCTCAAATTACTTATTTGTTAACTCTTAAACCTTCAATCCAGCTGGTAACTTGGTTGTACAGTTACTCCTACATTCTCCAGCTGGTAACTTGGTTGTATAGTTAATCCTACATTCTCCAACTGGTAACTTGGTTGTACAGTTAATCCTACATTCTCCAGCTGGTAACTTGGTTGTACAGTTACTCCCACATTCTCCAGCTGGTAACTTGGTTGTACAATTAATCCTACATTCTCCAGTTGGTAACTTGGTTGTACAGTTACTCCCACATTCTCCAGCTGGTAACTTGGTTGTACAGTTACTCCCACATTCTCCAGCTAATAACTTGATTGTACAGTTAATCCTACATTCTCCAGCTAATAACTTGGTTGTACAGTTACTCCCACATTCTCCAGCTGGTAACTTGGTTGTACAATTAATCCTACATTCTCCAGCTGGTAACTTGGTTGTACAGTTAATCCTACATTCTCCAGCTGGTAACTTGGTTGTACAGTTACTCCCACATTCTCCAGCTGGTAACTTGGTTGTACAGTTACTCCTACATTCTCCAGCTGGTAACTTGGTTGTACAATTATTCCTACATTCTCCAGTTGGTAACTTGGTTGTACAGTTAATCCTACATTCTTCAGCTGGTAACTTGGTTGTACAATTAATCCTACATTCTCCAGTTGGTAACTTGGTTGTACAGTTAATCCTACATTCTCCAGCTGGTAACTTGGTTGTACAGTTAATCCTACATTCTCCAGCTGGTAACTTGGTTGTACAGTTACTCCCACATTCTCCAGCTGGTAACTTGGTTGTACAGTTAATCCTACATTCTTCAGCTGGTAACTTGGTTGTACAGTTAATCCTACATTCTCCAGCTGGTAACTTGGTTGTACAGTTAATCCTACATTCTCCAGCTGGTAACTTGGTTGTACAGTTAATCCTACATTCTCAAGCTGGTAACTTGGTTTTACAAATAATACTACTTTCTCCAGCTGGTAACTTGGTTGTACAAATAATACTACTTTCTCCAGCTGGTAACTTGGTTGTACAAATAATACTACTTTCTCCAGCTGGTAACTTGGTTGTACAATTAATCCTACATTCTCCAGCTGGTAACTTGGTTGTACAATTATTCCTACATTCTCCAGCTGGTAACTTGGTTGTACAGTTAATCCTACATTCTCCAGCTGGTAACTTGGTTGTACAATTATTCCTACATTCTCCAGCTGGTAACTTGGTTGTACAGTTAATCCTACATTCTCCAGCTGGTAACTTGGTTGTACAATTATTCCTACATTCTCCAGCTGGTAACTTGGTTGTACAGTTATTCCTACATTCTCCAGCTGGTAACTTGGTTGTACAAATAATACTACTTTCTCCAGCTGGTAACTTGGTTGTACAATTAATCCTACATTCTCCAGCTGGTAACTTGGTTGTACAATTATTCCTACATTCTCCAGCTGGTAACTTGGTTGTACAATTATTCCTACATTCTCCAGCTGGTAACTTGGTTGTACAATTTATCCTACATTCTCCAGCTGGTAACTTGGTTGTACAGTTAATCCTACATTATCCAGCTGGTTACTTGGTTGTACAATTAACTATACATTTTCCAGCTGGTACAAATAAGGTAAAATATGATAATAATACAGTTAGTGATGTTGATAGATGGAATAATCTTGTTGCTATGTCCAGCCACACTGTTGTCCATCATTAGCCCATAGACCTCATAGCCAGAAAAATTGAAGCCTCTGCAGTTTTGATATTCTTCTGAGAGTTGTCTAATCAGGATTTACCCTTTTTAGCTAGTTCCAGGCACTTTAATATTTTTACGTACATGTGTTGTTGTTAAAAAGTTGTTAGTATGAGTTAATAGAAAATGTTGTAGATAAATTGTTAATGTCTTGACGGCATCTGCTGAAGTTTAGCTACAGGAAGGGCTGGGATAGGGCTAGGATATTAAGATTCCAACTGGGAACAATTTGTTGGAAAGTTAGGCCATGGGTCAAGGAAAGGTAGCATTGTTGGCCAGGTGAGATCAACATCTAGAGACTGGTTCCTCACAGCTGCTGTAATGTCTCTGACAACTTACTTAACTCTTATCCTGCTACATTTATCCATCCTAACCTATTAAATATCAAAATTTAGCTAACTTCATGCCCTGGTAACATGTCAGACAAATAAATAGAACCCAAGTAACAAATTGTGTAGATCATAGGATCTGGCTAATTTTAAATATCTGCCTTCTTGCTTAGGCCAGTTTTGTTTGTACTGAAATGGCTACGAGTTCAAGATTCATTGAACTATAATAAATGAAGGAGACAGGAGGTCACTGAACTCAGAATATGATAAAGGTAAAGTTCGTCAAAATGATTTACTATATTATATTGTAGATCACTATTCCAACACTTGGACATTTGAAAAGTTATTAGTTACACCAATACCTAAGGTGGCCTAGTTATTAATTGTCCTATAATTGCAGTTAGATGTTACATGGCAGTCCATAAAGTATGAGGTTATGAGTTTAACCCTTTCCTTGGTCCATTTTTAAGTATCTGCCCACCTTTAAGTGTTTGCCCCATTTACTCCAAACCTGATGCCAGTACCATGGGTATTGTCAAAATTTACTGCTGGCTATTTTCAGAAGAGTCTAGATTTTGAGCTCATTGCCTTTGGCCTCTTTATGCTGAAAACTGTGAAAAAAAGTCTCTGTAGGTAATAGATACATATTGTGACTTACATCCAAACAAACAAAAACAATCTTATCATGTGCTTTTCAACATTTTTTGTACCTAAGTCATGTTATTAGTTTTTCATTTGGCAACATTTTTCAATTGGCAAGTACATACTTTTCAATATGATCAGCTTAAAAGCGGTTACCTGGTCAATCTTGACTCATTGACCTATCATTGAAGTTCAAGTATATTGAAATACAAATTTATAACATGGATCAATTTCAACAAGTTCAAATTTATTGAACTTTGGTGATAACATCTTCAATGGAATGTATCAGTGTAGCTAGACAGCAAGCAATGAATCAACAAGACAGATAACATTATTTATGTCCTATGTTGACAAAAGTTTGTTTGTAAACATTGAAAAGATACCCTAATTGTTGATGGTACACTCTTTTTGAAAGGTTACCAACAAGAAGCTTATCAAGTTTGAACTTTTGGCTACTTTGAAGTCACAAGTTCACTATTAAGTGTTGATGATTTGAAGTCTCATTTAAAATGTAAACAAACTACTTGTTGCAAAGCTTAATTGCTTAATTAACCATTAAATAATTAAAACTAATAAATAGGCTGTATTGATTTTTTGTTATTTCTTTAAAATGCAGCACATTAAAGCATCATAATATAAGAGATTGGTCATAGAAATCTGCAGTATAAATCTGGGTTTAGTTAGTATGTGTTCACCTGGTTGGGAGCTTTTATAGGTTTAAAATTTTTACAACACTCGCAATCAACATAAAGCTCACAAAACTAAACTGGTCTCTCTTATGACCATTTACTATTTGTTCTGAAAGGTTAATACTGGTTGAATTTCTAACATATTTAAACATTTTTAACATGACATTGTCTGCTGAATATATGTATTGGTTAAATATTTGATATATACTGTAAATGACCTCAACTCCCCAGTGTTATAAACACTGAACCATTGTTTAATTCAGGAGGGCTGGAAGAGGGAAAACATGTCAATGACTTCATGGTTAGCAGAACACATTGCCATTCTACATGAGGTTATATGTTCAATACCTGGCTGTAATTTAGTTAGATTGCTTACATTGTATTTACATTATATAATGCACTTGGCTTTGTTACCTGTACTTGATTGTTGCCCAGGACTTGAGTTTATGTTACTGAATGGAGAGTATATTTCTGTGCTCAAGGCTTTGTATCGCTTTGATGGCATCCCTGTTGCATCATAGGAGACCTTATCTATGCATACCTTATGGTGATCTTTCTTAACCTGGCTATACAATCATTAACAATGTTTCTTTATTGATTATTTTGTATAAAATATTTTGTTGTTTTTTAAATGTTGGATTATTTGCATACATGGAAGGATGACAAAAATTTGGATGATTTTGTTTCATTTGGATTATAATTTCACTAGCTAATATATCTGAGTTGTCTTTTAATTTTGATGTCTCTTCATTTCATTCTGTTATATTTATTTTTTAATTCAGTCATTAACCACAAGGTCTGAGTAGGTTTTTCCTACTGAGGTTATTAATTGTTTGCTGCATTGACTGCAGAAAGGAAATATGTGAGGATGACCTGGTCACTTCATATTGCCAGTCGCACTAAACAAACAGGAAAAGACTTTTGCATGTTAATTAGAAACGTGTTTCATGTTTCACTGCTGTAATGGAACAGTTTGATCTTACAGCATTAGAGCTGGTCTTAAATTGGTAGTGAGGCATTGAAATGGAACCTCTGCCATTTGTAAGTTATTTTACATTTAAGCTTGAATAAACAAATATCTGCTCAATTTTTGTTCTTTACATATTAAGAAGTTGAATAAATTGAAGTGTAAAAAGCAACTAGGTAATTAATTGTATTGATTTTGGTACTTCAATAAAAATATGGAAAAAAGGGAAAGTTAAGTCGAGTTTTTTAAGTTTGTTCAAACTAAAAGTGAAAGGTAAAGTGAGAGTAAAAGGTTGATGACCTGTGTATCTATGACTAGACTGGGCACAACAGTAATTCTTCAGTACCATGTTAACTCAGCCTGCTTACGACAGAGTGATCAAGACAAATAATGTAGATCCAGATCAGGCAGCATTAGCTGGGAGCTCTTTAGGACCTATAACTCGGTGTCAATGTCTTTATAAATACATCTTATCTTCTATATATACAATTTGTAAACATATAGTGTAGAATTTAGCATGGGGTAATTAAGAAATGAAGTCTGATTTAGGTTAACCAGGTTGGTGCCTGATCATGGTGACTGACCTCAGCCTGCAGCTAAACAATGTAGTTAACTCAGGTTGTACATTTTGCCTGACAAGCATAGTACATGACATAGCTGTACATATCTTAGTAAAAAGTAAATAAAAGAATACTGTTTCACTTTTTAGCTCACCTGAGCACATCATGCTCAGGTGTGCTCAAGGGGAGCTTTTGTGATACTGCGTCGTACGGCGTCAGTCATCCGGAATCTGGCGTCAACATTTTAGCTTGTGAACTTCCTTCTTTTCAATAAATTCATTTACTATCTTTCATTTATTATTAGTGTTTTAAATTTGTGCTTTATGCAATGACTTTATATTTAACCCCCTGTAAAAACTCTTTATCACAAGATCACTGATTGTGATGTGTTGCCAATGTGATATTGGCAATATTCACCAACCAGTCTTAAAGTGACTTAGCCACAGTTTTGACTTGGTACATGAGATGTTTCAGCACCACACAATACATTTAACATGTGTTTTTTATTTTTTTTTATTTTTGACCACTTTCAAGCCAATAAGTGTTTTATTTGTGATGAATATATACACATAAGATATATATCTGATAAAATATATATTTTTGCCTGAAATTAAAAGTTTGCTACTTTGGTCATACAATCAATTTAATGCTACTTGATCACTCTTGGTCAAATTTAGAAAAAATAAATTAATTTTGTTCACAAAAGCCAAACTTTGTTTAACAGCAATGAAGAATGGAATTTAATGTTAAATCTGATAACTAAATGAATATGTGAAGAAACTGGCAAGCCATTTCTTCCATTTTGTTTGCTTGAAGAAAGGTGTTAAAATCAATGTTTTTCTTTCATGCAACCAAATAAATTATTGTTACCTGAAAAAAAAACTTTATTGGTGCCTACATCCATGAGAAAGGTAAAGCATAACATCCTATTTGTCAGTACAAATATTTATTTTCTATCTGAGCCATGCTGCACAGTATTTAAATTACTAAAAACTCTGTGACCACATACTTTTAAGAAGATGTTGTATAACCATCTGCTAATTGAACTTCGACTTTGATATCTGTTTTTAGCTGTAACTCCCATTGTATTTATTTGTATATAAGCAAGTAATTAGCATTTGATGCAATTCCTTTCATAATTTCTACTGTCTAACAATTGATGTAATGTTATAAACGGTCTTTACTTAAGCTAAAGTATAAGTTTATGAAAAATTAAGCACAGATTTTCCAGAACAGAAGCAGGATGTTGTGACATGCATTGGATACAGGCAAACTGTCAGAAACCACCTTTAAACTTCAAGTTCTGTTTAACCTTTCAGTTAGATCCCTGAAACATGCATGTGGCAGATGTTAACTCTTCATGCTCCATTTATTCATAAGCAATACACAACCTATGCTGTTGGCTGATATCTAAATGTAAGTGCAAATAGTGCAGATCCTGATCAGACCTGTCCCAGTAGGAGGTGGTTGACTTGGGAGTCTCACTCACACTTTGCCTTAGGCTGATCAATTTGTGCAGGCTAAGAGTTGAGCTTGTTGTTGGACACTGAGGTGGGATGTTGCAGGTTGTCTGACCTGTGTTCAGGTGTTGTTAATCTGTTCAAAACCCCACAGTGGTTATTGTGACAACACCCTTCTTCCACAGCTCCTCCTTAACAATGGCCCAAATATCTGTCCTAGTTTAAAATTGTTGCTTAGTAATTAAAAAAAAAAAAACTAATATTTTTTAGAACAAAATGATTGATCATTGTAAATACTATCTTTGTGTTATGTTTTTTAGGCTTTTTAGCACACTATATTTGTTTATCATGTATGATTGCCCTTCAGCTGTCATGCAGCATCACTAAATTACCTGTGGACACCAAACTTGGTGTCAAAAAGTAGGTCATTTGGTCATTTTTGAAAACACATTTCAAAGACCATAGATGTCTAGCCCAATCTACTCCAAACTTGGTCAGAATGTTTGTCTGCATGAAATCTTACATAAGTTTGAAATAAGATTTGAAATTGAATAAGATTTTTTATGTATACTGATGGCCAGGGTCCTCAGGTGTGCAATTCAAGGCCCACATTATTTTTGTGTAAGTAGGTAAATAAGAAAAGGTCCTATCAAAATTTCCACAGATATTTAAATTTAATCTACAATGCAGTCAACAAAGGCAAACAGGGTAAATATAAATGTGACATAAACACAGAGACAAGACATAACACACAAAAAGTTTGCAGTTAATGTATTTTGATATTCTGTTTGCTGATTTTTTATTAAGCAAAATCAGTAAGTTACATACTTTTTTTACTTATTTATGAAAAAATGTTCAGGGATGTTTTGACAAAGCAACAACCTCCAGCTTAGGCTTATTATCACTTATATTTTATGGAAGATCATGACGTACTAGTCTTATTGTGCAAAATTGTTGTGTATCACCTATTCATAATTAGTAATTAAGCAATAAGATTTCAATTATTATCAATTTGTATGCATTAACTTTAGCCCTTTTTCATGCTTTTGTTGGTGTTTTGACATTTAGACTGCTCATAGAGTTAATTATATGTAATGAAAGTGGCACAATGGTTATGCCTTTGAGTAATGCTTGTAAAAACAAATAAAATAATTGTCTTAAAAGAGAGATTATAATTTCACATAATTTCTTTGTTTGCATAATAAGTTCGTGAAGAAAACTTCAAAGATGAATTTGTGTGCTTGTCTAATGACCAAATTGTGCAGACTCTTTATAATTATTTTGCTAGTACTACAACAATAAAACTTCTGTTCTGTAATATAAAGCATTGTTAAAGTACTCAGCTGTTTTATATTTCATATAAAATGTCAACTTGTTATTGTGCTGTGTAATTACAATGCCTCTTTCTGGACTGATTTGCCTTAAGTTTGTTGTATTATTTCATTTTCTGACCTAAAAATTCCTTGAAACCATTTTTTTAGTCTCTATAGCCAACTCAGCTCCATTAATCAATGTTTCTGAGGTTTAGGTTTGTTTTTTTACATTTCTTAAAGACTTAATTTATATATTTGGGTTTAACCTGAACAGTGCTGTTACAACATGTCTGTTAAACATTACAATGTTCATTAGAAAGCACTGATTACATTTAAAACTGACGTAATTAAGAAGTTTAATTGGAAAGCAGGATGGATTGCTACACTACATCTCTCCAGCCACTAGTCTACTGTTTGTAGTATCAGGAAAGGCTTGGAAAGCAGGATGGGCTGCTACACTACAACTCTCCAGTCACAAGTCTACTGTTTGTAGTATCAGGAAAGGCTTGGAAAGCAGGATGGGTTGCTACACTACAACTCTTCAGCCACTAGTCTACTGTTTGTAGTATCAGGAAAGGCTTGGAAAGTAGGATGGGTTGCTACAATACAACTCTCCAGTCACAAGTCTACTGTTTGTAGTATCAGGAAAGGCTTGGGAAGCAGGATGGGCTGCTACAATACAACTCTGCAGCCACAAGTCTACTGTTTGTAGTATCAGGAAAGGCTTGGGAAGCAGATGGGCTGCTACAATACAACTCTCCAGTCACAAGTCTACTGTTTGTAGTATCAGGAAAGGCTTGGGAAGCAGGATGGGCTGCTACAATACAACTCTGCAGCCACAAGTCTACTGTTTGTAGTATCAGAAAAGGATTAGAAAGCAGGATGGGTTGCTACAATACAACTCTCCAGTCACAAGTCTACTGTTTGTAGTATCAGGAAAGGCTTGGAAAGTAGGATGGGTTGCTACAATACAACTCTCCAGTCACAAGTCTACTGTTTGTAGTATCAGGAAAGGCTTGGGAAGCAGATGGGCTGCTACAATACAACTCTGCAGTCACAAGTCTACTGTTTGTAGTATCAGGAAAGGCTTGGAAAGCAGGATGGGTTGCTACAATACAACTCTGCAGCCACTAGTCTACTGTTCGTAGTATCAGGAAAGGATTGGAAAGCAGGATGGGTTGCTACACTACAACTCTCCAGTCACAAGTCTACTGTTTGTAGTATCAGGAAAGGATTAGAAAGCAGGATGGGTTGCTACAATACAACTCTCCAGTCACAAGTCTACTGTTTGTAGTATCAGGAAAGGATTAGAAAGCAGGATGGGCTGCTACAATGAAACTCTTCAGCCACTAGTCTACTGTTTGTAGTATCAGGAAAGGATTAGAAAGCAGGATGGGTTGCTTCAATACAACTCTTCAGCCACTAGTCTACTGTTTGTAGTATCAGGAAAGGATTAGAAAGCAGGATGTGTTGCTACAATACAACTCTCCAGTCACAAGTCTACTGTTTGTAGTATCAGGAAAGGCTTTGAAAGCAGGATGGGTTGCTACAATACAACTCTGCAGCCACTAGTCTACTGTTTGTAGTATCAGGAAAGGATTAGAAAGCAGGATGGGTTGCTACACTACAACTCTCCAGTCACAAGTCTACTGTTTGTAGTATCAGAAAAGGCTTGGAAAGCAGGATGGATTGCTAAAACACAATTCTCCAGCCACAAGTCTATACTGTTTGTAGTATCAGGAAAAGCTTGGAAAGCAGGATGGGTTGCTAAAACACAATTCTCCAGCCAGTAGTCTATACTGTTTGTAGTATCAGAAAAGGCTTGGAAAGCAGGATGGATTGCTACACTACAACTCTCCAGCCACTAGTCTACTGTTTGTAGTATCAGAAAAGGCTTGGAAAGCAGGATGGATTGCTACACTACAACTCTCCAGCCACTAGTCTACTGTTTGTAGTATCAGGAAAGGCCTGAAAAGCAGGATGGGCTGCTAAAACACAACTCTTCAGCCACAAGTCTGCAGCATCAGGAAGACTTTCTCATGAGGAGGTCTTCACTGTTCTGTTCATAGTATTAGGGAAGACTTTCATGTGGAGAGTTCATCAGTGCTATGTTTGTAGTATCAGAGAAGACTTTCATGTGAAGAATTCATTAGTGTTATTTTTGTAGTATCAGGGAAGACTTTCATGTGGAGAATTCTTCAGTGTTATGTTTGTAGTATCAGGGAAGATTTTCATGTGGCGATGTCTTAAGTGCTTTGTTTGTAGCATCAAGAAAGACTTTTTTTTGAGAATGTCTTCACAGTTCTGTTTGTAGCATCAGGGAAGACTTCTGTATGAGTTTGCTAAAGCCACCCTCAACGTTCTTATAAAGCAACTTTCAACAATTGTTCCTGCTTGTTGGTTTGTTATGTTTGTTTTTTTTCATGCAGACACAATAATGGTTATGCTGGCAATTTGTAGCTAATTATTGGCAGAGGTAGACCCAAGACAAATGTAAAACCACTGGAGGTAAGCTGGAAGACTTCCCCTTATGAAGGTTCTCAACCCCAGCTGGGCCCGATGAGTTACAACTTAGTGACACTTAACTGCTCTGCCACTGGACACCCTTACAACCATTATTGAGCCATGAGCTGAACCCAAGTGACCATGTTTATGTCAACCTTACTATCTCTAAGTATTCTGTATGGTTACCATCCCATAGTAGCTCAGTTAAAGCAATTTTGCAAATTTACAAATATATATTTTGAAATTACTTATTTGAGCAATTTTAAATTTTTATGACTACAACCAAGTATATTGGTTAACTGATTGCCTTCTATGCTCAATTTTACAAGGTTTAAGTTAAACGTGTAGCTCCCGATAAATCAACGCCTGCTGGGAGCTTCTTATGGGACTCTTTATTATTTGATGGTTCTGAGTTGCTATGGCATAGAATGAGCTATATAAATCTGTATTGTTTTTTCTCAAATGAAGAATAATAAGTGTTAAAAAAAAAACAACAGAAAAATGCTGCAGGAAGACCCATTTTGTAGGTTTTGATTGTTGTTGGAAGTTTTCAACAAATAATAGTGGTGCTGTTGATAAATAAAACAGTTGTTTTTAAGACTGGCTGTAAATACATTATCAGGACAAAGTTTGGTCTTATTTGTGTGCAAGATAGACTAAATATTTAAAACAATCAACTGAACTTTGATTCTTGATAAGTCTTTTGGATTGTCAATAATGTTGTCACCAAGTATTGTAAGAAGACAGTCATTGTTGACTGTAGGTACACAAGTATATGGTGGGTATAACCCATTGTACTCGGTACATGCCTTCTTTCTATCAAATCTTGGCATTGAAACATACAAGCTTTTTAATTTATTTCAGTCAGGGTATCTTGATTGTTGATAAAGATCTTTCTTTTGAGGTTTGTTCTAAGGCTTGACGTCATCGTGAAGACCCCACTGCATTGTTTGAAAGTCGAGCAGTTGGAACTGATCATTATTGTCTGTTTGCTTTCTGGTCAAAGATTGAAGTTCAACAACAAAATCACCCTGATATGGATCAGAGATTTGTATCTTTTATATTATTTTCTTTTAATTTGAATGTATTCTTTTGACTTACAAAAAGATTCAGTGTTTACCGAAGCTTCTTACTGCTTGCTGTTAAATGTACCTGTTAGCTTTTGTCAGCCAGGCTGTAATCCAAAGACAGCTATAATTGTGTATATTGATGTGGGTGGAGGCTTTTGGTGCTTGTCACTCAAGTCTGTGAGCTCACTACTCACATGCTTACAAGTTACAGAAAAGATAGATTTTGAAATTCTAAATTTCAATTACATATGTCACTTGATATGTAAGTCATTATGACAAAAAAATGTAGAAATAATAAATAGATACAAATTTGATTGAGTGGGAGTCATTGTTGGCTTTTTTGTTTGGGTCATTTATTGTTTAATTCTAAACAGCATATTTAAAGTCAAGAGGATAGCACTATTAGTTTAATTCTAAACAGCATATTTAAAGTCAAGAGGATAGCACTATTCATTGGATTTAACATTAAGTATGTTATATAATTGTCATTAATTTTCTGTTTCTTTAAATGTTGATTAAAAGTTATTTTTCACACTCTTTAGACATTTTGATTGCTGATTTTAGACTAAATTTTTATGGGACATAACAATCTATCTGTTATGAATGGTGTGGAAAAATGGTTACTTGTATACAACATTTTGCCAGCCAGAGAGCCAGAGAGAACCAAGACATAGCTTCCATTTGGTAAAACTTGTTACGTAAGCTGTGGTTTACCAAGTGCTTTTTCTAGTGCAGACAACCACAGTTCGGGATAAATAAAGTACAGGAAGACATTTCCTGCAATACAACAGTAACTCGAGAACACCTGTCTCTGAGCATCATACGTCCAATAATAAGTTCGGACTGTTTTAGCACTTCTCTCTCTCCAAATAAGATATTAAGCTCATGAAAATAACAGTTCAAACAATTATCAATTACATTAAACCATCAGTCCCGTTATATACTGAAGGACACAAGTGTCCTCTTTATAAAAGGTTATAGTGTTGTTTTACTCCCTAGTACTAGCCCTTCACCCTGTCCTGATTCTAGGCCAGTTCATTTAGTTTGAGTCATCTGTCTTGATCAAATAGAGCATTGATGAGATGGGGATAATTTTGTAACATTTATTTCCAACAAGTGCAATTGTCCATTAATTACCCTTAACCTGTACCTGAAAATGTTTCAGTCATTTTTGTATGAGCTAGAATAATCTGTCATGCTTATTTCGAATAATATGCAGAATCAGGACATCATGTGCTTGTTTTTTGTCAATTAGAAAAAGATCTTCAAAAATGGACTTTGATCCATTATGTAGTTTTATATGCATAAAGGCTTGCATAAGATCATGGAACTGATTTTTTTTTGCTGTCAGATGAAAGAAACTTGGAATTGGGTCATGCCGTATGTTGGGGTACTTTCTGACTTTATCAAAACGTGTTCTGCGACACATCAAGGTGAAGGTTATGAGTAGCATTCTTGTCTGACAGGAACCACTTGTGTTTGTGTTACACCCAAATCATACAGCACCCTTGCCAAGTTACTGAGACTTCAGTAGCATTGTTACCCCATAACATGCATAGCATTGGATCATACCAAGGCACAGAGTGTAGGTCCATTTCTGCTCATGGAGCTGTATGATCTACATTGCTTGATTCTTAGTTTTAACTAGTCATCTTGATACCTTAAATTGTTAGCATAAAGCTAAAAAAACCTTATAAAGGAAGGTACAATGTTTGGGATTAGAATTACCATTCAAAATACTTAATGCTTTGTCAGCTCACCCTTGTTTAATCACGCCTTTGTATCAAAGGGTTCAAGCTGATAGTTGTTGGTAGGACTTAACACCCAAAGAAAATATAAATAGTGTAGATATTTTATCTAACATGCTGTTTGTAACATACCTTTCATCTCAATGAGATTAGTCCTTTGTGGTACCTTATGCAATAGTGAAACTGATCGCTTTATTTTGTCATTCTGTTAACATCCCTCAGCTGAAGTAAAAGGTTTGGCTGCAGAGAAGTCTTGGCACAAACAATTTATATCAAGAAAGCCTCATTCCCTATTTTTGCCTTGGTCACATTTAGTTTGGTCACCAATTTCCAAGGTAGTTCATGTAGCTCAATGGCAACTTACCAGATACCTGATCTGAGAGTGGATAAAGCACTCATCAGTGAAGTTCTGCACTTAGACGGTCATGGAGGGTCAGAATTGAATGCAGTCAATGATTCCCCTGAGCCCAACTACTGGCATGGCTTAATAGCACAGTTACATTAACATCTTTTATATGTGCCCATGGTTTGTTTTATAGAAGTGCACTTTTATGAAGACATGTCAATGTTATTTGTTTATTTTATGATTTGACCCAGTTCGTTTGAATAGTAAAGGTCAGGTAGTCATTAGCCTATACTCTAGTTAATGTTACCAACCAGTTGGAATAAATGTTGCCAACCAATGTCATTAAATGGCTATTTCTCTTGACATAATGAATGAACACTAAGGCTAAGACAGATTCAGTCTGGTATGAAATCAGGAACTTGAAACACATTCACAAAATGATGAATGGTTTTCATAACTCAAGTCTGTCAGGTGTCTAGCTATTAATTGCACTGGGTTGATTTCACCTGTGACTATCATTTTGCATGTATGATAACTTGTAATTGAGTTATCATCCAGACCTCCATTGTCTGGAATAAATTTACTGCTTTCATAAAGTGTTCATGTTAAATGTCTGCATGTCTGAGTGATTGCCACATGCTTTCTTTGTCATTTGTATCAAAAACTTGTCCATTCTCAGGTACTGCCCTCATGCAAACTACATGCAGACAAGCAGGTAGCTTTCTTAAGAACAATATAAGAACATAGTTCCATTCAACAGGATTTCCTTTTTTTGGCAATTTTACTGTAGATTGTTCAAATGTTTGGAGAAAGTACCCCATAAAATAATTTGAAGGCTTCGTTGTTTTTGATAGAGCATTTTTGAAGCAAAATGCCTTTTAATATGGAATATGCTTTTAACTGTTGATTTCTTACTTATGATTAGAAAAATGAAGTTTAGTACCCTTCAAATGGGCCACATAAGGCCTTTGTACCAGATACATAGGATGTATTCATGAGTGAAACCTTGTGAACACCAAATACTAGGTCACATGGAGTCAAAAAGTAGGTCACTTGGACAAATCTTAGAAAAACCATGTGAACAAAAAGAGGCCACATTTATGACCTAATCTTCACCAAACTTGGTCAGAATGTTTGTCTGCAAGAAATCTTGGATGACTTTGTAACTGCATCATGTGGGGTAAAAGAATAGGTCTCAAAGTCATGCTAGAGGCCACATTTATGGTGCGATCATCACTAAACTTGCCTTCATGAAATCGTTGATGAGTTGCTGGGTCACCTGGGGTCAAAAAGTAGGTCACTAGGTCAAATCTTAGAAAAACCTTGTGAACACACTAGAGGCCACATTTATGACCCAATCTTCACGGAACTTGGTCAGAATATTTGTCTGCAAGAACCTACGAAAAGCCTGTGGCTTTAAGTGAGCGATTAGGGGCCATCATGGCCCTCCTGTTGTTTTAGATAAACACTGCTTTTATTATGATAATCAATGTAATCAAATGAGGATCTGAACTATATGCTTTATGTGGGCTAAAAATGTCATGTATAATTTTCAGTAGATATCTAAGGTTTTGTACTGTAAGTAACATAGCATGATAGGGCTATGACTGATATCTTTGATAAGGTAGTGACCGTTACTGGAAATCTGGCCTTTTTAATTGGCATACGTGCCAGTAACCACATGCCTGTTTGATTATTACCATTCACTTAGTTAAAATTCTATTCTGCCTGTCATGTTGCATGTAGACAGATAATTGGTTTAAATTTTTTAATGTGTCACATTAATAAATATTGTGAGTAGGCAAGATTGGGTATTTAACTCTTCCAAGGATTTTCATATGCAAACTGAAAATTTCTACTTTGTAATTTTGCAATTGGAATAATGAAGGGGCCCATTAATAGCCATTCAACGTATAATTACATTAGGAATATTCTGTTAACAATGCCTCAAAGCTCTGACAAACATCATTGATAAAAAAGTCACACTGCTATTTACACATCTCAGATATAAGGATCAATTGTAAATATAACTAAATATTCATAAACATAATGGCTATGAAAAAAATAATTTGGGCCGGATGTCTAACATATGTATACAATTAATAAACATCCCCATGATATTGACATAGTGGCAATATCAATATGATTATCAGAAGCAACATAGAATTATTAAAATAAAAGGAAGTCCCCAGGTGACTTACAATTATTGTTTTCGTGTCATTGTTTTCAGGTCAACTCTTATGTTGCCCAAGATACATATTTTATGTACTTGATGAGTAGTGTGCATCATCTGTCTGTCCATTAGCTGTTTCTTGTATGAATAACTCCTCCTCTATTATAGATATTGATGTGAAGTTGTGAATAATTGTAAGAAAGGATATGATTTAACTGTTCATGAGTTATTGCACTTTGTTATGTGTTTAGTAAATATTTGTGTGATCATCTCCTTTATTATTCAGTTTAATTCATTAAATACTTGCATGGCTTATTGATGATTACACCATGTCTGCCAGAGTACATTATTTTACAGAGGGCAGGTGTATTCTAGTATTAAGCTAAATAATTAAATAAAGATAAAAGAAGTGAGTAAAGAGTTATTGCTTTACTCAAGGAGCTGCAGACCTTACAATGTATTTCTATTTCTGACTGCACCATGACAAAAAGTAGTTCTATGTATGTCTCCAACTTTGATATGAAATTCTATATGTATCTCTGAGTTGATGTGAAATTCTATGTGTATCTCTGATTTGATTTGAAATTCTGTGTATGTCTCTGGGTTGATGTGGAATTCTCTGTATGTCTCTGATTTTATATAAAATGAAAGACATTCATTTATATAGAGCCTGTGACAAACTAGGTTTACATTAACACATGTATGTCTACGGTTTACATTTATACATATATGTCCAGTCTGTTTGAACTATGTTACCGGTATTTTTAACTAACTACTTAACTGAAGGGACTTCAAATTTATAAACAAAAAAAATCTAGTTTATATGCTGCTATTGTAGTATTACATGTAATTATTGTAAAACCATGGTTAGACTACACTTATATAGCAATTTGCCTTATAAGCTTTTACAGGTTAGTTTCTTTGTAACAGCAGACTATTACATCACCTGAAAAAAGTACTTAATCTAAGTCAGTGCTATAATGACATAATGTTCCATTGTAGCATTGTCATTGACTGACTTTTATCTGGGCTGGGTTTCTTATCTCGTAGTTTTTTTAGTACAAACTGAACAGTTTTTTTAGTACAAATTGAACATGGTGAAAAAAAATCAAGTCTGATCAGGATCAACACTTTTTGCTTAAGCATGATCAACTATGCTTACCTTAGCAGGCTAAGAGTTAAGAAGGTTTTTGTACATTTTGTTCAACTTGTTGCACAGCTAGGTCTACAGATTCTGTGACAAGTTATACAGCTTATGTGACAAGGTGCTATAGCATGTCATGCTATTTCAATGAATGCAGCGTAGCATCTGCATAATATATATGAAAGAATTGTTCAAAACACATGATATATAGGAAAGTTGACTTGTGAAATAGAAAAGGAGGCATTTTATTTTATATACCAATATTGCTTTCTTCCAAATCCCAATTTCTAGAATGCTACATGTAAGTTTGGTGCTAATGGGCTTTAAGGTCTCATAGTTACAGACAGGGGTAAAGTGTTTCGGTTCTTAACCCAAGATGTGATGCCATTGAAGAGCTTGTCTGAATACAGGGATGGGGTAAACAACTCAAACTTGGAAAGATTCTGTTGAGTGTTTTCATCCACTAGCACAACTAGTACATGTATTAGTCTTTGCCTTATATGGAAGTCTGCAGATATATCTCTGCAAAACTTCCATGATGATATCCAAGTGTTTACGTCGTAGCTCCTAATTATCAAGAATCATCCTTTGATATTTTTGGATTGACATGATCTATGATACTAAAGCTGGAATGCATCTTACACAATTTTGAAGGACCGATTGGTGATAATATTTGTTTCTATTCAAGTAATCTTCAGTTAAAATAATTGTTAGAAATGAAATAAGATCAATGTTGTGTATAAATGTAAGCACTAAGTCAAAATTATTCACACAAAACAATTACAAAGATTCACTTAATAATTTTTTATGAAGAGTTTGAAAATTAATTCCCAAGTCATTTATAAGGTACTTCTGGCAAGAAAATATGTAGAAATTGTTACATGTATTATTGCACTAACACCATTACACCTTCAACTAAGTGCCCGAAAACAAATCAGTGCAAATGTTTGTTTTGCCAAAATGTTGTCTCAGAATACCTTTAAATAACATGGTGCATGACATCCACTAATTGAGGATGAATAAACCAGGTGAATTTGTGGGAAAACAAGTGTAGCAATCCAAATAACCCAATGTCTTTGCTTGGGTAAGGTGTTTAGTCTGGGAAATGAAGTTGGGATTCATACAGTTACGGAGGTTGGATGGAGGGTGTGGTCCTACAGGATGGGTACTCATTAAACTGCTAGGTTGGGAGTCTGGCAGGACCATCCAGTAAACTTACTTTTTTCAGTATGTCTTGGTCTGTAATCTACCCTTTTACCTATATATGCATCCTGGGCAGGTGTCTAACATAAGAAATTATTCAGATATATTCATGAACTACGGAATGTATGTTTATCACTTGTTTGTTCAAGTGTTACTTCCAATTCAGATTTCTTACACTAATCTTCCTTAATAACGGACTACTTTAAGGTATTTATGTTTATACTATGATACAGTTTGGGATTAAACATAAACAATCTGATTACTTAAGTGTGTGACACTGGGTGTTTTGACATGTGTTTGACCTAATTCATGTGTTTGACCTAATTTGTGTTTCGTAAATTAATGAATGAAATATTACTTGACTATTTGGGCTACTGAGAATTCATATACAGGGGGACATTTTATTAACTTTATTTGTTTAATGTTCTTTGTATATTATAATAAAGAGTATAAAGTAAACTTTATTGCTCATTCTCAATCAACATTATGTTCATTAAGAATTGTGTTGATATATGATCAGGATAAGTTAAAAGTCTGGTCAGTTAGCTGTATGCATTTGTGTGGTCTTCAAGTATTTTGCATCTTCTTTCACATTGCAATCTAATTCACTGTATACTCATTAGTAGCACAGAAAAAATTGATAAGCATCATTTTGGACAGCTCTTACGATAAGTCAACAAAAATAATGATTTTCTTAATCCTTTACTTGCTGGAAACACCATAAAGATGGTGTATGTGTTATTGTTAGCAGGGTTGATGGTGTTCTAAGCAAGTAAAGAGCAAAGAATATTTTATTTATTTTGATGAGAATGAAGATTATATTGTTGTTTGTAAATGTTACGGAACTGTTAAACATGAACACAACTGGTAGGCAGGACCTTTAATAGTATGTAATTCACCCTGTGATTGGCATTTGAGGACTGGTTCTTCCCAGGAAGTGGCCTTTTAAGGACCACACTGGAAATAAGGACTATAAAGTGCTGTTTGGCTATTAGTGATAACAAATGAATATTCTTGAGTTCAGGTCAGTTCTTGAAAAAAAGCCATACTAGCATGGGCTTTTGTTTGTTTATTTGTTTATTGGGTTTATCGTCCCACCAACAGTATTTCAGTTATCTGAAGACGGTGTCCACTTGAAGCAGATATAGTGCTGCCTTCACTGTGTATAGCATGCCGTGAACACCTGGCATGATACCACACCCAGTCACATAATCCTGACACCGGGCCAACCAGTCGTGGAACTACCATTATATTTGCTTGAGCATTAGCAAGGGAGCTATACCACTACCATTTTTAATGACTTTGGTATGTCGCGGCCCCGGATCGAACCCGGGGCCTCCCGTACCTGGAGCCCATGGGCTTTTGTTGCTTAGTGGTTTAAAATTCAATAACATAGAAGCCCTTAGTCCCTCCTACAAGTGCCAAGCCATCTTTGAAGAGAAATTTTGCACATGAAATATCTCAAAAAGTGTATAGTTTGGTTCGTTAGTGGTTCTTCCTAGGTAAATGGGTAGTTATCCTACAAATTGACTGATTAATATAGCCAGTTTAACAATGCCCCCAACAGGTCAAAGGTTAACTCTGACAAACAATAAGCTATCAAGATGCATGGAGTTTGTTAATATCCACAATTTTGACTTCATATAATTGTTAAACATTGATAGAGATATGTGATACATTACTCCAGCTGTACAGATGTGCAGTACATTGCACTAGCTGTAGAGATGTGTGATACATTGCCCTGGTTGTAGAGATGTGCAGTACGTTTATCCAGCTGTAGAGATGTGCAGTACGTTTATCCAGCTGTAGAGATGTGCAGCATGTTTATCCAGCTGTAGAGATGTGCAGCATGTTTATCCAGCTGTAGAGATGTGCAGCATGTTTATCCAGCTGTAGAGATGTGCAGCATGTTTATCCAGCTGTAGAGATGTGCAGCATGTTTATCCAGCTGTAGAGATGTGCAGTACGTTTATCCAGCTGTAGAGATGTGCAGCATGTTTATCCAGCTGTAGAGATGTGCAGCATGTTTATCCAGCTGTAGAGATTTGCAGTACGTTTATCCAGCTGTAGAGATGTGCAGTACATTGCCTCAGTTTTATAGATGTGTGGTACATTTCTTCAGCTGTAGAGGTGCAAATGCTCGTGCCTGTACTTTACCAGGTCTTTTCATTCAATGTCTCCCTTCACCAGTAGTAAGAGCAGACAGTAGTCCACCTCATTTGCATACTGCAATCTCATTGGCTCAACAGGACAGCTTGGAGAGCTGTGTTTAATACAGTAGTAAAGCTAGGGCAAGATTCAATAGTGAGGTATCAGTGGTATAAGACAGATAGAGATTTGTGAATTCATCAGCTAGAACGCTTGCTTGGCTACATTGTCAGCATCAGATTTATAGTGATTCCAGAGTTAAAAAGAGTTGGTGAATTGGACTTAATTATTTTTAAAAGACAAAAGGACAGGCAGTAACAATTTGTTCACTTGAATCATCTGTGTAACTGTTAGGAAAGGATTTTAATGTGACACGTTTTTTTTGTGCTCTTTAGACTGATTATTATGGATTGTTACAACTATTAAAAGTGCCTAGAAAGAAAACTAAATATACCAGTACTTACAGTATACCATGCGAGTTGTGAGCTCAACTAAATATATATTTTGGAATACAGTGATTATTATTATCCCTACACATACAGCTACAAGAGAGCATAGCCAAGTGTGGTCAACTTTTATTTCTGGCTATTTTCCCTGGTCACAATACCTTGTACAAGGAGGTTGTGGCTGATTCTAGAGGCTGTACTGTTGTCCTAAAGGGTCCCGTGTAGCTTGAGCATGCCTGCATGTAGCTTGGACTCTATAATGATCCCTGATACAGAGGATTATTCTAACATCATGGGGCTCACACCTATCCGAGACAGCAGGACCATCCTCGCCCCTATCTACTTCAACTTCATCTGTAAGTTGGCCCTTATAATCTTCATCTTCAGATCTCACTTATTTTGTCTATGTTACCCATCTTCCTGTCTTAATAATCAAACTAAAAAAACTATTTCTCTTATAATTTTTGTTTGTGCTTACAATTACATTTAGAGGTAACAAGATATCCTTTAAAATTCTGTAAAAAATGGTGCAGACCCGGCTCAGACAGCTTCCATTAAAAGCATTCTGATACACTATTTGCCTATGCTTCAAGTCCTGTATTCCTTATTCCTTAACCATCTTTTATCTTTGTCTTCCACAATCTGCTTGTTCATTTTTGACAGTCTATTTACCGTACAATTCACTAGTTGTTGTTCTCCCAATAACAGCAGTTATAGAAACAACATATTTGTTAGAGACTTAACATCAAATAATGTAAATCCTGATCCAAGATACTTAACATCAAATAGTGTGGATCCTGATTAGAGAGTTCTTAGAGGTTCCTAGCTGATTAGAATCTTTAATTTGCCCAAGCCGAAACAGTTCAATCTATACATGCTTAGAGTTTATCTACCTTATCCTGCTAATTGTTCCAACTATCCTATCAGGCACATTGTCCATTGGTAAGAAAGAGGGATGACAAAATGTCAGTAGTCAGATGAATGCATGAAAGGTATTAACAATAATGGACAGCATTAGGATTAAGGCACTTACAGTGCGTGTCAAAAGATAATGTCTCAATCCTTCCCTAAAATGACTTCTGGCTTGTAATAACTACAAATTTAATGTGGGCATCTGTGGTCTGGTGGTTACATCTTTGGACTCCTGATCCAAGCGTCACAGGTTCAAATTCTTATACGGACCGTGTGATTTAAGTCCTTGAGCAAGGCTCTTTACAGCATATTGCTCCAGATATCAGTACCTTACTACTGGTTCTACCCAGGAAGTGGGCAGTTGAAAGGGATTAACATATATTATAAGAACTTGTTTTCTCTGACTACAAATAAAGAGATTTAAAAAAGTTTGCATTAGAGATTTTGAAGTTCTTAGTGTGCCAAAGTTGAAATATCTTTAAGTGAATGTCTATGGAATTCAGCCTTGCAGAAACCTAGCCTGGATATCTATCAGAGATAACTTGCTATCAGAAGCCCAAGTTAATGCAACCTGATGATTCATTAAAACATCTGTTATATCTTGGGTAACTAGGGCAAACTTTTAACCTAAAGGCATTTCCTTAATCATTTCCTGTGTTATAATGATTCTAATCTCAATTGATACAAGTATCAAAACTTCCCCAATGTCCTTGTTTGTTCAATTTTTCAAGGGTTAAAAGGATTGTCGACAATGATTTTTATTCAGGATCTACTGATTTATCTAGCTGCATAATGGCAATTATGTTGACATTAAGCTCATTATAAAATGTAAATCCCATCACCTGTGGCTGAGTCAGGAAATATCATTTTTGATTTTTAACTGTACTTTTTATTTAAACTAATATTTTAAGGGAAATCAACTCAATGAGTACTGGTAAAAATCTTCAAGTCAAAGTTTTATGTTTTTATTGGTACTTTTTTTTTTTGGTAATGATTTCACAAGCCCCACTTCAATAGCAAGACTTAATAAAGGTTGGCTGGTAATGTTGTTAAAACATAATGATCCCTCTGCATGGGGCTGACACATGGCTTTCTCTATTGTTGTCCAAAAAATCATTTACAAAGTAAAGTAGCCTTACACAACATACCATCACTGATATAAATTAGAACTTATCATTTTATTGCTTGTCAGAACCAGAAAAAAATTTGTATTACTCTTTAATGAAGGGTAGAACAGTTTAGTTCTGTCTGGCTGCTTAATTACCTGTATTAACTTTATAATGCTTTGTAATTGATAAAATAGCGCTGTGGGTGCAATTTGTTGAGGAATTATAATAAAAAACGTGACTGTAAGCTAGAAGAGGTCTTTCACAGTAATATTCTTTGTGTGGCATGAAGTGGGGTATTATGACTCAAAGCCTGCTAAGCATGATCTGCTTAGGCTTAGAAAATTCGTGGACATCCAAATGAGCCAGCCTTACTCTGAACTATCTGATTAGGGTCTACACTTATTGCTGCTGTTGCTCAAGCAATATGCCATGTAACCTTTAACTAAGATTTTATAATATCATTAAATGCAGCATGAAACATGTTACTGGACAAGGTAGCAGATACTGAACAACTGTCTGTGACAAGGAGTCTATAGGCTTTGTTCCTCAGCATAGAGTTTGTCATGTCAAGTAAATAAATAATACCCAACAGACTTGATCTCTGACTGGAAGTGCATCAAAAGTAAACATAGGGTACAACAGTGTGGTATTTTGATGACGTCAAATGTAAAAATGTGTTCATTTGTATAAATGGATCTCTGATTCACTTGTTAGACTGTACAATAGGAATCACTAGGGAATCTGGATCACTAGGGCTGTATATTAAAGGGTTGGCCTTTCGTAATTGCTATATTGAACTGGCACAGTAAACTTATATTGACCCAGTGTATGATAGATGAGATCTTCAATCACTGGTCACATGATCAATTTGCTTGTCTAAATGACTGGTTGTGAAGGGGGAAAAAAAAAGAATTTTATTACTAGTCATCTGTTGGTTAAAAAAATGTCAATAATTTTTATTTTCAGACTTAAGACATTGAAATCTTTCATGGCAAAATAGGTTTCTTTGAAATGATTAAATGTTAGTTTTTCACCTGGTGTCTGATTTTCATAAAAATATTTTATGAAAGTTTGGATGAATAGACTGACTCAGACGTGCAAGGAGCAACTTCCTGCTCAGCTGCCTTTTAGCTGTAAGATTTATGTTCATTGAAATATTTACTGGTTGTCTGGATAAAAGCCCCCAATGTTCACAACACATGTACATCACACGGATGACTGGTTGCTATCGTGCTGTAACTTACACAGATCTACACTTGGTAGTAATAAAGGTTACCCCAGTCAGGGTAATACTTGTAAAAAATTGGTCAAATTTTACGCAGACAATGTAATAAAAATGCCTTAATCTTTCTAGTATATCGAATAAACATTTATGTGAAGAAAAATATTTGAAAAAATATTTAATAAGTACTTAAGTATGACCTTTTTGTGCCTGACGGCTTTGGAGGACTAGATTGTCTGGGATGCCGAGTTCTAGCTTTAATTCCATGACTGGTCATGTATAAACTAATGACACACTGACATAGAACAGTGGTCACATGTCTCCTGTACCCTTGAAGCTTCTGCCTTCAGCCTTCCACCAATGAACATTGATGAGAGCTGAACTTAAGTGTCAGACATAACTGGTATTGCTATTATCTTCATGTCCCTGTCGGTTGGAGGCGTCTTTTAATGATGTTAGCTTTCAAGATGGTCGATACCAGGGCAGTGTTGGTCTGAAGAATTGTTCTCTTTCCAAGAGAGAGACTAATGTATAGCTATCTAAGGCTGTCATTTTTAGCTGCAAAAATTACAACCTATCCACTGTAGTTTCTCACTTGAGAGCATCTGTTTTAGGCATGATCAATTTGCCTAAGTTATTTTTCTTTATTTATTTAGGTTTCTTTGCACTAAAGTCTAATGAACTTTGTATTATTATTAGACCAGTTCTTATTCTTACTGTAAAACTATCTTTCTGAAAAAAATGACCTTTTCATAACCACACTATTCCTTACAAAAGTTAAATAAATAAACTAATTTATTCTTTTCTGAAGGAGGTTCAATACAAGAAGTAAAATTTAAAAAAATGTTAGGTCCATGAATATAAATTAGGTGTTTTAAACAGCAATAGCTCTGTCAGGGAAAACTGATGACAGCTCAATGACAGACATTTCCTTGTTCAGATGACAGCTCCACTATATTCATTACATAAACATGACCAGCACATCCCTAATGATAATTGACCAAGGCATGACTTACTAACCAGCAGTTAATTGGGTCATTGACGTCACACTGGTGACCACACCATGACCATACCATTCAGTAATGGTCACCTGGGGAACTATGACATTTACCAGAGATAATGATTTACTTTATTGCATTTGTGATAGAGTGAATGAATCAATTATGTATGTAAAGCATATAGTCACATTTACAGTTCCCCTTCATGAAAGTAGATAGGCAATGTGTGTCACAGATATTTGTGTCAACCCTGTTTCAGACTGGTTCCTGCCAGCAGATAGTAGAGAATTCAGGAAATGAAGTTTCTCATTGCAACACAGTACCGGATGGAGACATTAACGGCATGTTGTTTGCACCTCTTGTTTATAATTTAGCAAATGAGTAAGAAATAAGTATTGGACCTCCTTAACCTTTATCTTAAATTAAAAAACAGCCTTTAGAAAATTCTTATTTGATTGCTTACAATATAGATATACTTAATAGGGTCCTAGAGACAAATGTTAAAAGATCCCAATTCCAGTGGGAGCTGGCTGATCTTAACCTGCACTGTTTTTCTAAGCCTTATCAATTATGCTTATCAGGGTAACCTTAATTATGATCATGTAGTATAGATACATACACCAGCCAAACATGTAGATACATAATGTAAGCTGTGTGAAATGTTGTCATATGACAAGATCATGAATGAAACTGTCATGACTGGCATCTAGAACACTTGACTTTAAACTCAGATTTGACCTTATACAGGGGAGAAGGAAAGGTAACAATAAAGATAAAGACAGAATGTATGTCAGACACATGATTTGTGATACATTAGCATCTTGTCTTTAAGTGATTGTGTTAGAGGGAGTACTTCTTATCTCAGTGTTTTATTCATGTGGTGGTTGTATAAAGGGTCAAATATTTAAACTTTGACTTGGACCTCAGCACTCCTACTAAGATTTCCATGTTACTTTACAAATCATGACTTGGACCTCAGCTCTCCTACCGAGATGCCCATCTTACTATATACATCATGACTTGGACCTCAACATTCCAACTGAGATGCCCCTGTTGCTAAACAATGTTGAGGATTTCAATCCTCAAAGCTCCTGTTTTACACTGGTCATTAAGGGCTTGTCTTGGTTTGGGGTTAAGCAAATAAATCTTGCAGTATTTTTGCTGTCTCTAAAGATTGTGAGTCACAAGCAATGTTTCGAAAATTCAGGTCACTGGTTCACATATACTAGCATTTACCAGTATCCTGAAACATAATATGTACAAATCTTTCTTGGTAGTTTGTTGAATCATTTTCTGTGAAGTGGGTTAGTGAACATTGATATATCCATAGAGTTATTTATAGGTAGGTAACAGATTACACCCATTGCTGAACAAGATCATAACTGCAAGGTAACAAATTATTTCCTTGATGTATCGCATAACCCACTCCCCCCTACAAATGTATGTTATTGCTAATGGCCTTGTGACAGATTTAATTGAACAAATTAAATGGGCTTCTTAAGTCGTTTTTGCTATTATTGCAACCATACAGCACACTGGCATGCAGCGACACAATGTGATTGCATGTTACCTGTTGTATGTATGCACATGTCTTCTGTATAAATGTACAGATTGTGTATGTTACTGTCACTAGGGTACACCCAATATCTGGTTTCTTACTGACGTCATTGCAGCTTGTGGTTAGTTGACATTCATATCATGTTTCAGTACATTGACTAAATTGACAGTGAAAAAGAGGTGAATCTCTACCCGACTTTTGAAAATGTACTGTTAACTGTTTAATTTGCTAGGTCGTACAAACCAACAAAAAAAAGTATTTATTTAATGGCTTGGGAAATCATTCAAACCAAAGGGGTAAACATTTTCATAACATTTTTTTATGTGGTTCTGATGGATGTTAATGCTAGCTTTGATGGAGGGAGACCTAGTAATTTATGGTCTATCAAAATAAGGCCAGGGTTTCCAATAGGAGTGCATGTATGTCTCCAAACATGACACTAGGTTCAGTCGGTCATAGCCTTATTTAGGTGAGTTGTTAAATATATGTCAACATGTGACCAAGTCAGTAAATGTTGACATAGGTCGCTGCTATGTTTATCTACCTGGAGCAGACCAGACACCCCACAGCAGTTCTTCACTGGTGTGACGTACTTCCGACATTCTTGTCCTTCTCTTGACAGATCTCTGACCTTTTTCATGGCAAAAACTCAAGGACAATATTTGATGTTCAACACCTTTTGCAATCAATTTAACAACCTCTCTGAAGGTTACACATTGAAACTTCTTCAGAAAAAAAGACCAAGTAGCTTGTTCAGATAAAATGGAGGCCAGGAATAAACTCAAATTCCTATTACTGCATCTCTGCAATATGCCTGTCAAAGAATTTAAGCTAAGAAACTTACACTATCAGTCAGTGCAGTTGTAAGATATCATATGTGATTGTAAAAGAAATAGATGTCATTTGGTACATATTGTTATTACATTCCTGAAGCTTGCAGACAAACTGTTCATTCACAGCTTGGAATGTCATGATGGATAAAGCAGGTGTAAAGGATGGGGCTTATCAGCACTATCATGTTCCCTCCCCTACTTGTAACTGTTCTTCTGGCATGCCTTACTGTTGTGTGGATTCAGGTTCCAGCAATTTACAGTAGATATAAATAGAGCATGAACATACCAAGCCATCAACTTTTATATTGCAATGTAAGTTCATAATTGGTATTAAGATAAAATACATGAAAATAAGGTAAAAGTAATTCTTAATTACGATTTTGTATGCAAAGTTATTTTACAAAATCTTGCCTATTCCAAATTACTTCATCTTTTACTGTTTGTTTGTTTTCTGACTGGTAATATACTTTGACTGTGTCAGTCTACTATGTTTCAGCTAAAATAGAAACGGAGTGCGTCAGAGTTCTTTTTTGCAATGACATCATGAAACACATTTCTGCATTTCATCACATTGTTATTATCCAACAGTTATTCTACACTCCTATACATATGACCGACTTTCTTGTGTATAATCTTCCTTGGCAGGCTTCCATAAAGATAATAGGTGGAATCCTGTGATAAAGAGTTCATATTTTCTGACCTTTACCAGATATTGTATTGTAATTCTCAGGCTGTACGTCCTTGTCTTGCCTGCAATCTATCATTCAAGTGTCAGATAGTTCTTTCTTTGTTGAAAGGTTCCTTTGACTTGCACACCCTAATTAAGGCAATGGTGTATAGTATCTGTTGGGTGAGTTATTATTGTCTTTAAATTCTTACATAATTGAAACATTTCATTTTCCTGCTGGCATTACAATAACAACACACAAAAAAATTGTATAATAATAAAGTACATTATATTTCTACTCTTACAACAAAAGAAAGTGCATAGGTCAATATGACAACAGAACTTAAAAATTGTTTTAGTTACCAAGTGCATATACACTAATCTTTTACTTGATTCACAAACCTTTTATGTACTTTGTACTATTGTGAAATACTTTCTCGCTGGTAACATTGAGAAAGTCATGAGTAGTATTCAAGGGCATCGATAGTCACATGGACACAGACAGAAACCTGAGAGCTGAACAGAATCTTTGTTGCGTAGAACCACACTTGTGAGATCAACTGAAAGTAGCTGTGTTTTAAAGTGGTAACCAAAAAAAAATGAGATGCAACAGTATATGGTTATTTAATTGGGAACAATAATGAAGAGGTTAAAGGTGTGTCTATCCCAGGTTTTTTTTTCACCTAAAATTGGCTTCAATGCACTTCAATGTGTTTGATGTATGTGGACTTTGTGTATTAATAGTACAGAAGGGCTGTGTTTTGGGGTTGTATGATGCTGTGAAATAATGCAAAACACATCCTTGTCTGGCCATGTGGACATTCAAAGCAGACCTAAATTGCCTGGTAACTGTTTGTCTGGGCTCTGACGTCATAGCAACAATAGAGCACATGGAACTTCCAGCAATAGATAATTGCAAATGGAGACTTCCTTATCGCAGACTTAATCATTTGATACACATGTTCCCTTGCGTTGTGCTTGTTTTCTTTTAAGATTGAAACATTTTTTGCCTTTTGTTGTGGGGTTTTTTTTCTATCCTATTCAACTGCTCTGGATGTTTGTGCAGAATATGACATCTTCTCCAGATTAATTAACTGTTTGTATTTTTGTTTATATAAAGAAACATTAAACCAGAGTTTTAAGGTAGTCTGTGTGTTTTAACTCACTTGAAAGTTTAATGGAGGAAGAATAGGAATTCATGAATTGAGTGAGCAAGATGCATTATGTTGCCATCTCCTGACTGTCTAATTTTGCCAGATTTCTTTAGTGCTGTAAGGTCTTTGTGGTTCCTAAAAAAAGAACTTTCTTTTCGTCAGAAGATTTAAACCCAATTATACAATAATTACTCCTTTGGTCTGCTTGAAAATCCCCCCTCCAAAATATTTCTCTTCACTGTCTTTCTTTACTCTCTCAGTTAAAGCCTGCAGATTGATATACAGAATATTTATTGACAAAGTATTATTTCCCCTCATGTTCATGTTTATAAGTCAACATTGAACACCTGGGATTTGCCACTGCACGTTTTCAAGAAAAATATAGTATAATCCTTGAAACTGGATGTCTTGTTAAGTTCTAGAATGACAATTTAAGTCTTAGTTTCATAATACTAACTAGTATAATTGCTCTGACTTCTAAATACAATGACACAAAGCAAATGAACAAGTTACAAATGACAACAAATTATATAAACTAATTCTGGTGCATGTGTACTTATGAAAAAATTTCCTTATTCTACTTTCAGACAAACAACAAGAATTGGATATTCCCACATTCAAAATAGATGGACAGAATGAACCAGCTGTTCACAAGGAGAAAGAAAATCAGAAGGAAACAGGAAAGAGACGACCTATGACCCAGATTACAGGTGTTCGCAAGCTAAAGCACACAAATAGTTTTGCTGGAACCGTGCCAAAGTTTGGGGTTGAGACACCTTACAAGGAGGAATTAGGCAAGGTGAGTGATGGAACAAAATAGAAAAACAGAATAGATGACAGGGGTATGATAAACAGAATAGAGGACAGAGAGAATGATAAACATAATAATGGATGGAAGGATAAACAGAATAGAGGAGAGAGGGAAAGATAAACAGAATATATGATGGGGTGATAAACAGAATTGAGGACAGTGGGTGATCAACAGAATTGATGAGAATAGGAATAACAAAACAGAATAGAGGACAGAGGAAGTTAAAAACTGTAAATAAGGTTTGTTGTACTGAAACTGAAATTAAATAACTTTAATGAGAATTTGAATGTGTCCTGTGATAGATAAAATCAATGTTCATTTTTTTAAGTGGTATATAAAAAAGTACAAAAGATTAAACATTTATCTAACAGGTTTATGTAATATCTGACCACTGTTACATTATATCTTTCAATTGATATGACTTTTAGCAGTAATAAACAGTCTTTCTATTGTGTTATTAATCTTTATTTCAGTTGCTGAATGACATCGACAAATGGGGAGTGGACTTGTTCAAAATTTACGAATACTCAAACAACAGACCTCTTACGTGTGTTACCTACAAGATATTCCAGGTAATAAGAAAATGGTTGTCATTTATTCATGTATTATTTATTTATCTTTGCAAAATTCATAATATGTGAAGCATGTACATTGTGTTGATAGTTTAGCTTATACCGATAAGTGAACAATTAAAATATCATGATCGGAAACTGTACTGTCTGTATGCAACAGAAATAAAATGTTTAGATTTCTTCTATGCATATATCTAAATAGCAACATTTTAAACGAAATTTTTTTAATATTTGCATTCTCCTAGCCAGGGTTGTTTGGACGTACTTGTGGTCAAAAGAACTAAAATTGACCAGATTCCATTTTGCAGTTCAAATAACTTAAAAAAAAACTGGAAAATTTCATTTGATAAATATTTCAATGCTTATTGTCATGTTGTGTCATAGATCTAAGTTGATGCTAGCACTCCAAAAGCCCCAGTGCTGACATGAACTGATATGTGTACTGTGCATAGTTTGTTATAACTTACTGTTATTTGATTTGTCCAAATATATATTTATTTTTGGAAGAATAAAAAATTGAATTTATCATAGAGTATAAGCAGTGCAGAATATGCAAAAACCCATGTGCCTAAAAATAGTAATAAATATAAATCTTTTGCTGACAGGATCGCAACCTGTGTCAAACGTTCAACATCCCAACGTCGACGCTGGTCACGTACCTAATGCATCTCGAAGATCATTACCACAAGGAGGTACCATATCACAATTGTATCCACGCTGCAGACGTCACACAGTCTGCGCATGTCCTGCTCTCTGTACCTGCACTTGAGGTGAGACAGAGTTATAGCCCTTGCTAGAGCACTATTTCCCCCTATTATTGTAATATTTCATGTTTGCTTGTCTGGTTCTTATTCTGTACCTGCTCAAGATGTGAGGGACAATCTTATTGCTTGAGCTTGTCCATGCACTTCCTCTTTCCTTGTGATGTCTTCTGTACCTAATTTTTTTTTTTTTTTCATGTAAATTCACCTCTAGCAAGTTATCATGTGAACAATGTTACATTTACTTAATGCTCATCTTTTTTATAATTAAGAAGTTTGTTGACGTGCTCTGTACTATCAATGTACCTTCATTAGAGACTTCCGCATAGTGTGGGGGCTTACATAAAAGTAAATGTCATCGCAGCCTAGATATTGATTACAGCTTCACCTCTCTTAAGTGTATCATCATATGTTTCAAGTTTGTTTCAAGTTCATCCTTCCATGACAGTTTGCATGTTCTTCAGTCTACAGTAAAATGTTCATGACAATCTAGTTAGTTCAGTATTGATCAATGTTTTGATGTAGACTGTTGAGTTCATATAGAAATTCCTGCAAGCTGTGCTGGCTGGGAATGAATAGTTTGTCAGCTTGTGATCAATATTACACTGCCTAGAGTGTAAATGCTGCATAGGCAGGCCTGGTTTGCAGTTAACCTTAACCTGCTGCAGTTAGTAGTGACTTAATAACTGGTAATATGGTGGTTGTTTCCTAACTACTTATTGCTTAGGAAGATTAATTTATAGAGACTTAGCAGCCAGCAGTATAGGTCCTCATTAGACAGCTTCCAGCAAGAGCTTTCTGATCCAGATCTGCAGCTTTTACTTTAACTTGATGAATTCAGACTTAGCGGGCTAAGCATTAAATATTGAAGTTGACAGATGCAAACTGATGCATAATTCAGAACTAAGTGCTTCATGTTTGAAGTGTTTTAACAACTTCACGCGCTATGCAAAGTTGAGTGGCCTTATGAACTCAATGGAGTCATATTGCTAGGCTGTCTTTGGTTTCTGTTATAAGATACAAATAGCAGGCTAGTTGGTTGTCCTAATGTGTTTCGTACATGAAGATACTGTGTACTCTAATTTCGACCTCCTTGCATCCACATATTTATTTAAGTAAGGGGTTCCAGAAATTAGGTAAATACTTAAATGGCCTTTTTGCTAAATTTTCCAACATAATTGATTCTATCATTGTTAGAACAATTACTGCATAATTTTCAAAGGAGATCCAATTTGTTCAGATCAGAATGTAGGCCAGTGAAATGTAGGTCAGCAATGGATAGGTTTGAGTTTTTTTCTCAGCAAATTTGTAATAAATACATGTAAAATGTATTAATAGTTTGCTCTCTTGTCTTATTTTCTGATAAATTTAGTTGTATTACAATGTATAGATTTCACTCGCAATGTATTGATCAAGCTTTATATTGTTGTACATGTATCTGAATGTGTTTTTTGTTTCTGTTTCAGAATGTGTTCACTGACCTTGAAATTCTTGCTGCCATATTTGCTAGTGCCATCCATGACGTTGACCACCCTGGAGTCACAAACCAGTTCCTCATTAATACCAGTATGTATATCTTGGTATTTCCTGTTGTAAATATCTCTAGCCCTACCATCAGTAAGCTGTGGCTTTACATCACATATATGAGTCATAACACTTGACAAACCAATTGTGTATAATCATAAGGTCAAAGTTGATAAACACAGTATTGGAAACATGAAGATAATAAAAATATTTGAAATCTGAATCTGTTAGAAAATTATGTTGACTTATAAATTGGGTTACAATCAGCCTTCACATTCGGCCTTCAAATGTTCAAAGACATATCGAGAGATACAACTGCCAAATTCTCAAGTTTCTCATGGACATACTTCACCCCACCTACCAAACCTTGTCACACACATTGTTTAGATATGACAGAAACATATCTACACAATTTAGGTCAATGTTATTGTTGTCTGTTACCTGTAAAGAGTTTACCTTGTTTAAACTAATCACACACCACAATTTAATCAAGTGACTTTATTGTATTTTAAATATGACTCAAAAGAATTTCACACAGTTCCTGATATGTATCAAAGAACTGCCACAAAAGACCTAGTATGGTTATCAATGTTTGATCTTGCATTCTTTATACCCTGATTATAAACACTGCCAAATGGTTGGGTTACTTAACTCCTGATGTTTTGCTATTATCTGAGACATACAATGGGGTCATTTAAACTGAACCATAATCATGTTGGATCCTATAATGGATCAGTGTTGTTACGGATAATGAAAACACTCCAGGTAAACAAGGATAGGAGATGTAGAACAACAGGTAGCAGCACTCTCATACAGTCCATTCAAGGGTTATGTTGTACTAGTAAATATTGATAAACATAAAAACCATAATAATAAAGGTTATGGGAGTCACTTAAGCACTGCTTCTATGACGTAGAATGAGGGAGAGCAAAACACCAACTTGTGCTCAATGTTGATGTATTGACAAATGGTGTTTACAAGGGGTGGCTTTTACGTCACATCAACTGCAATATCACCACATCATCTTGTTTACATTTTTCCAGGGGCGTAAGTTTTTTACAAAACATGATGTTTAATTGAAACAAGCCTAGTTCATGCGAAAGCCACAGACAATGTCACGTTTGACCCTGTTTATGTTTCATAAGTAGCTTAACATAAATATTGTTTTCATGCTGTTACTATTTTTGTGAATCACATGGTCTGACTTTATGACCTTCTTGAGTAAACAGAGGGAAATGCAGGTTAAATAATGTTTACCAACAAAACTGCATTGTGTCACTTTAAAAGCTTATAAAGTGAAAACAGACAGATGTTATGCTAAGCTGTTGCTGAAAATTGCTAAAATCTTATTGCATTTAAAACAAGGAACTAAATTTAGACTTTGTACTGATAATTCTACATATTTTTACTTTAATTTGTTGTAATGAAGGATGGAAAATGTAATTAAATGGCTAAAAGTATCCTTTATTTTGCAGTTACTTTTAAATATTTGTTTATCTTCTTGTAGGTTCCGAGTTGGCTCTCATGTACAATGATGAGTCAGTGTTAGAGAACCATCATCTCGCTGTCGCTTTCAAACTGCTGCAAGAAGAAAACTGTGACATCCTTGTTAACCTTTCCAAGAAACAACGACAGACGTTCCGCAAGATGGTGATAGACATGGTGTTAGCAACAGACATGTCCAAGCATATGAGTCTTCTAGCAGACCTCAAAACAATGGTAGAGACGAAGAAGGTGGCAGGATCAGGGGTGTTACTGCTTGACAACTACACAGACAGAATACAGGTAAGGCCCTGGTTCTGCTGGCAACTCATATGACAAAAGTATCTTTTGTTTTTTTTAATTACAGCTTTTCTAGACATAGGTTCTATTTTAAGTATTGAAGAAAAATATAAAATTTATTGTTGTTTTGTTTTAAGTTAAGAAATCTTGCTTGAAACTCTTGTAAAACCAGTTATTAATTTTGCAATAACATTTCACAGTACTCATGCTGCTTGTGTTCTTTGTTTCCAGGTCTTACAGAACATGGTTCACTGTGCAGATTTGAGCAATCCTACAAAGCCCCTGGAGATCTACAAAAAGTGGGTGGATCGTATCATGATGGAATTCTTCCGTCAGGGCGACATGGAGCGAGACAAGGGCATGGATGTAAGCCCCATGTGTGACAAACTCACAGCCACTGTCGAAAAGACACAGGTGAGCCTCCGAATACATTTGTTTTATATTAACTGTCTTCATTAGTTTAATATTTTATATGAAATATGTAGAATGCAATATATATTTTTTGTTTTCTATTGTCCAACAGTCTTGAATGTGATTAAAGTTTGTTAAAAATTATATTTTAATATTGTTCAGTTATCTTGATTGTGATTAAAGGTAAGATATTTTATTTTAAACTTGACCTTTTGTGTGTTGCAGGTTGGCTTTATTGACTACATTGTTCACCCGTTGTGGGAGACCTGGGCTGACCTTGTATATCCCGATGCCCAGGACATCCTCGACAATGTTGAAGATAACAGAGACTGGTTCCAAAGCTCCATCCCCATCAGTCCTTCCTCCAGCTTCTGTACCAGTGCAAAATCAGAGGAGAAATCCAACGATACAAAGTTTCAGTTTGACATTGACGAAGACAAAGAAAGCGAGAATGCAAATCATGCAGACAGCGAAAACACAACATTGAAACACTCAGATAGTGACAGTGTCTCTTCAGACAAACAACATACTCAGTCATCAGGCTGTTAACGTTGACCTGTAGTGATTTTTTTTTACTTAGAAGTATTGTGATAATCCCATACGTTTATTCCTTTGTTGGGCATATAGCCCCAGTGGCAGAACGTGAGCGTTGGGTCCCGAAGGTTGAGCCTCAGATGTCCACAGAGGAAGCGGGGCTTTGGAAGCTCGGGGGCATGGTCACCATGGGAATGAGATGTCACCATGTAACAATGGTTGGCATCACATGGTGTTACAGCAGGATGTCTGGTCAGCCATGACATAACTATATAGACATAATGAGGCATACTCAGGGAGATAACTCAGACATCCTTTGTTTTGGGTTCATGGCTGATGAGGCATGAGTTAATGATGATATTGATGGACAAAATGGACGTTGCTATGGAAAAAGTTCAAATTGTGTGAAATGGACTCCTAATGGAGAAGAAAGCAAGAAAATAACAGCAATACAATGTGTTTTTTACTGATCTATTTTCCCCCTTGTTAAAGCAGTTATTTTTTTCCATTGAATTGCTTATCATCAGTAGATAGAACTGTTATAAAACTGTTATTTACGGTAGCTATATGACAAAATGCTCTATAAAGATAAATGTGCATAACGTGTGAGTTTTGATTCCAGTGAAAAGTGCTAAACCTGTGACCTGTTAAGAGGTAAAGATAGAAATGATGTTGGTTTTTATAACTTGTTATATTATTAGAGAATGAGCACGAATCACTTTGTGATGCTGTGTTAGTGATGCTTTGTTTACAAATGCTGCTGTTGTCATTTAGATGAACAGCATGTTTATTATTCATCAAGTTTTTGATCTTTAGTCATATCATTTGATTTCATTTTTATCTTTATTATTTAAATATGTTAAATAGTAATTGTATTATTTATTTCATATGTTCACCTGAACAATAATGTCATGGTTCTTTTTCAAGATCATTTATTGCTTTAAGTGTGTGTTCGTATTTGAACATTATTTTTAAAGATTTTTCTTTTTAATTTACCTCATTTGCATCAATGCATGCATGTTTTAGAACTGAAGTCTCTTTGTATTTATAATGGCAATAAATGATACCTTGAAAAAGACCTTGAATATAAAGGCTGATGTTGGTTTAACTGATGTGATGAGTTGAGACGCAACACAAATCATGGGTATTATCTATTACAACACATTGGTAAATGATTGCAGTAGGTTAAATGACTCAATGTGTGGTATTATTGTTGTTAAAGATAGGTCATATTGAAAAGTCTAATTGTATTGGTCATAAAATAAAATTCAACCTCTGTCCTTGTAACGTTCACCTTGTTTGATATTTAACATTCTAGTTATGAAGTACATATAATAGAAAATTTTACTGTGCTTTAAACTGTAGTAATAGACACATTAATGTGCAGCATTATGCATTCAGAATCATTTGAACCTCATTTAAATATAACATGGGCAAACATGACAATATTTTCAATGTCTATTCCAGTGAAGATATAGAACAAGGTTTTGCACTTGTATGTGCATGTGAGTATTTGATTATAGCCCTATCCTACACTAGGAAACTACTATTGACAGATATAGAAATATACTCATTGTAGTCGAACTTGTTAGTAGTATTTGTCCTGTTTTAGAAATGGAATGTTTTCTGGCATTATTAATTTGGATACTCATATGGTTAGCACAGTACATATTGTTAGTTATTTACTCCTGCGGGTAGAATGTTTCTTAGTGTGTAAACATAATTGCTTTCAAAGGACAGTTTCTTAAAAATATATGTTACAATTTTATATGTATCTGTATTTTTTCATTTTTTTTTCTGTTAATTTTTCCAATGTATCTTATAAATAGTTTAAATAGTTGAAACATCATGGTCACCAAAATCAACACTCTAGCTGTACAGCAAGAGGAGTCTTTTGTATGCAGGGTTTAAACAGTGTAAGAAAATAATGCATACTTTAAAATTAATAAAAAAAATATGCCTATATCTGGATAAATGCATTTTAAAAAGAATTTTTAAAGTTTATTAAATTCAAGTTAAAACAAAGAATTTTCTTGATAACTACTTGTGGAAAATATTTTTGATATATCTTATCGGCACTAATGAGACAGCACAGCTGTGAATTGCTGAGCAGAACCAATGTCACCTCATACCCAAGGCTCCATCTAGCAAGTAGCATCTGTAATGTGCATTCAACTCTTGTCAGCAGAAATCCTCCTGTCAGCCATTCTGTGATATAACTTGGTGGCCTGGGAAATTAGACTTTACCTATTACAATTGAATTGACAATTAAATCGAAATTTATTGGAGCAAAAAAGGATGAAAATTGTTAAGTAACAATCAGTTTGAGAATTTTTAGAATCATATGAAATTTAGTGTGTGGCAAGTTTGTTATAAAAGTTGTGTTTCTTCTAAGTTAAGTGTAAGGCCAATTTGTTTAACACATGTGAAGAAATAGAAACAGAAGATGTGTAGACAGTTTGAAACTGCCTGTGACAAGGTATTTATATTTTCATGGTATTGCACAAGTACAGGTCTCAAAGTCTGGCACATGTTATACATACAACCGAGACATTGTCCTTGGTTAATGATCTCTGTTTTCTGTACAGGGACATTCAGGACCTTGTTTCTGTCTTTTCTGTTTGTCTTTGTGGTAACATGTGGTGTTCTTCACTACTCTACTCACCTCAACTAAAAGGGGATACACAACTTCACAGAAACAATGATTAAGACTCACTTCTGCATCATAATTTTATAGTAGAATGTTAAATTAGAACGAGTGATTCACTGACAATTTCTGTATTTTAATCAATGTATTACCTTGAAACAACTCTGCTGTAACAGCTTGATTAAGAACCCAGATACTGGCATTTTAGTGTATTGATATGTGCAACATCTGAAGGTGTATTAAACCAGACTGCCATGCTGACTGCCATGTTATCAATGCCATGCTATCAACTGATACATTATAGACCATTGATCATGCTTAGGTAAATAGTGCTCATCTCTCTTATCTGGAAAAACTGCACGTTTTGCAGAAGTTTATAGCAACTGTGTTTATAGTGAGACTGCTTAGATTTTTTATTTGTAATCATTAAAACAGAACGATAAAATCAAATATATAAACCCTTCCCATTCAAAGAATTAGTGTTAATTATGGAACTATTTCTGTGACTTGTTTTTTCCCCTGATCTGTTTGTTCCTTGTGTCTGTTAAAGCTGCCAGCCTAGAGATGTGTACAGGTGCAATACCTTCCCTACTGTTGATGATCATGTTCCATGACAATTGTTTATTTAATCCCATGGTTGCTGGCATACAAGCCCAATTAAAATAAAATTATGAAAATACACTAGCTGTGTTTGCTTTTTTGCTTTCTTCCAAATACAACGAGGGTGAAAGATGGTGAAAAAGAGATGATCGAAACTATAAAGAAGTGGTTGATGTTGCTGTTAAAATGATGATAATGAAGGTAGTTTAGGTAATTAAAGGTAAAATTGTGACCAATGACTTATCATAATCAGACTGATGGAAATAACTTGGGAGATAAGAATTAAATTAATATTACAACGATAACGTAACTGGTATCAATGATAGTGATAATAAGTATCATTAAATTACTAAACAATCAGTGATGAAATAATGATGAAAACAAAAGAACCAACATTCTGGATGCAAAAGGTTCAGTAGGGATCCTCCAATAGACAGCCTGATTTCAGAGGAGAACGACAATAGTGTCAAGTTTACAGGCACATCAAAAATGTTATAATTATGCAAGTTTTCAAATGTCATACTTTTAAGCATAAAGGATACCTAAGACTTAAGTCTCTGAGCTCAGAAATATTCGGGACTCTTGTCTCTGAATAAACACAACAAATACATGGGACTCTAGTCTCTGAATAAACACAACAAATACATGGGACCATAGTCTCTGAATAAACACAACAAATACATGGGACTCTAGTCTCTGAATAAACACAACAAATACATGGGACTCTAGTCTCTTAATGAACACAACAAATACATGGGACTCTAGTCTCTGAATAAACACAACAAATACATGGGACCATAGTCTCTGAATAAACACAACAAATACATGGGACTCTAGTCTCTGAATAAACACAACAAATACATGGGACCATAGTCTCTGAATAAACACAACAAATACATGGGACTCTAGTCTCTGAATAAACACAACAAATACATGGGACTCTAGTCTCTTAATGAACACAACAAATACATGGGACTCTAGTCTCTGAATAAACACAACAAATACATGGGACGCTAGTCTCTTAATAAACACAACAAATACATGGGACTCTAGTCTCTGAATAAACACAACAAATACATGGGACTCTAGTCTCTGAATAAACACAACAAATACATGGGACCCTAGTCTCTGAATAAACACAACAAATACATGGGACTCTAGTCTCCGAATAAACACAACAAATACATGGGACTCTAGTCTCTGAATAAACACAACAAATACATGGGACTCTAGTCTCTTAATAAATACAACAAATACATGGGACTCTAGTCTCTGAATAAACACAACAAATACATGGGACTCTAGTCTCTGAAAAAACACAACAAATACATGGGACTCTAGTCTCTGAATAAACACAACAACTACTTGGGACTCTAGTCTCCGAATAAACACAACAAATACATGGGACTCTAGTCTCTTAATAAACACAACAAATACATGGGACTCTAGTCTCTGAATAAACACAACAAATACATGGGACTCTGAATAAACACAACAAATACATGGGACTCTAGTCTCTGAATAAACACAGCAAATACATGGGACTCTAGTCTCTGAATAAACACAACAAATACATGGGACTCTAGTCTCTGAATAAACACAACAAATACATAGGACCCTAGTCTCTGAATAAACACAACAAATACATGGGACTCTAGTCTCCGAATAAACACAACAAATACATGGGACTCTAGTCTCTGAATAAACACAACAAATACATGGGACTCTAGTCTCTTAATAAAAACAACAAATACATGGGACTCTAGTCTCTGAATAAACACAACAAATACATGGGACTCTAGTCTCTGAATAAACACAACAAATACATGAGACTCTAGTCTCTGAATAAACACAACAAATACATGGGACTCTAGTCTCTGAATAAACACAACAAATATATGGGTCTCTAGTCTCTGAATAAACAATGGTAAAATTTTGAGTCTCGAGTCTCTGACTTAACACAACAAAAACCTGGTACGCAAGTTTTGGAATAAAAACACAACAGAAATCTGGGACTCGAGTCTCTGAAGAAACACAACTAATACATGGAACTCTAGTCTCAGAATAAACACAATAAAACATGAGTCTCGAGTCTTTGAATAAACAAATACATGGGACTCTAGTCTTTTTTTCATTTTTACGAATTTTATATAAAAAAGTATGTTGAAATCAAATATGGAAAAAAAGGGGTAAGAGCTCGCTGTTGTTGTTATAAACATTACACTGACCATGTATTTTTCATGCAATTAACCATGTTTACAAAGTATTTAAATGCAAAATAAAAGTAGGACTAACAATATTTTAACAATGTTTTGTAATTATATATTATATACTCTGCATGGTAAATATATATTCGATTTCCAATACAATATGACCATTTGACCACAATTTATTATGCTAATAAAATCATTTGTTGTTCTCATTTTGACAAATTTCTCATTTCTTTGTATGCTGAACATGTCATAATAAAAATGACATGGTTTACATTTTACCTTTTTTTGTTGTTGTTGTTTTTGTTGTTGTTATTTTTGTAAAATCGATACCAATGGATCATATTCTCGTAAAGAATTTGGCAAATTAAATCAACTCCTAGCTGTATGTAGAAACCTAGCATGCAAAGTCTTGCAAATATGCCTGCAGGTTTATTTCACTGAAAATAAAAGAATGAGCAAATACGACTAAAATTGTTTGACATAATAGTGATAAATACCACATCAGTAATGGTATCCTTTTTTTTTTCTTTATTATTCTGGATCTGAGAGTATGATTTGCATGCATATATGGAAAAAAAATCATGCCCCATTTTTTTTATAATCACTGCAAACAATGAGTAAGGTAGGACAATATATATAAAGTATTGTCAATTAATAGTATAATCAATATTCCAATTTTCTCGCTTACTGGTTTGTATTAAAAGCACCGAGCTCATGATAGCTAAACGATTTATTTCAGAGTTGTTTTAAATTTGAAGTACTTTGGTTTGCAAAATATTAAAAAAAAATTACTACATGGTTTGATATTGTTTACTCTTTGAATATACCAGGTAACGAATTCGTAATCAAATTTACCACAAATCACACAATAAAAATTCATTTACAAAATTAATATTAAAAACTGCACATGTTTCCTTATTAATCTGGTAGACTAATGCGGAAATAATTGTCAAAAGTGAAAAAGTAGGAAGAAAAAAGTTGACCATACTTGTCCATACCGGGATTCTAGCCCTCAACTCCCAGTTTTAAAGCAATTTATCAGTATTTTTTCTACATTTGTACCTAACTTCCTTCCTACTGAAGAGCTCCTAAGCGCAAACTAAATGGTCCGTGTGAATTTCCGCAATCGTCTGTAACACGAAATCTGACCTTTTTTTCTGTCAAAACAGACAACACTAGGCCTAAAATAAAATTGTTTTTGTTTCCCCTCCCACGACCGACCCGAGAAAAACGTCCCGACCCAAAATAATTTATCGACAAATTTAATTTAATATTATTTTTTTACTTCAAAAACTGATCGTAGTTCAAATGTTGCTCTTGCCTTGCTCTTATTTATTCTAGTCAGTGTTTATCTTAACTGTGTTTGTCTATCAATTTTTTATGATGGTAATGTTAAATAAGGAGGCATTTCTTTTCAATCATTTAAATATGAAACATTTTCTTGTTTTGTCGTTAAAGGTAAATTTCTCAAGGCAAATAAATATAATTACAAGAAGTTGAAAAAAAAAATTTACCTACCTACCTACCCATACCTAATAAACCTGGGTCGTGGGAGGGGAAACCAAAAATATTTTAAGTCAGGCCCTAGTATATTTACAGTGAATTTGTTTATTTGTGTTGTTGCTGCTGCTGCTTTCAGAAAAATAACAAATTTGAATTAAAATTTCCAACACGATATTTGGTAAATTGTAAATACATGTATATAAGACACCAATATCATCAATCTTATGTATAGATGAACTTACTAACCAAAACGATGTTCGTATTGAAAGCCGCAGCTTTGCAGTAAGTGTTGTTTCTGGTGATTTTGAGGATAATCTGTTTCCAGTGTACATTAGCAATTCGTTTGTAAACTTTTGTAAATGCTACAGTTAGACCTGTAATATGACGAAAATATCCTAATTATTCTTAATATCTACATACTGAGTTATGAGAGATAACAGAAAGACAGCTAGTCATATTGTCGTGTTGTTGTTGTTTTTAAATATAATAATAGAGACGACTGTCAGTCATTATGTATAATATGACACTATACGGTCTGAAATACTCATTGTATGACATAATGGTAGTCGCTTTGCCAGATAGAAGACCAATTCAAATATAAATATAATAACATAAATTTCAACATTCTTTAATGATGATCAAACAGTTAATGTTATGTTTGTTTTTCTTTCGAATGCCCGTATATAAACAACTTGAGCTGCTCTGTGTTCAGAGATAAGCCCGAATACAGGAAATTGCAGCAATCTTTGTGGAAATGACGTCAATCTCACTATGTTTTGTTTTGTAGACCTCTACCTTTGGCTTATCGTAAGACGCCTAGGCTTCTGATGTTGCTGCTGGAATGAAAAAACACCTTCTTATTATTCCCTTTGTATCAACGAATCTATTTCGGACTGTTTTGAAGAGAATCGCATACCAAAAGCACTTTGTATGAGGTTTAACTAATTAATCTTGCCGAACTTAAAGTTTGTTTTGTTTGTTTTGTTTTTGATGTACATCGCAGCGACCAATTATGATATTTATTCGACATCCAGCTGCTTTGGTGGAGGAAGACTCCAGACAAATGTCATGGCAGAACCACCTGCGCCGCAGGTCAGCTGGAAGACCTTCCCACCACGTCCTTCGCCCTGACCTTGACTCGAACCCACGCGATGGGTGACTAAGCAGTCTGAGGAGTAACAAATCGGCGACTCTACCACTACGCCACGGGCGCCCCCTTTAAAGTTTCTAGTTTTTTAAGTCTTATAATGTTTATAGAATAATGTTTGTAGAGTTAGACTGTTGTTTTAATTCAATTGCGAATACTAAAGAATTAGTAAATAGTTTTCATCTATACTTGGCGTGGCGGAAGTTATAAGTAAAATTTATTTCAAGGGTCGTATCCGACGGTGTGGACCCATTTGTTCTCTCATCCAAACGAATTATTACTACTTAAAAAGATGGCACGAAATGTTGCCCAAGTATGTTCTTCATCTTAGTGAAATGTAAGCCATAACACCCTGCGCGTCATTAAACACGCATTTCCTATCCGAACCACTCTTCACTGTAAACTTTTTTTAAAACTAGGAAACCACGTGACCACTTTCTGTTGAGACCGCATTAGGACAATATCACAATCCGGGTAATTCGCTGACATTGATATCTATTTTTAGTAGAAATCCCCATCATGCTTTATATATAGATTTTTTTTAAAAGTATGGGAATTTATAGCGATTTTTCACGAATAATACTGTCAACTGAGATCGTGATTAAAATCGTCTTCGCTTAGACTTTATTATTCGTTTATGTATTAATCATGCCCTGGTTCCCCAAAAGTGGCATAAGAAAATGTTACATTTATTTGTTATTCGGATACCTCCTTTAAGTGAGAAACACATCTAAATTTAATAAAAAATGAAGGTTTAAGCGTTTACTAAAATCTCAAATTACATGCCAGTAAGTATAATACCACTGCCTTCGAAAGAAAATTTGATAAGATACTCTCCCAACTATCCGAACGCTTCGAAAATATAGTAGCTTAGTTTCACCTTGCTTTTTGTAAAATTCATGGATGCCTTACAACTTTTATACTTAGGATGCTTGGGGACTGGAAAAGGGCTTTTTACAAAAATCAGTATGTTTCTGTTGAATTAATACATCGCAACGAAACCTTTATTGCCACTTAAGGGACGTCCAGCTTTTTTTGTTGGAGGAAGATCCGAATTTTTTTATCTTGATAGAACCGCCTACGCAGCTCGAAGACATGTCCACATTAGGTTTTAACTCGTATCAGGACTCGATACAGTCTGTGAGAAATAGAGTACAAGGGAGTAACAAATCGGCGATTCTACCCCTCGGCCACAGGCCCATGTGACACTGATGTATAAAGGATTTATCAAAGGCTTTTTCTTTTTTTTTACTACGACAACTCAAACTGCAGTATCCAACTAGTCTAAATATGGGCTGCAAGAAAACTCAATTAAACTTTTATCAAGTTTTGTGTGTGTGTTGTTGTTTTTTTAAATATTTTTATAAATGACATATATTTCATTCAAAAGAGTACACTGTATTACTATGCTAATGAAAACACATGATTCTTTCAGACTCGAAATTTTTATGTCTAAATTGTTTAAGCAATGCATTTTTTTCAGTTACATATGCGAAACATAAGATACAAGAAAGAGCTTTAAGATTAGTTTATGATGAGCAGAAACGCTCTGCCAACAGAGATCGATGGCTATAGAAACTTTTCCGATTTCTACAAATTGCCACCCTTTTTATTACAAGATAATATTAAATTAAAGAAAACTAACCAGTCAAGATATTTTATATTCTTCATGTTCCCGGTGTTACAACAACATATTATGGACAAAGATATTTCAAGTTTGCTGCGCCACCCTTGCAGAATTCACTTCTAAAAAGTGCTAGCTGCACATTGTACAAATAAAAATCTCAGATGCCAGTAAATGATACCTCTGTTTGCATAGTTATGCTTTCAGTTAGGTCCGAATTAGTTCAAAACTATTATCGTGCTTGATTCTCAAATAGCTAACTTTTTAGTATTATCTCTACTTTTAAGATGTTTATGCAAACATCTCGTCCGACCTCCAATCTTGGTATTAATAAACTTCTACTTCTACTATCTTAATCTCACCTGATATGATACTACACACAGCCATCTTATCCTGCCTCCGGTTGAAGAACGATCCTTAGATATTTGCTTGAGGGTTAGCAAGGAAGCTATTCATCTACCATTATATTTGGTATACTGTAGCGGCCAGGGTTGGAACTCGGGGACACCAATATCTAGAGGCTCTACCGACTGCGCTTGTAGGTCCTGCTCTTTGAATGTAACATGCTTAAGTATTTTTTTAACCAACTAGTACCTACAAAAGTCAATTATAACAGTTCTGTTTGCGCTTATAAATACGTTTACCTGTTACACGCTTGCTGTCTCAGAATAAATGCATCAAGATATGTTTGCATTTCTGATTTTAAAGGTATTTGCTCTTTTCGCCTTAGTTTGAAGAGCTGAGACTGAAGCAAACATTGGTGAATACACTTTGCTTTGCTTACAACATGTCTAGCAAAAGGTAGTGTAGATGCTAATATGGAGCTGCCTGGCAAAAGGTAGTGTAAATGCTAATATGGAGCTGACTGACAGAAGGTAGTGTAGATGCTAATATGGAGCTGCCTGGCAGAAGGTAGTGTAGATGCTGATATGGAGCTGCCTGGCAGAAGGTAGTGTAGATGCTGATATGGAGCTGACTGACAGAAGGTAGTGTAGATGCTGATATGGAGCTGACTGACAGATGGTAGTGTAGATGCTAATATGGAGCTGACTGACAGAAGGTAGTGTAGATGCTGATATGGAGCTGACTGGCAGAAGGTAGTGTAGATGCTGATATGGAGCTGCCTGGCAGATGGTAGTGTAGATGCTGATATGGAGCTGACTGACAGAAGGTAGTGTAGATGCTGATATGGAGCTGCCTGACAGAAGGTAGTGTAGATGCTGATATGGAGCTGCCTGACAGAAGGTAGTGTAGATGCTGATATGGAGCTGCCTGGCAGAAGGTAGTGTAGATGCTGATATGGAGCTGCCTGGCAGAAGGTAGTGTAGATGCTGATATGGAGCTGACTGACAGAAGGTAGTGTAGATGCTGATATGGAGCTGACTGACAGATGGTAGTGTAGATGCTAATATGGAGCTGACTGACAGAAGGTAGTGTAGATGCTGATATGGAGCTGACTGGCAGAAGGTAGTGTAGATGCTGATATGGAGCTGCCTGGCAGATGGTAGTGTAGATGCTGATATGGAGCTGACTGACAGAAGGTAGTGTAGATGCTGATATGGAGCTGCCTGACAGAAGGTAGTGTAGATGCTGATATGGAGCTGCCTGACAGAAGGTAGTGTAGATGCTGATATGGAGCTGCCTGGCAGAAGGTAGTGTAGATGCTGATATGGAGCTGACTGACAGAAGGTAGTGTAGATGCTAATATGGAGCTGACTGGCAAAAGGTAGTGTAGATGCTGATATGGAGCTGCCTGGCAGAAGGTAGTGTAGATGCTGATATGGAGCTGCCTGGCAGAAGGTAATGTAGATGCTGATATGGAGCTGCCTGGCAGAAGGTAGTGTAGATGCTGATATGGAGCTGACTGACAGAAGGTAGTGTAGATGCTGATATGGAGCTGACTGACAGAAGGTAGTGTAGATGCTGATATGGAGCTGACTGACAGAAGGTAGTGTAGATGCTGATATGGAGCTGCCTGACAGAAGGTAGTGTAGATGCTGATATGGAGCTGCCTGGCAGAAGGTAGTGTAGATGCTGATATGGAGCTGACTGACAGAAGGTAGTGTAGATGCTGATATGGAGCTGACTGACAGAAGGTAGTGTAGATGCTGATATGGAGCTGCCTGACAGAAGGTAGTATAGATGCTGATATGGATCTGACTGACAGAAGGTAATGTAGATGCTGATATGGAGCTGCCTGGCAAAAGGTAGTGTAGATGCTGATATGGAGCTGACTGACAGAAGGTAGTGTAGATGCTGATATGGAGCTGACTGACAGAAGGTAGTGTAGATGCTGATATGGAGCTGACTGACAGAAGGTAGTGTAGATGCTGATATGGAGCTGCCTGACAGAAGGTAGTGTAGATGCTGATATGGAGCTGACTGACAGAAGGTAGTGTAGATGCTGATATGGAGCTGACTGACAGAAGGTAGTGTAGATGCTGATATGGAGCTGACTGACAGAAGGTAGTGTAGATGCTGATATGGAGCTGCCTGACAGAAGGTAGTATAGATGCTGATATGGATCTGACTGACAGAAGGTAGTGTAGATGCTGATATGGAGCTGCCTGGCAAAAGGTAGTGTAGATGCTGATATGGAGCTGACTGACAGAAGGTAGTGTAGATGCTGATATGGAGCTGCCTGGCAGAAGGTAGTGTAGATGCTGATATGGAGCTGACTGACAGAAGCTTGATCAATCTATGTTGAGAGGTAATAAAGGTCAAAGAAACTCATTACAGTGCAGAGCATAACAAGGATATTTAGTGAAAAGTGCTTTGCAAATCATTCGGCGTGTTCGGAAATGTTACAAGTGTACCTGAGTAATTTATTTCAAATATGTTAATTTATATCCGTTTTTGCACATTTTAGTTATGAATAAAAATAAGATCTACGTAGATATACTATTGTTGATGTTTTCAAGACATGCAAGAATGTACGGATACGCGTTATTTGTCATCTGATTAAACCCTTGTGGTGTTTAGTTAACATTCCTTAACAATATTAACTTTCCATTTTGTGCATGAATGCGTTATTTTTGCAGACAATGATCATTTCCAGCCATTGCGAGGAAGTAAACAAAACTTTACTGAAGCAGATGTTCGGCACTCATGCCGTGTCTTTATATTTATTCTCTTATGACAAAGGAACGAGAACCGAACATTTTTGTTAGATTGTTTTTATTGTTTTTTGACGAAAATAAGAAATGTGTCTTTACATTAAGAGAATATTTATCTGAATCGTCCAGATCTTTCTCAACATTTATTAAAATTTCGCACTCTCGCCGTTTTTTTTTTTTTTATTATTTCTGCTTACCCATTGCCGTGAACATTATTTCAAAGGTACAGTCGTCGGTTTTATATTATTGAATACTTAGTAAAAAGTTTTTGCATTGCAAAGTCAGAGCATAAAGAGCATTGAATACATTGTACATTGCGTAATGTGTGTTTTATAACCAAACACTTAGAAACTGCGATTTGTTACATTTTCATCGTGGTTTTATTTGTTCAGTCGTTTGGTTAGATAGCAATCACGACTTTCCGCATGTCCACCGTGTATTCACGGTCTTATTTGACTTTATAGCGAAACCTCCTTTGGTCGAATGATTAGATTCTAAAACACAAATATTGTCAATGCTGTCTGGAATATAAATTAATTAAAGATAATCAGCTCCCTGAACACTTAAAAGTGTCTCCTTTTGACCATTACAATTGCAACTTTCAGTGTCAAGGTCATATGTAAGGTCGTTGCATCCGCTGGTGCATCTCCAGAGGCATATGACTATTCCAGTGACATTTCTTGTTAATGCATGTCTCTTTAGCTTAAATATTTCAGCTAACTTCAAAATAATTTCGTACTGATAGAGTTTAATCTTGAGCTTACGATTTTATGTATGATTTAGTTTCACAGTTTCAAAGAGTGGTTTTTAACAACTAAAGCTCTTAACTCCTTAAAGAAAGTACTTGAATGATACTGCAAATCCACTAGAAGAGTTTACTAGTTCACTAATTGCTGACCTTCTCTAAAGTATGTGTAATTCGTCAACAATTCAGACGAAGTCAACCATTACTTATCCCAAATGAAGGTACCGTTATGTCACCTGAAAACGTTTTAAATGATTCACTTCAACCACACTTTTTATTTAAATATTAAAGGTCGTCCGGTCGGCCGTGTTCCAGTGGCTAGCTCGCATTAGAGGATGTCCTTTGGGATGCGACCATCGTCCATCTTGCATACGTGTCCAAGCCAACGCAGGCGCCAAGGGTCCAAGCCTCACTGCCATATAAAAGGGTGCTTGTTACACCTTCATCTTTGTGTTGAGTGTCAGCACGCTTCGATAGGCGGGCCATGGTGATTGCTGCTTTGGCTATCCTCATGTTTAGCTCGACATCCAGGGAAAGGTTGCTTGATATTGTGGAGCCGAGGTATATGAACTTGTCCACCACCTCCAGGGTGTGATCGCCAATGGTAATTGTGGGAGTGGTGCTGACATCCTGACCCATGATGTTGGTCTTCTTGAGGCTGATGGCGAGGCCAAACTCAGTGCATGCCTTCACAAAGAGAGTTATAAGTCGCTTTAGGGCGGTTTCCGAGTGAGCAGTGAGGGCGGCGTCATCGGCAAAGAGCATCTCCTGGATGAGGACCTTGCGCACCTTGGTCTTCGCTCTGAAGCGGGTAAGGTTGAATAGCTTCCCGTCGCTCCGTGTGTGGAGGAAGATGCCATTTTCAGATTCGCTAAATGAGTAGCATATGAGCAGGGAGAAAAATATACCGAAAATATCGGACCAGGACACACCCTTGTTTCACTCCGCTCTTGATTGGGAAGAGGTCCGATGATGCTCCGTCGTAGTGAACAGTGTCAGGCGTGTTGTCGTGGAATGACTCGACCATCTTCAGAAGCTGGGGGGGGGGGGGGGGGGGGGGGGGGGGAGTCGGGGGATTCCGTCATTGCATGGTGCTTTCCTGCACGACAGCGAGTCAATAGCCTTTCTGAGCTCCTCGATGGTGCGTGGCGAGTCGAATTCTTCAATGGTGGACAGTGGGGTGGTGTTCTCCATTGCTGTGTCAGTAACAACATTCTCTCTGGAGTACAGCTCGTGACACTAGGTCCAAAAGCTTTCTCCATCCCCTCATACATGGCACGGTTGTTTCCACAGTCTGAAGAGGTCTTGATATCACTTCAGAGCTTCAGCCAGTAGTTGTTTGCGCACCTACGAGCGATCCTCTTGGCGTTGTTGCGGGCTTCTCTATAGGCGGCCAATGTTTTCTCGCAGGGCTTCCTCTTGTACGTGAGAAGCGCAGCACCCTTGGCGACTAAGGCAGGTTCCATCACTTCGATGCCGGCCTCGAACCACTCCTCGTTCTTCCTGGCTCTCTTCCTGAAGGTATCTGAGGCGGTCTGGTAAATGGTATCACTTGTTCCAGCGTGCTGTGGCGCTGTCTGTGGGGAAGTCTTCCAGGGTCTTGTCAATGGCCTCGGCAAAGCATTTGCGCAGCTCATGCTTTGAGGTTCTGGCCATGTCGATGCGAGGCCGGCTCTTCTGCTTGGAGCAATGGATCCGTCTGCATCGAAGACTTATCATGCTGCGACGAAGGAGTGATCAGTGTCGCAGTCGGTACTATGGCAACTGCGCGTGAGGAGCACGTTGTTCAGCATGGGTCTTCTAGTAATGACGAGGTCCAGCTGGTGCCAGTGCTTTGACCTGGAATGTCGCCAAGACACTCTGTGGTGGGGCTTGGTGGAGTAAAAGGTGTTGGTGATGGCGAGGTCACGGAAGGAGCAGAGCTCAAGTAGCCGCTGTCCGTTCTCGTTGAGCTGGCGGACACCGAAAAGTCCGAAGCAACATAGCCAGGAAGTGTGGGCTGCGCCTACTCGGGCGTTGAAGTCTCCGAGCAGGAACAGGCTTTCTTTCGCTGAGATCTCTTTAATCCTTGTCTCAAGCTTCTCATAGTATGCATCTTTATCTTCGACTGTGGAACAGAGTATGGGGGGCGTAGAAGCTAAAAATGTGTGCATGTCCTGATAAGATAATAAGGCGGAGGGATGCGTTCGGTTCCCTTTGAAGGAGGTTCGACTGATAACAGGAGGGAGTTACGAACTGCGAAGCCAGCCCCATAGAGTCGGCGCTCAACTGACTCCTGACCTTGCCAGAAGAACACGTAATCCTTCTCTTGAAACTGCCACTGGAAGCTAGGCGTGTCTCCTGGAGCGCTGCGATGTCGATGTTCCGCTTGGCCAGCCCGCGGTTGATGATGGCCGTTTTCCTGGCGTCATCTACTTGCCGAAGTTCGTCAGAGAAGCCAGGGCACATTGTTCTGACGTCCGAGGTTGCCAGCCGCAACGATTTCTTTTCCTTTTTCTTTCGGTGTTTCCCTGGTGCCCTATTTTACAACAAGCCTGACGATTTTGTCTAAGCTTCACGCACCCGATTAAGCAAGCAAGTTGTGGCGAGGTAGTACCTTATTGTCCGGGGGCTGCCCGAGTTGAGGCGGGTGGTAACTTCCCATTTGGGTCAAAGGACTCCTCTCACCGTCTAGAGCAACCCTAGCGCCCGGCTCTATGCCAAACGAGCCTACGCTTATCACTGGTGTCTGCTGCTCCCCGTGTTGAGTCTACGAAGCTGAAGTGACATCTCCAGGTGCAGGTCTGGGCGGTTGGTATGGAGATCCTAGAGTGCCCAGTGTCAAGATCGCCCTTTCGTCATTACTGGCAGAGTCCAGAGGAAAGGCAAGCCGATACGGCCGGTGCCGGCGCAGCTGAAGGAGCTGCCAGAAGGCGTCGTTTAGCTCAGCCAACTGCCTACGGGTCTCCGTATTTTCTATCTGGGTTTACTACAATAGCCTTTGACCAGACAAGGTCGACCTGTAAGGCAGAAGAAATCTCATTGACGGCGGGGTCGTTCATTGCTCGTCCAGATGCGAAGCATCTGCCCACTGCAACTGGTGTATATTTAAATAAAACAAATGTTAAAGTAACTTTAGAATTGAATCTGTGTTAACCCGGGTGCATCCTAGTGTTACGGATAATAGATGTTTACCCTTAATAAAATAATATGACAAGATTTGAAAAGGTTTCAAACAGGTTTTTGTTTAGAATATTTTTCTCCAAAGTACATCTACAATCTGATCTGCAAATATCTTTTTGGCTCTGTAGATTTTTTTAAATGTGGAAAAAAGAGTGTTGGGAAGCATAGGTTTCATCATAGAAATGATCTACATTTTGTCTAATAAAACATGTTTGCATTTTCCGGCCATGAATCTATTATTTACTCATCTTGAAACAGATTCAAATTAAAAAAGCAAAAACTACATGTGTTCAACAATATTAAGGAAACATTGTCATAACTGTTATGGAGCATAAGTTTTCACAACAGATGAACAAACTGTCTGTTGATTTCTTTAAACTTGGCATATATTTAATCATAAATCAGGCACTACTTAACCCATTCATTTAAACTTTTGTCCAATTGTCCTTTTCAGAAAGTATGTACTCCTTTTTGTTTTTCCTATAGCCTTGCATTCATTTAACACGATAATAGTATCTGACTTTGGTATCATGATTTCGTCCCTTTTCGATGGAAACCTATAGGCATCGCCATTCTTTTCTGACTTTTCAAAAAAAGTTTATTTATATTTTCTCACTTTCTGCCTCACATTTACTAACTTGACCAACATACCAGTCATCATCGTACACTGCGACGACCCAGTCATCCATCTTTATTTCAACATTATTCTCTTCTGACCGTTCGTCAGCAGTATCTGTTGGTTTCTTTGTCATCGGATGTTCATTAGTATCACCATCATTTCTTGTGTCACCACTTGTCTTTGGTTTCATGTTTATCAGCGACTTGACATTCCAGCTACAACAACTTTTTTTCGCAATTAAGTAGACACTCCTGATAGTAGCATGACAACTCTCTAACCAGTAGTGTGTCACTGACAAGTGGAGCCACTGCATGTTGCTTCATTGTGCCAGGAATGGCAGATATCTGATCTTTACTCTTTATGACAGATGAAGCAGCAATGATATCTTCTTTAGTATACCATATGTACTTTACCTTTACCATATGTACGAGTCTACTGACATTGGCCACCTCAAAGAAGTCAATCCCATCTTGCATGGTGCGCTTTTCCCTCTTCACTGCTATACCAGCAGCTCCCTTGGCGTATGTCCAAAGCCCGTCACAAGGGCCCTTTCCATGCCCACACTCTAAATAAATTCATCGGGCTTGAATTCCAAATGCATGTGCATGATCACAAACTAACTGGAAAATGCTTTTGTTTCTGTAATGACTGCATGGCGAGTCTGTTAGATAATGTATTTGATTAAGTGCCGGGAATTTATTTTTCACTAATGGAACCAACTTCTTTAAGATTGCATACACAGGTGATGCATTGTGACTCACGCATTTGAGACATCTACGGAGTTTTGAACATTTTTCTCATGCTTCTTTGGGAAATAAACAACCATTGTATGATATTTGCTGATCACACTGTATTTTGCGTAGCTGCAGACGATGTTGGGAAGCTCAACCGGAAACGGTGAGGAAAAAGAAATTCGTGAAATTTGCTCGCTATAGATATGTGTAATTCTGTTCTATAATATTGTTATGAAAATTAAATGTTGCGGAGACTAAGAGGAAAACAAATCTTTACACACAAATATTAAGAAAATGCTGTTTTACGGATAAATAACACTATTTGAAATATAATTCCATCTACTGTATTTGTACACGAAACGTAGTACCTGCTGCAGGACTGACTTCAGAAATGTAAGGGTTACGGAAGTTTAGACTTTAAAATTTAACTTTTAAATCCACAAAAAACTGTTATGGAGTCAAAGGTGGTTTGGGCGACATCCATATATAACTTGTTCACGGTTAATTGATCGTGAACAGTCAAGAATTTCCGTTTGTGATATACATAATTTGCTGAAAATACAACTAAAAATCTGAAGTCAGGCTACGCAACATTATAACTCTATTATTTTTAAATATCATCATATTCTGATGATAAGATGGCTTCAAATATAGGCGACATCAATGTTACGGAAATGTACCCGTTTTGGTGAATTTATCAAGAAAGTCTTTTAGCACTGCCACACAGCCTATATGTTAAAATCCATAACAAATATGTACTGGCACAAAATGAAATGTTGGACACGAGAGTTATATTATCTTCTAATCAGACAGCTTGAAATTGATTATCGACACACATTATAGACATACGTTTGCCATTTCTAAGTGAAAGTGCTTACCAAACTACTTTGACATAAAATGTAAAGAATCAGAACTCAGATTCTGTATACTGTTATTTATTTGATTTTATCTTTTAATCAATATGTGAAATCTTATGTCTGCTCTTGCCATACCAGTTACCAAATCCTAAATTATCGTCGGTCCCCACAGCTGACACAAAACATAAATGTTGAGAAGAAATAAAATAATCAATGAGTTTTCAGTCTTAAATTACATTTTTAGCCACATTTGTGAGAAATCAGTGTTTAATGGTGGTGGAAGGCCCCAGATTAATGTCTCACCAAAACATAATTATCAACCATGTTTTACCACTTTAATATATATTGTCATTCTGTGCACAATACTTGCTCATTCAGTTTGATGAAAAATGTCACCGTGCGCCAAGCAAGCAACGCACCCGCGAACATGTCACGTCGGTATGTTAGCACTCGTTTTCGTAGTGAGCAATATATACACGTTATTTCCTGTAGTCGAAGGGAACAAACTGTGCAATAACCTTGGTCAAATTAATTCCCTTTAAATAAGCAACAGTGGTGTGATTTTAGTTTATGGTGTTGTTGATAAGATAAAAATTGTTTTTTAAGTTTGCATGGACTTAGTTGACAATAGCTACACAACCCTGTGCCAAATGTTGCTGCATTGTATAAGATGTAAACTACTTTCACAAGGTATACTGAGCATAATTTATGTACGCATACAATTATTTGAGACAAAATTAACACAGAAATTATCGGATTTCATATATGTTGTAATGGTGACCTTTTTATATTTAAATTATTTCTTATCTAAAATAATCCGCATAGAAACAGTAAATGAAGCACTTTTTTATCCAAGGGAAAATACTCAGGATAAAATTCATCTAACAAATTAGTTCCCTTAGATTTTAACCATAATTTCGTTGCACAACTTATACTAAGTAGTTTATATATAAAGCGGTCTTTTGATTCTTAGAAATTGAGATAATTATAGGTTATCTTCTAAGGTTTATTTTGTAGATAAAACAAAAGGCAAGGTAACTTAATATTTATTGTTGACCTACACATTTCTGAGACAAGATTTGGATCATTCAGTTGTGTGACAGTCAAATGGGATTTTTGTATTTTGAAAGTTAAGCTCAATAGAGATTGGAACTCCAAGATGTGATGGCTGAACAGCATTTATAGTCAGCAATAGTTTGTAAACCATGCCAAATGTAAACATACAATTGGCTGTGAAAAGATAAATAACAACTTTCATGTACAAACAGTTATTTATTCGTCAGAAATTATACAGATTAATATTAAAACATCTATACACAATTCATCTTAGACACGATTCTGGTTTTACAAAAAATAGTCAACATGCTACAAATTACAGCTGAGTTTGAAATAAAGCAACAAACACAACGTGTACATGAATGATGATATTTGCAGTGAATCATTAAAAGTCAACATGATAAACAATAGTATTAATATGTACAATTGAAAAATCCATTTAAAAAGAATGAGATGGAATATCAATTCTAATTTCGTAGAATTCATTTCACTATTTAAAAATAATATGAATATTGAATATTAGCTTTGGTAAACATGACTTACTTCTGAAAAATGAAAAAAGTGCCCTGTGTTTTAATTGTTGATAGTATGCCAAACGAATACAGAGGATGTTCAACAAAATTCTGTAGTAATTAAATGAAGCTTAAAGCAGGTTATATTACAAATTGCTTAAATACATGCTTTTATTTATTTCAAAATTAAAAAATATATAGTTTTGATATATATGATTTAATATATAACCAACAAAATGTCATCATTCAGCCTGTGAAGAAACCATTAACAAGTATAACATATCATCTCCAAGTGTTATTAGTGACAAACAGATCACACTTACAAACTTAAATTTAAAATCAAATCAATTACCTTTTTAGTTTGTTACCGTTTAGTTTATATTACTTAATTTCACACACTGAACAGATCTGTTTGTTCAACATTACATATGATTTGTTGCCAAAACATGATTATAATAGAAGATAAGTAGAACTGTATTTTGTTATAATGCAACAAATTAATCTGTGAAATCTGACGTAAAAATGGTGTGTCAAGTTCATTTAAAAAATGAGACCAATGTTGCTTTTTCCCTGATAAATAATTACCTTACTGCACACAAAGAGAAATTCTATATAAATAAGTATTCAAGATTACTGAAATTTGTCCATCACTAAATTACCTCTTAGCCTGCTAAGCACAAATAGATGTGTATTAGGCAATTAGCAAGACCCAGATCAGACCATGATCAGCAATATTGGATTAGATTATATTTTGGCAATATGACTACACATATTTTCATTGATATCAATTTATAAGCCTAAAACTATAAAGTATGGGCTTATAAAACTACAGCCGACTACTGGTTGTCATCTTCAACAATCATTGCACTTAGATATATCACAGACACGTGCCCGAACAAAGACAAAGACACACACATGCAGTCATCCAACACCACAGAAGTACAGCCCCTCATTGGGTCAAAAGTTTCCTGTCCAACAAAGTGATATAACTTAAAAACACAAACAAACCCCAACAGTTTTGAACTCTTGGCCTTCTAAACACAGACAAAGTGGGTGAAGCTTAGATTTTCTTAGCTGATGACTTGATCAGAACATAATATTCCATCTGAAGTAAAGAAACCTTAGATGTGTCCCATATGATTGCTCTGAGGCACTACATTTATGAAATAGTTATAGTCATCTGTATGACATGATCTTTATCTTAGTCAACATATAATGGTGTATAAGAATACCTAATGAGAAATAAAATACGCCCCCAAATCGTAATCACTATCAGAAACAAAGATTTACTGTCATAATAACTATGTGCAAGTATTTAATCAAAATCATCTGTAAAATGTTTGAGCAAATATTAAAACCATTTTTGAAAGTTTTAATTCCTTGCATAAATAGAAAAATAAAAACAAACATCTGGTAAGTTTTCCAAAAGAATTTCATTACCAAGAAGTGTCTTTAAGCAGAAATTATTGTACAAAGAAATCCTCATAATACAATTGCCATTTAAACTATAATCTATCTGTTCAGATTTCCTCTTAATTAACCCTTTCATCTATAATTTTGAAAATTCACTTGACGTTGTTGATTTTCGTTAAAAGACATAAAAGGATTTTAATAAATGATGTTCAACTTGTAATAATAGATTTAAGGCTGTACCAGTCTAGACATAAAACTCATGCAGATTCTGCTAATGATTGTGAATGGTTTGTAAAGGCGTAAAATGGCTTATACATGCAGGAAAGGCTTAATGTTCAACTCCTTAAGTCCTTAAGATCAATATCTGCACAATACGTTGCCAACATCTAGCATATACATGTCTCTTGTTAATTTAATTTGTATAAATTTATAACCATATAACTAAGGAAAGTTTACACCTGTAGTAGAATAAGGACAGGCACTTAAGATGTTAAGTGGACATCATCATATAAAAATAAAATGAGCTTGATGAATGCTAATCGATTTATTGAACAACAATCATTTTGTAAGCATAAGAAACAATATCTAGCCCATGACAGACCTTAGTAAAAACATAGATTTTAACCATGATTAAAATACAGGCATTTTAGTGGACTTTGTCATCGAATGAAATAGAAAACGATTGTTTTTATACCAAAGCATTGAATGAAATAGAAAACAATTGTTTCTACCAAAGAAACCATTTTATTGGAACCATTAATATATTTATTTTTGCTGAAATTAAATATCTATAGTCTACTGAAATTAGAAAAAATTGAAAAATCAAAAACACACTATTACATGAAAACCTGGTTTTTAATTGCCTGACCCACATATAACCACTTAAATGACCTGAAAATCAATTCTTATTTTCTCATCATGTAAGGTACATACCAACTTAATATGATCGTCAGACCCATTAATCGTTAAAGAAGTAATACTTTTTTTTAAAATTTACTTTCAGTAACAATGATCTTAATACTAACATAAAATCCTGACATTATGGACTCAGTTACTTGATGACAGTAGTTCTGTGAAATGATAGCAAAATTATATTGAAAGATATAGGAGAAGTTGCACTCAGACAATTTTGAGCAAAAAAATCTATCTTAAGTAACTTTTGTTTAGTATAAGTAACTTTGACCCAAATGCCCTGAAAATCAATTCTTCCCTTGCCAAAAGGTATCTATCTACATAATTTGATAATTCATCTATCCTAAATGAAGTTATTGTGATGAATGATGAAAAATGCTATGACACTTGATTGCCATCATTATGTTAATTAATAGTTGAATTCAGCTGTGAAATGTTGAAGTTGCATCAGACGGAAGATTTTGATGCCCACCAAGGATTGCCAATCTTATATCTAGAAATAGTATTTGGAAACATGGCTAACAATGGAAAGACCAGCAGTACTGCTAGAGAGTACTCTACTTGGGAATCTCAATATAGATAGTTTCCATGTGATGTCATCGACACTGATAAGACAGTTTAAGGCAGCCATCTTTGTGGGCAGAAGCTAATGCAGGCCAAAGTCGGGAAATACGTGCTGTATTAAACTCACCACTGTGTTTTTATTTTTCAGTCTATTTTACTGAATTTTATATCAAATTAAACAACTTTTATAAAGTATTTTAAATATCAAAACTATATTTTGATAGTTTAAAAGGTTAAAGAAATATAACCAAAAATGATACACTGTTCATTTTGCTTTAAGTATGCGCCAATAGTTTTATCTATTTCTGTGTATTAATTCTGTGTGCATTTATCAATTGTAAAAATATTGTATTCAAACAATATAACTTTCAAGAGCTTTCCAATGGTGTGTAGCTTTTAACTTTCGGACCACAAATGAAAAAATTACAAGGAAATAAAATTTACCCTTCTATACAATTTATATGAAAATCCGTTGAAGTTACCATCAAAGATGGCTGCCAAGATAAGGGATTTTCACTGATGTGGAAACTATCTATTAACATAAAGGCCTTATTTAAAAATCATGTGGCTAAAATGTTAACAAAAAAATGGTTTCAATAGTAAAATAAAGGTAATTTCAATGAACATAAAACAAACCATTCTTCATAAGGTTATCATAGATTATGAATGTTATTTACTGCCAGTAGTATTTAACATATTCAAACAATCTAGAACTAAATGAATCAATAAGTTTACCATAAAACATGTAGTTTTCATTGAAAATAATTAGTTTTAATTTTCTTTCTTGAATTATTTTAAGGTGTCTGGTTTGAGTGAATAGAAAATTACTTACCGATGACAGTTGTTTTAATAAAAAAAGTATAAATTACAATTAGACAAAGTAGCATTGCCCTATCTACAAATAAATACTTTAGAAATTGGCTTCATAAAAATATAAATTTATCTATAAATGTACTACAACTATTTTAAATAAATAAACTAAGCAATATTTATCAAAGCAAAAGTGTGAAGCATTAGCACAAGTTTTGAGAGAGAAAATATATACAATATCAATCATTAGACAAAGAGAATACCATCAAATACAGCATTATTAGTGTTTATAACTTATGGTTTATGTTGTGTAATCGTCCTATTAATATTGACAGAGATCAAATCTCTTGAAGCAAACCCAAAAGGAGTGTCCATTACATCTTATTTTCTATTTTAACTAAAAATAATTTGCATTTTTCCCCCTAAACTCCATATTTAAAAGATCACATGTTTATACATGTACACAGAGTAACATTATGAATTAAATCCCAATTTCATGCCCTTTTTACCCTATTTATGAAACACTCCTTTCATCCTTGCAAATTTAAATTATATGTACTGCTATGCCTCAAATACCGGTATTAACAAAAAGTGGATAACCAATCTAACATTCAAACAGCAACAGAGACACACCAACAGCACAATCATCAACTACTAACAGGGATAATGGGAAGATAGCAAACTTAAATAACAATAATAGTATCTCAAAAATTTTTCTACAATAACAAAACCACATTCATAAATTCTATCACCAGCAAAATGTACACAAATCTGCAGATATTTAGACTTTAAAAGAATTTGAACAAATAAACATCACTATATACACATTATTAGAGCAGAGTAGTTTACTACTTAGGAAACAGCAACAAACAGCAACAAATGATTCATATTTACATGACTTTACACAAATTACTGAGAAATAATTCCCGAGTTTAGTAACCATAACGTAACTACAGGCATGAACTTCAAACAAAAATTCAACAGGATATAAGAATAAGTAGGTCCTTATCCTTCCTCACATGACAGTATTCTCTCTTTTTAAAGTTTTCTACAGCATTCTTGGATGTGTTCTCCACTTATAAAAAAGGGGAAGTAAACCTGTCAAAAGTAGTTTTTACTGTTTATAGTTAATTTGCTCCTATTGAAACATTGTCTTGGTTTATTTTTATGGCATTTAACAATAAAAATCATACAGTAAGGAAGTAACTAACAATAATGGAAGAAGAAAAAAAAACTTTTTAAAAACTATTAAGAATATTTCTTCTAGTGTAGTGAATATTTCTCTGCCTTTTAACACTACCTTCTTCTCCATTTGAAAATGTAAGCACAACATCCATTATGGGGAGAGTTCAATCTAGGTTTAAGACCTTGTTACTCAAACTGTTTGTGTGTGCTTTTTTGTTTGTAACTGAACATGAATTGAAAAGAAAAAAAATGGCATTAAAATATGCTTAAACTATCCATTCTACCTTTGAAACTAAATCACTGTAAATAATTACTTAATGATATAAAAATAGATTTTAGAAGTTGCTGCATCTCTAAAAATATGCAAACATAAATTGTTGGCATAAGTTCAGAATTTAGACAAACTGTAATGAAAACTGGTTCATTTTAATTCCCGTCACTATAAAAGTGTAAATTGGTCTGGTTAAGGCAAATAGTGTAGGCCCTGATCAGGCAGCTGCCTACTGCTGGAAACTGTCTGAATAGGATCTTCATTATTTGCCTCAACTTGCAATATGTTTTGTAAAACAAATGTGTAATTGTATTCAATAGAGCGGTAGATGGTAAGGCAAATGGTGATCGGATCCACAGCTAATGATTCACAGACTAAACCATGAATCATTAGTGATTGAAAAAAATGAATATAGAATCTTATGATAACATAACTTTAATGTCTAGAAATTAAGATTTTTATAATTATCAAAACTGTGGAGTATACAGCAAATGACATAACAGTCAAGAGACAATGGCCTTCACTTTCTTTAAAAAAACACACACACATTTAAACAAACATTTTCCGGCTCAAGGCAGGATTTTGTTGCCATTACAAAGCCACTAACTAGAGCTAGGACCAATACATTGTTTTCTAATAATAAATAGCTGTTAATTTACAATAATACTTTTAAAACTTGTTGAACTTTTTTGAACATAAATTTTATTTTGATAACTAAACTTTTATACAGATATAGTTTCTTTCATCATTTTTTTGTTGGTTTACATTTTATAAAAAATACTTCAGGCAAATGTTTTAATATAAGATCTTGATTCAAAGATCTTTGCAATGGCGAATTATTGATACCCGATTTTCTGATAGAATTTGTGGATATCAAGGTACTCTGATACACGCGCAGCACTAGTATTCAAATAATAAAGGAACAGTTGAGATTAACAAAATCAAGCTAAGATTCAACTGTAGTTGTAAATTACTGACAAGTATGTAGTACAGATGAATTTAAAAGTTACATAAAGGCTGGCATTAGTACACAAAATCTTGTATTAAGCACTTTCGATCCTAAACAGCACACTTATAAGCTATCATTACTTAACATACATATTTTTTAAAAGCATATTGGAAATGCTCATATTAAGATAAAAAAACACAGTGGCATAAAAGAGAGTTAGTAAATCAGACTGATTCTAATGAACAACAAACTGACACAATCAAACCTGTTTTACTTTTCTTAAGTAAAGAAAAGGGATACATATTTTTCTTTAAGAAAAGAAAAGGGATACATATAAATAAAAAATAACTAGAAGCCTTAAAAATGTGTAAGTATGATAATACCAAAGATACTCCATGTATCAAAAGAATGATAGTTAAAGCATTTAATAATTAAATTATCCAGCAAATAGACAAAATCTAGACAGTGACATCACTTAAATTATTGTATTATCAAATGACAAATATCATCAAGTTTTAAGAACTTACTTTCTGTATAATGTTATTTTCACCATTACACAATGTACACTGCAATAAAACGTTTCAAATTTATAAGTTCATCACATTCTGGTTACACACACACACAAAATGAAAACTTAAATTTCAAGGTTAAAAAATATTTTGTTTATCGAGCAAGCTTAAATGAACAAATGGCATGTGTATATGAGAAGGACATTTGAGAGACAAGAACAACTCATTTAAATGTTGATGCTGAATCCTCCACAGCTGTGTCTTGGGAGGGCTGCATTAGCTCAAAGATGTTTTTATCCCCTGACATTGACCTCTCTCTCTTTGATCCCGGGTCTTTCACCTCTTCCTCCTCCTCCTCATGTATCACTTCTGGCACATCTAGCACTGTGAGTAAACTCTCAGCCACTCTTTGCATGGCAGGACTGTCTACATCGGTCACCATGTCTTCTGTGACTGAGTCTGCCGGGCTGTCAGCATGCTTGTCTCCCAGATTCAACTCTGACAGAAACTGCTTCTTGGACTTGGATGTACTCCTTGAACGATTGCGACGAGCTGCTTTAGGTTTGAGATCTTTGTTTGTGAACTTACCACTGCTGTATATAATGGATGAGTTCTGATTGTTCAGGATTTTCTCCTGAACGAATAATGTCCTTTTTTCATCGGCACTTCTCTTCCTCAATCTTGTTCCCTTACCACGACGTTGCCTACTGAACTTTTTGTTCAAAGACTGGATACTGCTCAAAACTTCTTCAGGACTTTTATACACAGTTTCAACATCCTCTTCCTCCTCACTTTCAAATATATCCTTCTTCAGTGATTCACGCTTAGACTTTATTTCCAGCTCAAATTGCTCCTGATATTTAGATAACACAGGAACTCTCTCCACCACTTTGTTTACCTTGTCAACTTGAGACACATTCTGAGTATTACTAACAATATCATCAAACAGACACCAAGGGGACTTGTCTACACCATTTGATTTCTTATCTTCTTTTGTTTGTTCAATTTCATTTCTTTCTTGTTTTATTTTATCATCAGACACATCTTTTGTATCATTTTTATTGCACCTCACTTTATCTGAGTTATGAGGTGTACAACTTCTACTACGAGATCTAGATGTCTTCCATTTATTACACTTGACTTTTACACTCTCAACTTCAGGTTCATCATCTGATGTTTCAAGATCTTCCATTAATACCCCTGTGTTAGCTTTGATCATCATGTCAATAAGAAACTCCACATTGTCCAGGTTTTTGTAAAAGACTTTGTTCAGGTTTAACTGGGGTAGACAGCACCGGGCCAGTCGGACCATCCGCTGGTGCAGCCGTTGAAGACAATCCTTTGGTTCTCTGCACAGTGACACTCTTGCTGCCCCCAGATCTATAGTGATGACCAGTTCACTTGGAAGTTCACTCTCAGGCAAGGTACCAGAGTGTGGATTTAACTGAAGGCTACTACACTCACTACCCTGTGGTCCAAATGCACAATCATCCCAAGCGACATGTGTGCCTGCATGTTCAGCATGGGTGCACACTTTACATGCATGTCCTTCGGTGTAGGGACAAGTACTTGATATTGCACTCTCATGTCTGCACGGCCCTGTAGTCAGTAAGCTTGAACTATTTTGCATCTTACCAATTTGTTCACTAAAAGCACACCTTTGTGAACTGTTTACAGATAATTGCATGCCTGAAGCCTCTTTACAGCAGGTTTTTGGTCCATGCATTTGGAGATCATTAGAGCAGCTGGCATTTAAAATGTTTGTTGAAGGATGAGACAATGTATGGCTATCATTCTCTATGCTTTGCAAGTCAATGGGTGATGCAAGAGAGTTGGACAGCTGAAGCAGTCCATGCGTAGTAGGGTACACTAACCCATCTGTATCATTATGGCACATGGTATCCTGAGCTTTGTCAAAAGGCTGCGGTGTCAGTGTATCTGAGGGTGAAAAGATTGATGGTGATAAGTCACAGTTCTCCCCCTCCATACCATACAGCACTTCATCAATAAGTGCCTCAAACTCATCAGTTCCTACTTTGGACTTGGTAATGATTTCAGCACAATCGGGAAACAGTGTCAAGAACAGTGTATGGATTTTTTCCTGAAGTTGCAACAGTTGCAATGAACTGCGGACAAATGTTTTATGTCTTCTGGGCAACCTATATGGGTGTTTAGCACTTTCATGACCATCTTCGTGGTCTTGAGGACGACTCTTTCTAGGAGATCCTAAGCAACATGGACAGCAGCTCTTTCTGCCTTGCTTACTACGCTTGGTCCTTTCACTGACATTTGATTCAACCTCGGTATACATACTGTCACAATTCTGTTGTCCTTTTGAGTGTCTGGACAGTCTCTCTTTCTTTCTAATTGGTTTTGCGACAACAAAGTCATCATCAGAGTCATGAAAGGGATTAAAATCTGGATCAGATTCACTCTGATCTTTATGAAAACAGCTACTTAAATGATCCGAGTCTGAAGAATTGTAATGTTTTATTTTTGACTTATATTTAGGTTTAGCAGTTGATTGTTTCTTCAATTTCTTTAATCTGCCACTTGAGCATTTTGCAGTTTGTGGTCTCTTAGCAGGCTTTGAGGATGATAATGTTCCACAAAATGAATCAACTAGAGTAAAATCTTTTGGCTGCAGACTAGACAAATGTTGTGATTTAAACACGTCATCAACATCTAAAGAATTGGAATCTTCGTCATCAACTGAGTCCATCTTTTTATTAATAGCAGCAAGATCATCTTTGAAATCAACATCATTTTTGTTCTCTGTTTTATCTGCCTTATTATCTTTTGATTGATCATTTTTATCATCTGTAAATATTTTCAACCATGAAAAACTATCAGATTCTTTCTTTGTCTTATTGAGATCAAAGTCGTTATCATCATCTGAAAATGCTGCAATGAAGTCATTTGCCCTAACTTTATTCCCTTTATCACTTTTAGTTTTTGGCCTAGAACTAGAACTGGAGCTGTCTGACTTTTTCTCAACACTTTGTTGACTATTTTTCTTTTTAGCACTTTTAACACTCTCATTGCTTTCTGGATCTTCAATCTTCGCAGCAGGTTTGCTACTTGAGAGGAATGATAGAAACTGCTGCTGAAATAGATTGAGTGGAGAGGTGTCATCTGACTTAGAGACATGTTTAGGGCTTGGTGGTTGCAGGTCTGGCTGAATGGTTGTTAAAGTCAGAAGGCTGTCATCATCCCCTGGTTGTACCGTGGTAACACCAGTCACAACCGGCTCTGCTTCCATGTTGGAGACACCCATCATAGAAGGCTCAGTCTCAACAAGCTCGCTCTTAGTCTTAACAGTGGTCTTTTTGTCAGAATAAGACTTTACTTTGCTCTCAGATTTGGATAAGATAGGTTTTCTGGACGTTTCTTTGGCTTTACTCTTTGGCAATTTAGCACATAATTTGTCTTCATTTTTAATGTTATCGGTATGCGTCTTGCTTTCACTTTCTTGCTTTGTGACATTAGACTCAAACACTTTGGTTTCTTTTATTGGGCAAATTTCTTCTGGCACTGCTTCAGCAGTACAAGCACTTGCTGCAACGTTTTCTGTGACATTCTTTGAGTGATCATTTATATTGGTGCTTAAATTTAAGCTCACTGGACTAGTTTCCTCCTTTTCAATTTTAAGGCATTCATCAGGGTTTTCATCAACAGGGCCTGAGAATGACCTTTTTAATGACAGGCTTCGCTTTTTGAAAATGGGTTTTTTATTGTTCACAATAACTTCAGCTTTGCTATCAAGATGAGAGGATTCCTTCTCTACTCCAAGCTCCTTATCAGCTGCTTGAGGTGATGTAGAACATTTGTTCTTTGCAAGCTGAGGTTCTAATTGTTTATCACTTTCACATTCATTGTCTTTACTCACTGTTTTATGTGATGACTTTAACTTGTCAGAAGATTTCTTTGATTTAAAGAGTGGTTTTCGCCGAGCCAGAGACTGGCTACTGTCATCACTTAATTTCTTATGTGTGGGCACATTTTCAGAATCTTTTCCATTCTCTGAATCAAAGTCACAAGACTTTGTAGCTGAAGGCTTCATGGTGTTTTCAACAGTTGGAACTGATATATCCTGAGGTGAACAATTGACACCAGCGCTAATCATTGGCACGATTTGTGAAATGCTCGATTTTTCTGACACAGGTTCACTTGTAATATCCAGAGGTGACATTTCAATTTTTCTTGTTCTGAGTTTCAGTTTCAGCTTGCTAGTATCTTTTCCTGAACTTTCTTTGAAAACAATCATAACATCATCATCTATTTTAGCAGCACTAATGTCAGGGCATTTGTTAACCTCATATTCGTTTTTCAAACTTGTGGTAGTGGCTGTGGAAGGCATTTCTTGACAATTTAAGTTACAGAGACTGACAGCCACTTTTGATTTTATTCTATGAGGCTCACTGTCTAATGATGGCACATGTTCATGATTTCTGTAAATGTCACTTGAATTAATGTTTGTTTTCAATGGTGAAACTGGTATTTTTAATGGTGAGTTTGGATTTGACATCGAGGTATCACTGCAGCGACACTTTCCAGGAGACCGAGTGTTATTGTTAGCTTCCTGGACTAAGCCACCGCATCTAGGACAGATCATGGGAGAAGATTTCACAGACTCTGGAGAATCCACAGACAGCAAGGAGTCATCAATCATATTAAAGTAACTGGGAGAGTTCTCATCCATAACTACAGACCTTACAGAGTTTTCATTACTACGATTACACGAGGAACTACTCAGCACCTCTATCCCAGAATCATTGACATTGTTTGCTAGACTCTCAAGCTTGTCATCCACTGGCAGACCGTCAAACACATCCAACTCATCAGCCACATCTACTGGAGACTTGAGAACACTATCTAGACATTTGGAGTTCTCTATGCTACAGTCTAAACCAGACTCCAGTCGCACAGGTTTGTGTGGAGACAATTTCAGTTTTATTCCATCTAATGGACTATCAGTTCTTGGACTGGGCATCACCTTCCAGGTTCCTGCACTAAAGGCATCAAATACATTCTCTCTATCTCTCCTCTTCACTTTAGTCTTTGAAAGAGGTTTTGACAACAGTTTACCTGATTTGTCTTTCTGAATGACTATTTTGTTGCCTAAGAGTGGCTCTTCAGATGTCTGCAATGAGGAATAGCAGTTTTCTAACACACTGTTAACTTTAGAGTCTCCTTTGTCCATTTTTAAACTTTCTTTAGATATTTTCTTGTACTTCTTTTTCTGACTAGATGGACTTTTTTCAATTTGAGGGAGGTCAGTGTAAGACCTGATTTTTAACTTGAGACCTCCTCTTGACTCTTGATCACTTTCTACAACTTGGCACTTTGTCCTCTTTTTCTCAGGACTTCTAGATGTATCAGACCTCTTCTCAAATGGCAAGTTAACAGATCCATTTTTGATGGATAAAATGATGCCATTTTTGTGCATTTGTTTCTCCTCTTTTCTCTTTTTCTTCTTGGATTTTTTCCGACATTTTGATTTCTTTTCACTACGAGGTGGCTTAAAAGGGGAAATAATTGTTGTGCTTCTGCCTGCTTGTATTTTCAGTAAGATCTTATCTTTGTCTGATCCATCTGCCTCGGTCTTCTGCTTTTTTCTCCCCTTTACTTTGCTACGAGGTATGGCTCTTAGATTTATCACTGTTGTTATCCTCCTGGATGTCAATGAATCTGTGCCTGAGTGCTTATGTCTAACATGATGAGCGAGCGATAGAATGCGAGGGAATGATTCCCCACACTGACGACAACGATGAATTGGTTGTGACACAGTACAGTTGTGAGCCAGATGGTGACTTCTTGTTAGTAAAGTTGTTCTGCAGGTCTGGCATTTGTATATACGCTTGTCAATGTGGGATCGCCTATGTGATTGGTACTCACTCAACGTACAGAAAGCCTGAAAAAAAATAAAAATAAATATGAATTCCATGAAGATTGTTTTACATATCTAGAAAACCTCAGCAGGGTTGTCATTAGGAGGCGGCTGGCTGCCGATTTGACCGCCTCAAATGAAAATTAGGCCGCCTCAAATTTAAAGAAAAAAATGAAAATCAGTCAAGAGCATGCCCCCGGACCCCCCTAACAATACTATGCACCTTCGGTGCTCGCATAGCCTAGCCTCCTCAAAAGTTAATTGAGCCTGCTCAAAATATTTTTAGTGACAACCCTGCTCAGCCTACAAAAACAACAACAAACAACTTGGTCATTTTCTTGCAATACTCAAAGGATAAGACAAAGCATTCATACATGTATCATCACTATTTCAAAGACTGCTAAAATTACTTGACTGAAGACTGACAAAAATTGTAATTACTATACTGAACATAACCTGTTGTGGAATTATTTCTGGTTTTGATAATGATCAGGGAGATTTTTTTTCAAGGAAGCATGGTTTTAACAATATTTACATTAAGTAATGAATGTAACCTTTTTCAGAAAAAGTACATCTCAATCAACAGCAACTACATCATCCAATGATTTAACAAGAGGGCCATGATGGACCTTAATCGCTCATCTGTAGACACAGGCTTTTAGTAGGCTCATATCTGGCATCAAGTAATTAAAAGTTAATTTACTTTAGAAATCTTTGGTGAATATTGGACCATTAGTGTGGCCACCGGGCTTATAACATTTTCAAGAATTTTCTAGAATTTTACCTAGTAACCTACTGACTCCACATGACCCACTTTAAAACACATGTAAGATTTCATACTGGCAAACATTCTGGCCATGTTTGGTAAAGATTGGGCCATCAATGTGGCCTCTTAGAGTTTTCACAAGTTTTTCTAAAACTTGAGACTAGTGACGTAGTTGCTGATGCCATGTGATCTTGTTACAAACTCACACAAGATTTCTTGCAGGCAAACATTATGGCCATGTTTAGCGAAGATTGGGCTACAAATGTGAACTCTAGTGTGTTCACAAGTTTTTTTCTGAAATTTTACCTAGTGACCCACTTTTGGACCTCATGTGACCCAATAATATACTCATCCAAGATTTCAATCGGACCAAGTTTGGTGAAGATTGGGCCATAAAACGGGACTAAAGTGTGTTCACAAGCATTTTCTATAATTTAAACAAGCGACCTTCTTTTTGATCCCACGTGACCCAGTTACGAACTCATCATAGATTTCATGCAGACAAACATTCTGACCAAGTTTGGTGCCAAGTTTGGTGAAGATTGGGCTATAAATGTGGTCTCTAGTATGTTCACAAGATTTTCCTAAATTTTGACCTAGTGACCTACTTTTTGAATAATGAACTCATCCAATATTTCATGCAGACAAACATTCTGACTAAGTTTGTTGAAGATTAGATAAAAACTGTGGCCTCTTGTGTGTTCACAAGCTAAAATGTTGATGAGAGACCACTGATGACGGTCGAATCAGTATCAGAAAAGCTTATCTTGAGCACGTTATGCTCAGGGGAACTAATAAAAAAAACTTAACCTCTGTTCAGCAGCTTAGGACAATGTAGAATGTAAGTTTGATAATATAATGAATACATCTACTTACAGCAGATAGGTGTTTCTTTTTGTCTTCACATATTGTGCATTTAGGTGATTTTTTAACATTTGACAGCCTTTTAGCTGTTTCTTAGTCATTTTGAAAGCTTCCTAAACTAACAGATCAGCTCTGTGTGCCAACATGTATGAAGAGGACAAATAGGAAAATAATTACACTTACATGTGAATGCTGCTTACATGATGTTTACTACCTACAGTTATATTTGAATGTGCAAACTTGGAAGATTGAGATACAGTAGTGCTTGGTGTTTCTACATACCCTTGAACAGTTTCTGAATCCACAGTGGTACAGTTTGACAGTAGAATGGAGCCTGCGATGACCCAGAAGACTGGTGTAGTGCTGGAACACCTTCCTACAGAGAACACATGACCACATCTTGGATGGCTGAACCATCCTGACTGCAAAAGAAAGTAACTTTTAATCAAATTGCATGACATTTTTGGATACATTTGTTTTTTTAATGGGAACTATATTCAGTGAATACACTTCACATTATGATCATGATCATCAGTTATAAACACAATGTATTGTTAAAGCAAGTTTTACTCAGTGCATATCTGTTATTTTTACTTTTTTAAAAAAAAAAAAATTCTGTAAATATTCAATATAGTTTTGTGATCTGCAATTGAACTTGTGCATAATTAATGGCATAAATAAGAGTGTGTACAATAAGATGCAAGGATAAGCCTATCTAAAAAGGAAGAAAGATCAATTATAATAGAAAATGTTAAAATGCAAAAAGAAAAGTGCATCAAGAGAGGAATGTTCAATAATGTACATTGCACCAGCCACACTTAAATTTATCAATGGTATAGTCTTTCGCCTTTCCAACCAAACCAAAAGTTATTGGATATTCTTCACTGCTTGAAGCAGTCATAAGTACTGCCTTCACTATGGATAGCATGCCACAATCACCAGGCATGATACCCACTCCCAGTCACCTTAACCTGACAAAGGGGCAACAAGTCAATGAACTACCTTTAATACATCTGCGCGTTAGAGAGGGCGCTATACCACTTCAATGTTTAATGATCTTAAAAAGTTTCAGTCTGGGTAGGGATTATTCTAGAGCTTAAAAAGGGGCAGGGGGGCACGAAAAAGGGGCAGGGTGGCATAAAAAAAGGACACTGCACTTTCTAGGTTTATGAACATAATAAGAGTTTATTCATTAATTTTTCTAGTCCATATTATTGTATTTTATTTCTTTATGAAGATATAATACTTGTAAATAAATCGAATACATAATTTGTTCTTTTTGTAATTTATGTATTTTCGTTGATAAGTTGAGTATATTATTCAAAATCTTTGTACATTTTATAAAATTAGGTTGTCCGAATTTACATACACGTTTTACCTATGAACGTCTGCACACTAATCAGGGGTGAAAAATTCCACGCCAAGTTGAGGTCAGGCATGTAAGAAATTGCTGTAGTGAAAATTTCAGTTGAGATTGTCAATATTTGTTGCTGAATAAAAGAAAATGTAATTATTAATGGTGACCAATTTTGTACTCTACCACTACATTTTAATGGCTCATGAAGTATGACTATTACATGCTTCTTACGCCGACTAAATTGTTAAAAACTTTGGGCCAATATCACAGTGTTTTGTTAGAGAGCGGTCAAGGCCACATCTTGTTGACACGTTTCAATCCACATCTTGGGCATTACCCTGGAATATTTGAGACATGCCAAAAAGATCAAAGGATTGTCTCAGTAACTGACTGTTGGTTGATACTGGTGACAAGACTAGCCACCAACATCAAATTATTTCACTGATCAACTAGTGCGCTTACGGATATATTATTAGGCCAGAATACGAGTTGCATACTATTCGTACTGTTTTCTTCGTTTTTACTAGCAAACAAATGTTCTTAGTTATAATATTCACACATTTGTAAGTTTCTGTTGTGTCGCGAAATTACTCAGAATAAATTAACCTCATTGTGATGTTTGTGATAAACTATTCTCCCATTTTTCTGCCGTTTGCAAAAATGTGTTGCATATAATATTTCTTTTGTTCCTTTTGAGAATTTAACAGAAAAGAGTTCATTAACTGGTCGATGATCCTGTTCATTTCTCGTCTCGCTTGGTAGTTGCAATATATGATGAATTTGCGTAACCGTGTCACATCCGGATGTCAGTGCCTAATCTAGCAATGAAAGACATTGATTGATTGGTCACATTTCGACCAAAAAGTAAATGGGCTACCTTAATAAGGGCAAACTGGAGCTGTTTGTAGGCATTTTAGGGGCAAAAGGCGGCGCTTAATAAGGGCAGAACGGGGCTTAAAAGGAGCAGGGTGGAGCGCTCTTCTATTCCGCGCTAGAATAATCCCTAGGTCTGGGTTTGCCGAAGCATATCATACTTACCATACTAGCCTACACGCTACTGATCTGGTCACCGACTAGGCTATTTTCCCAAACGCATATAAAAAACTGCTGATAGATAAGGAAAGAAGCACCATTTAAGTATCAATCGTCTGGTAACTTCATGGTTTTTTCCCAGGTTTTGCACCAGAAACATGTTTCAGTTTAATTTTTTCAGCCATTTTATTCTGTGGCCCAGCTGATTTTAATTTGGTATAGAACATAATGTACCATGTGGGCACCAGAATATCCTGTGGTTCCTGCACAGTAAACATATTATCGGTTTTGTGCGTATAACATGTTTATGATACAAGCCACAGCTTGCCGAATGAAATAAGCAGCTCAAAAGTTAACAAATTAAAACTGAAAGTATAATGATTTTTTTTACGATCAGGATCTTAGAAACCCATCGGGCTAGTAAAATGGGTACCTTGGGGGCGGGGATGTTATTTAAGGATGGGATTAGCCCGCATATTTGCCGATACTGCCGCAACATTTCTATCATTATATCACAGGGGCACTTATGAGGTGCCCAGGGACTAAACCCTGACGGTCCATTATACCGACACTGACGAATCAGGCGTAATGCTGTCCCTTTAGCCCAGAGCATAAGGAAGAAAGCCACTACTACAAACATGATATTATTTGTTAATAAATTAAATACAACTTTCTTCTAGTATATGCCTGGACTAAGCATTCAAAGCCTCAGTAACTCACCATGGTAGATTGAGAACTCATTGACAAAAAGCAACAATGTCATCTACATTTATATACCCAATATAAGAAGGTTCATTTTGACTTGACAATCTTTAGTGATTAAATTCATTACTACAGAAATCACTAAATTATTATCTTTTGCACTTTAGGGGTTGTAGAAAAATTCGACAAATACTCACCTTTTGTTTTAACTCTCTACTAGGAATCTATGTCATTCTCTCTGCAAACAATCAGGGGACTGATACTGACTGAAACAGATATATGAAAAATAAACTCTCACAATGATGTCCATCAAATATAATAAAAAAGCTGGTGAAGACTAAGCTTCCCACCCTCTCACTCCCACAAAAGGCTATAATCATTATAACTTAATTAAATTATATTTACCTTGGAGATGATTTGAATTAAGCCCTTTACCAAATAAGGTTGTTTTCAGCATTCTAAATATTCTGCCAACAGCTGTATTAGTGTTTCACTCTTAATTAGGTCATATGCTGCCTAACACAGGCTCATCCTGCACATTACATACTCAAGAAGACAAACTTTGATTTGTTGTAAACAAGAGGGCCATGATGGCCCTTAATCGCTCACCTGATGACACAGGCTTTCGTAGGCTCAAATCTGGCATTAAGTAATTAAGACTTATTTACTTTAGAAATCTTTGGTGAAGATTGGACCATTAGTGTGGCCACTGGGTTGATAACATTTTCTAGAATTTTACCAAGTAACCTACTGAATCCACATGACTCACTTCAAAACATATGTAAGATTTCATACTGGCAAACATGATGGTCAAGTTTGGTAAAGACTGGGCCATCAATGTAGCCTCTTAAGTGTTTTCACAAGCCTTTTCTAAAATTAAGCCTAGTGACCTACTTTATGACCCCAAAAGACCCAATAACGAACTCATCCAAGATTTCATGTAGACAAACATTCTGACCAAGTTTGGTGAAGATTTGCCTATAAATGTGGCCTCTAGTGTGTTCACAAGCATTTTCTAAGATTTGACCTAGTGACCTACTTTTTAACCCTACGTGACCCAGTTACGAACTCATCCAAGATTTCATGCAGACAAACATTCTGACCAAGTTTGGTGAAGATTTGCCTATAAATGTGGCCTCTAGTGTGTTCACGAGCTTTTTCTAAGATTTGACCTAGTAACCTACTTTTTGACACCACGTGACCCAGTAACGAACTCATCCAAGATTTCATGCAGACAAACATTCTGACCAAGTTTGGTGAAGATTGGGCTATAAATGTGGCCTCTAGTGTGTTCACAAGCTTTTTCTAAGATTTGACCTAGTGACCTACTTTTTGACACCACGTGACCCAGTTACGAACTCATCCAAGATTTCATGCAGACAAACATTTTGACCAGGTTTGGTGAAGATTGGGCTATAAATGTGGCCTCTAGTGTGTTCACAAGCTTTTTCTAAGATTTGACCTAGTGACCTACTTTTTGACCCCACGTGACCCAGTTACGAACTCATCTAAGATTTCATGCAGACAAACATTCTGACCAAGTTTGATGAAGATTGGATAAAAATTGTGGCCTCTAGTGTGTTCACAAGGTAAATGTTGACGACGGACGACGAACGACGAACAACGGACGAAGCGGTATCACAAAAGCTCCCCTTGAGCACGTTGTGCTCAGGTGAGCTAAAAAACAACAACAAAGAACAAGTTTGTGCGTATTTGAGGTTGGCGTGATCTAAAACTATCAAAATAACAATAGAAAGAGGAGTTGGTTGCAAATCGTGAAATGGTCCTTTCTTATTTAATTTTATATGATTTCATTTTTTCTACACTCTAGTTATCTGACTTTTTATCTCTTTTCAAGGATTTTCAGGCCCTATTTGAACCCTGTCAGTATTAACTGACAACAGTCCTTATTACTCTTGCAAACTGTAAACAACTAGAATTTCTAAATTAGTTAAATTCTATGATATTCTTTATTTGAGATGATTTGTGTAGGTCGAGCAGGTTTAAAATTCACTGTCAAATATATAATTTCCCACTCATTAATGTTAAAAAATAATCAAAGATGTTCACCATGGATCCTTATTATGTACACAACCTTTTTCGGTTACATCTCTCAAAAAGATCATAAACAAATGTACGATATGATTTGGAATGATTTGTCATTCGCAATATTGTGTTGATTGAACTGTGTAAACTCTGGGCTTGATGTCTTGTTCAATAACAAAGAAAAGACACATAACATGTTTAAGTTCTGAAAGAGAATGGATTAATTTAGATTTAAAATAGAGACGAAAGAAGATTACATCTTTGAAACCGCATTCGTTTACTGAGGAGTTTGCTCACAGAACTAAGAGAATTGTAAAAAAGCTTCATAGACATTATAATCTAAGTAAGAAGCTTTCAAACTTTGCGGCGCTTTAATAACAAATACTGTTAGGTCCTTCATAATAGTGATTAGCAACCAAGAGACATGTGATCATTCCTTGGTCCCAAATAGGGAGACTTAGACTCCCAGAGAGGGAGATTGGGGTGCCAGGAGATTTCAGTGAATGCATGTTAAATTGACTATGTCTTTTATTTCTATTTGTAAAGCAGTATTTTTCGTCTTTTTATCAACAATCATAGTAATTTCAGTGATACAATTTTTCTATACAATATTTTTTCAAATGAATTTTCAAATATATCTAACATATTTTAGTTTACTACCTAGACATAAATTCTATGCTTTGGTTTTAAGCTTGTGGCCTACAAAAACAACAACAGCAAAACATAGTGTAAACAAGCCAATTGTCAACAGCACTTACTAATGAATTGAAAAAAGGTTTCCAAAGTGTCCAAAGTGATCTAAATATATTCTACTGTCAAATTCAAATTTATATAAAATCTTCAAAAAATATTTATTTACTTATTCAGATGTTAAATTTGATATAATGAGTATACAAGCATACACATTGTTTATTTAACTTGTAAGTTAGTGACAAAAGAATTTTGATAATTATAAAATATTAGTGATACCATCAACGCCTAAACAAATTGTCCAGATTTAAAAAAAGAAACATATAGAAGTCACTTGCTTTATAGCAAAAAAAAGCTCAAATTATTTTACATTAATTAACAAATTCTTTTAACAATGTATCATCTTATAACACAAATTATTTAGTCTGGATTGAAATAGTTGAAATGGAAAATATGTTTTAAAATTGTCTATGGTTGGCATTTTACTTACTAGTCATGCACAAAATGAGATGGTATCAACAGATATGAAAACCATTTACTTTTATCATAAATGTACATTTGCAGGAAGACAATTTTTCTTTCAAATAGAAATAACATTATTGCAAAGTAATTTATGATTTACTCATCTTAAAAAAGCTTAAGTCATAGAAATCTTAACATACTGTTTGGAAACTCTGCCATGTTCTCCATTGCTTAGCTTTGATTTGTTCCAAGGTTCCTATGACCCTTGCAGATTTGTCTCTTAATTCCCCCCACCCCCCCCCCGCCCGACATATTTCAGGGCTAGGAGCTTGCCTACATGTATTACACTATGCATTGTTTTGTGAGTACCAATAATGTCCTAAATAATATGAAGTTAGAAAAAGGCCTTACAAAGTATCAAATTAAAATCAATGATTGTTTAAGTAGCACAATGCATAAATATACATGTTGCAAGCTCTGTATTCTCGGCAGTGTTTTTGTTTCATACATTTATCTCATTCATGCAAACTTGTTTTGATGTTAATTTCATATACACACTATTTTTTTTTACATAATGCTTATTTCCAACCGTGGAAATTACATGCAACATGTTCTCAGTATAGGTTCTAAATTAGTGATTCTTCCAGTCGTTTCCTTTTTCCGACTGACCGTTCCTAGGTGGTAACTGTTGGGTTTGTTCATCACATTTTTACTTTTACATTTGGCATGCATGTGAATACCTTTGTCCTGTGCCTTTTCAAATTTTGGAATATGTTGCAATGCTCAAAGGACTTTGTCATATATTCTTCTTTGTGGAATAGAAGTAACCACGCTCGCTTCATTTGCTCCCTTTGGTTTCTAATTCCTGGATGAGTCGCTAATTTAGCCACTAACCTTAACATGGTAAAACCTTACACAGCAGTCACAGTTGAAGAAAATGAAAAACAATACTAAAGTAAGTTTTGTTAGTACATACGAGCGCATCAGTTTCAACAAATGTTGCAGTTGGCTGACAAAATGGCGCTATGATGCGATGACGTCACACATATAATTAGCACTTGTTCTTGGTTTATAAGGCATGCATGCAGGTCAGTTGGTAAACGTTTCTGAATTCTGACATTCAGTCTAATTATCCTGAGCTTGCGTTTGGGTAAATAAAGAATAGTTCTCTTAGCACTCTATTAATGGTTTATTGGCCATTTAAAATTTCGTTGTTCAGTTCAATGCCTGTGTCAGCATGCGTGTTAAGCATAACTTCTATTTTCAACAGTGTTGTGTTCGAAAATAGAACAAGTGACACTGACTGGGCATGTTCTCCACCATTCACCAAATTGGTGTTGTTATACTGTCAAGCAAGGGATTATAGTTTGTGACGGCTTCCTTCTTACACCAGTAGGCGGAGCAAGAACGTATCGTCTTGACCAATAAACACTTGATACGCTCGATGATGGGCAGTGATTTGATCTGATTAGCTGCACATACACACACTGGTCATTTGCAGTAGCTTATATTGTGAAATCAAATGATTGGCTGGTAGCAGCTCTTTAGGAGGAGTAAGATTAAGTCTGTCTGCAAAATCAAAGCGAGAGAATTGATGTGCTCAGCGTAAGGCATGAGACAGACCCTTGATATCCGGAGTCTTCCGGGAAATCGGAAAGATAACATGTCTGAACCAATCAACGGTATCCAGTCGTTTCCCCCACAAGCAAGTTCCTCACCTGGATGTTTCCCCCACTTTGCAGTTTCCTCCAGGATGTTTCCTCCCCTATATATATACTATATAAAAAGTTGTTGTGAAAGATTGGAAAGGTTTATATTTTTACACATAATTTTGAGGTACCATTGGTTTGTTGCATTTACAATAGTTTAATTAATGATATAGAAATATAGAAATAATATTCACATTTCAATCATCTGATTATTAAAAGAATCAAGATTACCATAAATTAATTTTACAAATAACATAACATTAATATAGTTTTCAATTCTGTATGAAAATTAAATAGTAAATTATTTTATTGATTTTGTTAATTATGTTTTTGAAATATAAATATATCACTAGATTTACCAAGCATTTAATGGAGTAAAATGTGTGAATTGTTTGAGATAGTTACACTACAAAACTGTACTCTAATTGTTTAATATTTTATATCATCAATGCATACATAATCATCTCTAGTTATATATGTATCCATCATAAACAGTTATAACAAAAACTTAAAGTAAACTGTAAAAAATTAATTTAAAACCTAATACCTGATATCCAATAGATACATATTGTTTTGAACTACCTAACCCCAACTTTCTTTTTATATTTTAAGTAGAAGAATGATTTTAACATGTTTATGTAAAGTATCATTAGTATCAATGATACTAAATATTTCATAAAGAACAATATCATCATTATATAGTATATCTTCACATTACTATATAATATATATATGGGGAGGAAACATCCTGGAGGAAACATCCAGGAGGAAATGTCAGTGTGGGGGAAACGACTGGAAACCAGTGGCATATGAAGAGTAGTGACCAAATAGCAGGAAGGATAATGGTGATGAGAGTCTTGTAACCTAATACAAATAAACATTCAATTATATTTGGATTTTGTTTTGTAAATGTTTATATTTATAAAACAATTACAAAACTGGTACTCAAACATGACAGATAAATCAATTTTGACAACTGAAATATTGATTTTTTAAGTTTCAATTCCCAAAAGGGCACATACAAGCCTGATTTTAACAATGAAAACTGATCCAAAACTATGTTTTCTTCATCGTGTTATATCAAGGATTAGTCAACTATGTGAAGGCTTTATTTATCTTAGAGCAGTAACAATTAACATTGCACAACACATCATGCATTTAGGGTTTCTAAAAAAATTACACATTATGTCTGCCAATTCTCCAAGGGAAATAACCGGACTGACCTAAATACCATCCTGCTTGTTTACTGCGCCACTTTAGAAGTTACGGGAACATTTACATGCAAAAAATATTGATGCTTCTTTAAATTTTGCAATGTCTTCAATATCATAATTAAAACTGTGTCCATATATTATCCTGCTGCAGCAGGCTAATGGCATCAGCAACCAACAAAATCGACGAAAACAAAATGTCAACACAACCTGCCAGCAAGAAAAAACATTTCAGATATGTGGTTTTACTCACCTAATGAAGCCAATGACTACTTCCATCTGGTTTAGCGAGATTCATAGTCTGTACTCTGACAGAGTTTGGTCAATCAAGCGTTTATTCCACCGAGAAGTAAACAGTTAACTTATGACATAAATATGCATATAGATAGACAACATCCACCATTACACTGATTATTCTGGCGCGAAACGACATCTAGCGGCGAGTTTATACAACTTCCGGGTCCATAACTCTTGCAAGGTTTGTGAATAGAGGCGGTGGCAACTAGCATAATGACGGAAAACGAAGAATCAATGGATGATTATATAAAGAGATGTGAAAGTGAATATTCATTTTCCTGCCTCTATGAAAACAATGCTGAGGGTACGTAAATGTTGTGGGTGATGACAATTGTAAACACAGCTATAAGCCGTGAAATAACATTCGGCCCGACGCAATTCGTCTGTATGTGAGTAAATACCTCGTCAATATTTCGGCACGGATGTACCATTTGTTTATTTGATTAACTCACTATTTTGCAATACAGTTGTTAATTTTAGTGCTTTTGTAATAAGGTTGTACTTGTAACTTGATGAGTTCCATTTAAACCATAGGATTGGAAAGTTTGTTAAGAACTTAAGACGCTTACGCAACTTCAAGGCAAGGTCATTAGACGGGTGCTGGTCGTTATGTACCATTACCCTTATGTACCACTACCATTATGTACCATTTTTGGACGTAATGTACCATCAATAGTTTATATAGGGATTATGGTAGGCCTATTGTGTGTTGAGGACCCCGATGAGGGGTGATAATTAGGTGTGAACATCTTCCTGGGGCAATCTGTTGTGTATTTGTCAATTGATAAAATAAACAATCACAATGATTATTTAAACACATCAATTGGAGATGTGTTGTATAATAATGTAATACATTCAATTTTTATCCATTCAAATCTTAATTTAATTAAATACAAAACACATTTGTGACTGGATTAAATTATGAAAATATAGGTTTATAACCACTTACATTAAAGAACAAACACAGGTATTTATGCATTTTTTTTTAAATAAAAGTCATTAAAATTTCTATACATACACATTTATTTATCATATAAACATATTTACAACATATTTTAACTTTATTTTAAATAAAAACAATATATATAAACGTTAACAATAATTTCCTATATATTCTATATATGGTACATAACGCCCAAAAATGGTACGTTAGGTCCTGGTACATAACGGTAATGGTACATAACATCTGACATTCCATTAGACTGTTTGGTAGTCTAACTGATACAAAATTAGGTTTTCATATATCAAATTCAGAACTAACTGTAGGTTTTTGTCACCAGAAACTTCTGCCCAAGTGGTTGGTGGAACACTAATATCTTCAGAAGGAGGAAAAAGTTTCGATCCTGACCATAGTATAGATAGTTTCCATGTGATGTCATCGACACTGATAAGACAGTTTAAGGCAGCCATCTTTGTGGGCAGAAGCTTATGCAGGCCGAAATCGGGGAAAATGTGCTGTATTATACTCACCACTGTGTTTTTATTTTTCAGTCTATTTTACTGAATTTTATATCAAATTTAGCAGCTTTTATAAAGTATTTAAAATATCAAAACTATATTTTGAAGTTTAAAAGGTTAAAGAAATACAACCGAAAATCATACACTGTTCATTTTGTTTTAAGTATGAGTCAATAATTTTATATATTTCTGTGTATTAATTCCGTGTGCATTTATCAATTGTAAAAATATTGTATTCTAAAAATATGAATTTCAAGAGCTTTTCAATGGTGTATAGCTTTTTATTTTCGGACCACAAATGAAGAAATTACAAGAAAATAAAATTTACCCTTCTATACAATTCATATGAAAATCCATTGAAGTTACCATCAAAGATGGCTGCCAAGAAAAGGGATTTTCACTGATGCAGAAACTATCTATAGGGATTTTTAAACTCAGGTGATCTCTAAAAGTAATTTGTTAAAGTGTTGTTTTCCAGGATCTTTTAACTTATAGGTAAAAATGTGTTAGGTAGGGTCGCAGAATAAAGAATGTTTTGTTCCAAACTGTTAGATACTGCCTTTAAGGAAAAAGAAGTGTTAATAACTGTTGTTTAATCTCTCCAAATATGTCTTTTTGTTATTGCATAAAGTTTGTAATAAAAAAATAAACCATTAGTTATAAGTATGGGTTGCAGTAGGCTATGAATTAAGTATTGTGTTGTAAATACAGGTTGTCAAAACCTTGCACGGTTCCTCTCCACAATCAAGAAGGATGTGAAAACAGCAGCCAATCTGTACCAGATGAACTGTGATAAGAATGGCGACAGTTTCAGCTGTATGAGGTTTGGACAGTATATCTCTCATGGAGCCGCAGGTATGTGGGTCTCATCTTGTTTTTATTGTAACCTTTAATACAGTTCATATTTTATAAGTACTTTTGAATCGCTGATTTAACTTTTAATGTTACAATTTGCATAAAATGGCAAAACCTATAAAATGCTCATGTTTTCTGGAAAACTTAATGCAACCAGCACCTTAAAAATGGCATATGACAGGACATATTAGTTATTATGATAGTCACCATCGGACAAACTCCTTAAAATAGTGTCATTTCTGAAACTTAAGTTGAGAATTGATGACTTTCTTCACTTTCCATAAATGAATTAATATAGTTTTTCCTTTCTTATTGGTCAAACTATTTTAAAAACAAAATATTACTTTTAAAAATGAAATATAAATTTAATGTATAAATTAACTTGCACCAAAACAAAGATTTATTTTTTAAAAAACGAATTCAAATACCATCTGTTTAACATTTAAATATAAAGACAGATAACCCAGACATGAATTAAATTCTGTGGTTAAATAGCCATTTGCACAAATTTATGCTTCATATTTTCAAATTGATAGATTAATATGAAACCCAAATGTTTTTTGCTGTTTTGTAAAGTTGAAGGTCTAGATGTTTTGTGATGAATGAGGTATCACCAGATACAAATATCTCTCATTTGGTATTTTTCAAAGATTTTAATAGTCCTGGGAATCCTCAGTATTTTTTGCTTAAATAAGTATTTAGAAAAGGAGTGTAGCCACACAAGATTGTAGACATACCCAATTAAGTTGTTTTACACCTTGCTCACACGGCTCACACCAGTCATGGTACCTTATGCTACAATTACCACTTCTGTCACAAACACCCATGCACATTGAGCAAATCATGCTAATGTTGATTCTATATTTTAAATGGTGTCAGTGTTTACCAATTTCAGATGTTTTAAATGTAAAAAGTTCTCATCATTTAGTTAACATGTTTAATATTTCCAGCACTAAATTTGTAATGACATGAAGCTTACAAATATTTTTAAATGACAGTTTCATATAAATCCTTCTTTGACCGACAGTTAACAGTATCTTAGTTTGCACCGTTAGAGAAAAGTAAGAGAAAAGACACATAACCGATATGGAAAGTGGTCTAAGGGGTGATTTATGATCACTTGCCGACGTACCCCAAAACTAGGTCATTTCTGTTGATAAAATGTCTATCTAATAAAATAAAAATGATGGAAAAGCTACCACTTAAGGCCTTAATTCTGCTTCTGGATTATAGAAATGTGTGGTTTAGCTCTTACTTAATCAATTCAAGCCAATCTGAACAATGTTTATGATTAAGATATTTTAAATTGTTATCAAAAACATGTGCAAATGGCCATTTAAGCATCAATGTTAACAATAATTGTCAAGTTTGCCATCTCGTATTTTAATATTTGGTACCTGGTGTGTGTATTAGGTCGTCTTTACTTGTTGTTTTCTTTTGTACACCAGTTAACTAGGGGTCGCCCATGGCCAAGTGGTTAAAGTTGCTGACTTGCAACTCCTCAGCCCTTCACGGCGAGGGTTCGAATCCTGGTCAGGGTGAGAGCTTTCATGTGGGGAGGGTTTCTAGCTAATACGCTGTGTGCCGGTGGTTCTATCTAGACATTAGTCTGGGATCTTCTTACACCAATGATAAGATGAACGTCGCCAACATAACCATAATCGTTTTGGTGCGACGTAACAAAAACAAAACAATCATGTAGAGTGCCTATTGCAAGGTCTTTTATTCAAATCATGACATCAGCTTTTTTTCATCAGTCCAATTACAAAAGCTGAATTTGTTAATTACATACCACTATAATCAAGCTGTATTTGTTAATTACATACATGTGCCAGTACATGTACCATCAACAGTGAACTAAGTGAAAGGATAGTTGTATTGCTAGGGTCTCAGAACTAACAGATAATTAGTTGTATTGCTCTCGTCTCAGAACAGACAACTAGTTGTTTTTCTAGTTTTTTTTTTTATGAAAGCCGGAATGCTCATTATGAGCTGTTCAGGGCCCTCTTATTGCTTAATGTTATAAAGTTGATTAGTATCATTACATTTATATGATTCCATTTAAGTGCATTTTCCTAAGAAATTAAAACAGATAAAGTATGATTTATTGATGTCATCTTTCAGATCTGACCAAAGACTTCAGAAGAGCCTTACAGTACTTTGAACGGGGTTGCAACATGGACAACTTCAAAGGTACAAGCTGTTACCTTGCTGGTGCTGTATATCAAGGATCTCTGAAAAAAGATCTGCCAGACTTTAAAATTGACACCACAAAAGCTGTTAAATACTTCGAGCGAGGCTGTTTAAATGGCGATGAGCCCTTAGCCTGTGATATGGCAGCAAGAATATATCTAAAGGGTCGTCAAGAAGTAGGCATTGACAAAGTGAAGGCTTTGGACTTCTCTAAGCGGGCTTGTGATGGCTATATCCCACAGGGTTGTTATAATGCGGCAGTTATTTATAAACATGGGGATGGTGTCTCACCCAGTATAAAACATTTTGAAGATTACAAAGAGAGGTATGAAAAATTGTTAGCAGAGTTACGTGCTAGAAAAAGGAAGGAATAAGTCAATAGGCTGCTATTTTGATATTAATAAATTATTACCAATGATATTCCTGCGTTGTTGTCATTTTAAATTCTGTTAATATTCATTGTTTTTGGCTGTCTTCTCTCTTCATTTTTGTTTTGAGTAGACAAACTAATCATCTGTAAGGTCTCAATGTTTTGAACATAATTGAAAACAATAATTTTATTTTAAATAATGCATTCTTTATTTTAACTGTGCAAGAACGTGCTTAAGAAATACATGTATTCTTGTTTAAGTGTTTTTTTCCATTGCTATTCATTGTTATTCTCATGCAGTTACAAAATTCTTTTACTTAAAAACATGATTTTCTTTGCATATTGTAGTATGGAGATTTCGCAAAGATTCAAAAGTAAAACTAAATTTTCCAAAGTAATTAAACTAGTTAGACTAATGACAAATGCATGTTTTAAAAATGAAATTGTGTTACCTCCCTTGATAGTATTTGGTATATAGTTACCATAGAAATGAGTATCAAAGTGCTGTAAGGGCTGTGTTTAAGTTAAAATCACCATTAACACTTTTCAAGTAACACAAAGTCAGTTACAGTCCTCATCAGCATCAGTTAGTTTAAGTTCACCACAAGAGTAATGTGGGTCACAAGATATATGTAAACATTCTTATTTAGGGTTTGTTACGCCTTGGTTCACAGAGATCAGGCTGCTGTATTCCTCCATCATTTCTTCATTCATATAGCATTACATTATCTAATCTGCGAGGGTTCTACCCAGACATACTGGGGTCTTCCTTCACCAATAATTAGCTGGACATCCCCAATATGACCATAATTATGTCAGTGTGATGCAACAAAAAAACAACAACACTTTCTTGATGTAGTCCTGTTCTATAATCCCTTCAATATTGTAATATTCGCCAACTTGAAACATGCTTACCATATTAACTTACAGCATGCCTTTCTCAAGGTGTACATGAGCAATTTTTGTCTAACACTTTTAAGTATAAAAATTGCAGTAAACAGACATGAAGTGGTGCTGGTGATTGGATGTTGGTGATGATTGTGATGAGGACTTTGCCCCATTATTCACTCATCAGCAGTAACCACATTTAGATTTGCTTATCTTCCAAAAATGCTTTACCCAAGTCTTGTTGAACAGCTTTGCTGTTCACACTATCATAAGGCTGTTTATTACTCCTTTTTAAGCAAGGATCATCAGTATTTAAGGACACAGCTCCTCAGATAGGTCCTAAGATTGACATTGAATTCTTCGGCAGGAATATGCCCTCACATAATGAACAAGAGGTGACGATTGTCTAGTCCATGAGCTTCAATGATAACCATGGCTGCGATGCCATCAATGATCGTCGATAGACAGCATGATGATGGTATGCAGGTTACTGAGGATTGCCTTAACCACACCTTTCATCAACTGGCTACCAGGTCTCAAATCACAGTCGCTTATACATAAGTTAAGTCCATCGCCCTCTAACAATGGTCGTAGGTACATCACAACTTTCTAATAGTCTGTGTCCCCAGTAGAACATAAATGAGGGGAAACAATTCAGCGGGAAAATCTCCTAGATGGTTTAGTATATACATTGTTTGTCTTGGCTTCCAATTCTTCGATCAGTGGTCATTTGCCCTAGGCACTAGTGATTGATATTAGATGTGGTGATCCTGTGTTCAAGCCTTGGACGGACTGCACATGTGTATAACTATGATGCCTGCATCATAAAGGCCTACTAAAAAGTTAACCTTTAGCCAGCTAGGCATGACTTGGTCAGGCTGAGGCAAATAATGTTGATCCAGACCGTTGGGAGCTGTCTGATCATGATATGCCCTATTTATATTATTATAAGCAAAAAACTAAGAAGTATGGATGTGAGTTAACCTTTGACCTGATGATGGCCCTGAGTATCTTTTACAAAATAACTGTGTACAAAGAATTAATTTTAGAATAGACAAGAGATAGCAATACAACAGAACATATTTTTATGTAAAATATTCTATTGTAGATGTAAAGCAACACAACAGAACATATTTTTATGTAAAATATTCTATTGTAGATGTAAACTTTAAATATTAATGTTCCACAAAAATATTTATAGAAATTTTGGAGAGATAATATATTAAAAATCAACTTTTCCTAGGGATGAATACTGTAAGAAAAGGTGTTTTTTTTTAGAAAAAAAAAAAGAACTCGGTGGCATCATATTTTCTATAGCACATATTATAGAATACATTATACATGTTAAGAAAACAATTTTTCTTAGGTATTTCTTTTCTTCTTTTAAGTAATTATGACACTTCAGCCATTTGTTTTGTATTTTTTGTTTGGTTTATGTTTTCTCAAATTATTTAAGGAACAATTTTGATTCTCCGAACCTAAGATAGCGCACTTTTAGAGGACAAGGTGTTCATAGTTACGGACGTCACCAGAGTAAATATTTCAATCAATTATTCTTTTTGTTTAAATTATGTTTTGCTTTCTGAAATCAACAACCACAAGTTAAAATCTGACCCATATTACAAAATTGAGTGGAGTTGTTACAACCACTTGATACAAAGTTCCGATGAAACTCTTTCTGCTAGAAAAATATTATACACTGAAGTGTTTCCAAATGACTAATTAAACATTGAGTTTTTTACATGAAATTATCAAATATTTTACTAAATGTAAATCGAGGGTTGATACAGATCTGTATGAACATATTTCCAGACTTTTTCCAGACATTAAATTTTAACTCCCATACCTTTCGATGCAAAAAATTCAGCATTTACATTTTGTGGCAAACATACTTTACACCTTATCAAAATTGTGTTGAAGCCAAATGATACTGGATGAACTAATAATCATGACATTTACAGTGGAATTATTATATATATACTTGGTTTAAAATTAAAAACACTGGATCAAAAAGATGTTGAACCAGTGTCACAAAATATCTGCAAATGATAAAACTCCTGTTCAATGTCAATATTGCCAATCAAATATTAGTACATATTGGCTGGCACCATCATAATCTTCCTCTTGAACACAATGGTATTTATTATTAACATTTATAATTAGAAGTAGTTGTTTTTGTGCAGAAAATTACATCTGACAACTTATTTACGTAAAATAGCATTCCTAATGAAGATAAATATATATACATTAGTTAGCTAATCAGCAATCTATTCTTTCAAGACGGCAAGTTGAGCGATCTAAAAGGGCGTGCTCGCTGCCAATTGACAAGGTTTAGAGCATTAGCAAATAATAGTGCTAAACCATGGGCATGTCCAAAAGCCATGATTAAATTGTTATTTAAACCTGGTCAGAAATTGAGTGCTGGTTGGGGCGAGACTTTCATATTGGCAGGTTTTCCAACTGACAGGCCGTGTGCTGGAGGTTCTACCTAGACATGTGTCTGGGCTCCTCCTCTGCTAATAATTAGCTGGATATCACCAATATGACAATAATTGTGTCAGTGAAATGTAACCAAAAACAAACAAGGTTGTCTTGAAGAATCAAAAGCAGTGCACCAGTTTTCCACTGGTATAGCCATTTTATGTTAACCATCAAAGCTTAACATAACAAAAACTGTACACTGCCAGGCTAAAAGTGACAGAATGATGTAAATAAATATGAATTGTGGATATGTGATTCTATGCCTTATGAACATACACTAATTATACCTACTAATGACAGAAGATGTTGTGTCTGTTGGCGTGACATAAAAAATAATGCTGCAATCCTTCTTTTTGAATATGTCCCTTCTTCTTGAAATTGACCTTTTCGCACTTGGTGTATTTAATGCATGGCCATTTTAGCCAATCAGAAAAATGGATTTCTTAATGTATTCACGATGGCCAGACCAAGGCTAGCTGTAAAATAAACCATTTCTTTTTCAAACCTTTCTAAGATTCTGCTTTTTAAAGTGTGTCTCATTTACATCAAAAGATTTCCAATCAACTATTTTACAGAACTTATGAGTAACTGTGGTTACATGTTATAATTAAAGGTTCTGTCTGGCAGTAAGGTCCCAAACTACAATCATTTATCACCATTTCTAACCGGACCTGGTAGCGCAATCGGTAGAGCGTCGGCTCCAGGTTCGATCCCGGGCCGTGACATACCAAAGTCGTTAAAAATGGTAGTGGTTTAGCTCCCTTGCTAATGCTCAAGCAAATATAAGGTTAGTTCCACGACTGGTTAGCCCGGTGTCAGGATAATGTGACTGGATGTGGTATCATGCCAGGTGTTCATGGCATGCTATACACAGTGAAGGCAGCACTATATCTGCTTCAAGTGGACACCGTCTCCAGACAACTGAAATACTGTTGGTGGGACGATAAACCCAAAAAACAAACAACATTTCTATACACACATGCCTTCACAGCAATGACTTACTAAAGGGTGACAGGTGTTAGTTTTTATGAATACAATAAAGTATTTGGAAGCCCAAAGGTCTAAAACATAGCCGAGCTATGACCTCTTTTAAAATTAAAAAAAAAATATACAATATTAAATTCATTATTAAGTTAAACTGACTTTTATTTCATAGGAAATATACAAAACCCTCGTGGAAAAGAGCAGTACCTCAAATATTGAATATTTTACAAATTAGGAAGACATTTTATTTTCATGTTTTATGCTAATATGACGCACATTTCAAACAAGCCACGCATATTCATCTTCGTTTTGGGACGGTGTTTCTTTTCATAAAAAAATCAACCCTGTACACATTTTTTTTTTTATTCTGCTACAATAAATAGTTACATTGACAATAAGTATAATAAAAATGATTTAAAACCATTACACTTATAGAAGACAAATCAATATATGTAATTCCCAAAAACATGTACATAAAACTCAGATGTACTGAATTTATCTGTTATATGATAATTGTATGTAATTTAGGAACGTCATGATAAGATTACTTATGACAAAACGGTACTTAAGCATTTTTTAATCTTACATAATTATACTTCTATCTTGATTATTGCACTATGAAATAGCATCTTAAATATTACAGGATCCCGGTTTTGTAAAGCAGATTAAGGTAACATAATTAAACACATGGTTGACATCGTCCAATCATTAATTTGAAGTCTAAGAAATTAATGCTTAAACAATAATTGGAAACATTATAAATAATACTTTTAATAGAGTAAGTATGAAATAAATGTCATGTTTTTAACTAAAAAATATAGCAATTTGTTTTTTTAAAAGAAAACAAAATGCTTTTGAGGTATAAAAAGAGATAATCCATATATGGCGCAGTGGAATGGCATCAACACTGCAAAATGTTATGCAGTCCTGCATTAATGTAAAATTCAATTAAGCGGCATGGTGCTTGGAAAACCAGCCTTTTGCAACAGATTATATATCACATTTTTAGAATAAAACAATGTTGGCCATTATTTTCTAATATAATAAAAAAAAATTGTTTAATGAGATTTCAATAATCAATTATAGTTGCCATATGTTGTGCCACTTGATTCAGCAGTAATGGATTTAATCTACTTAGGTTGCCCTTCCCTCCCTTACTGCTGCTGCAAGTATAGATTCTCACTACATAACGTATTTTAATTTTTTATTACATCACACTGACACAATTATGTTTATATTGGCGATGTCCAGTTAATTATTGGTGGAGTAAGACCCCAGACTTATGCCTGGGTATAACCACCATCACACTGTAGGTTAGCTGGAAAACCTCCCCACAAGAAAGTTCTTGCCCCAACTAGGTCTCGAACCCATGTGGTGAAGGGCAGAGTAGATAAAAGTCAGCAACTATAACCACTCAGGCACGTGCACCCCCCAACATAATTTACAAATGATTACAAGAAGGAATATTTCAACAATATCATAAGACCAAACTGTGCCAGAAAATATCAACTTTTGTTCAAAATTAAATATCAAGCATTTACTAACTTCTGGTAATGGACAATCACGATACAGTTAACAAAAAATCATTTCAAAGACTTTCGTTGTCAACTTAATGTAACATAACAACAATATGGGAAGTATTACATTAAAAAGCCAAACTAAGTAGAATTCTATTTCAAGCTGCTTTTTAACAGTTGAAATAAATCCTTTAACATTATTATTTTATTCCAAAAAGTCACAATGCCAGTTCAATTTAACTCAAACTGATGAATATATATTGTATTCATTGTTAAACCTAATACACACCCTAAAATTTAACGGTCAATTAACCTGGGTTGTTTTCTGCCTTTAAAGATTCACTTTTTTTTTCTTTTGGGTTGAGGGTTAAAATAGATCCAACATGTTGTCAAGCTTGCAAATACTGCAATAAAAATATCATTATAACACATTCCTAGTAAAAATCCCATTAAGCAGGAACAAACTCATGACCCCATGTCTTACAATATAAAGGCCTTATATCATCATGGTCTTGCTATTTACAAACATGCTTTCCCTGGTATTAACAAATCAAGTTAAATGATTTGTCCGTTGTGTTTTTTTTGTGATGACATAAAAGCATTCAATGATCCCTTGTCACTAGGTGTGTTGTTTTATCTACCTGATTGTATGATAATGGGATTCATCTATTATATATATATAATAGATGAATCCCATTATCATACAATTAGGTAGATAAAACAATACACTTATATATAATATATATAATAGATGAATCCCATTATCATATAATGGACTATGAAATACTATGACAGTACACAATGGATAAACTGATTCAGCATGTTTCTTACGTTTTAACTCTTAGTCTGCTAAGTACAATTTCAGGCTTAGGCAAATAGAACAGATTCAAGTCAGCATGCACTGGAAGCTGTCTGATGTGGACCTACACTATTTGTTGCTTTGTATTAAAAAAAACATTTTGTTATCATCGAATAAAAAATATACCAAACAAGGACTTTGTCAATAAGTACTGTAGCATGATGAGATTTATTAACTTTCTGAAATAACATTGACACATATATACCAGATATAATCAATGATATGTTGATAAACCCTGACAAGGACAACTGCAGAAAAGCAAAAACTTATTCTATATATAAAATGAAGATTATAATCTTTTTAATTTTGTGTATTATTTTCAAGTGTTTAGCCAAGAGTAAAGAACACATCCTACATATAAGCCTATCAATTCAATATTTGCATCTACTACATAATTGCCTCTAAGTGTTAACACATTAAGTTTTTATAATACCTAATACAAAAATATAAACCATAAATTATCTAACTCACTACGGAACAACTTTGTGAAACAATATACAATACTATGCTGACTTGAGAGCATCAAAAGCATTCTTTACACTAGCGTATACCTGAAACAGAAGAATATTAATATTTATATTTTTATATGGAAAAAGAAACAAACTGTTTTTAAAGCTTTTATTTATATGAACCCAATTATGCAGCAAAGCCAATAATACATTTAGATTGTCATTATGTTATATGTTCTAAGCAATTACAGTTAAACCTCATTAACAAACCACCCGGCTAAACAGGACACTTTTTTTTCCAGAACAGTCTTTTTCTTATTTATTTTATTGTCCCACAACCTGGAAAAGCCGGGCACCCCATTTCCTGGGACAGTTATTTTGGAATCAATTAACAAGTTGACATCTTTCTTTATCCTCACTATGTGGAACAACACCAGTTAGCCCAGTTATACAAGTGTCATTAACCATTTTATCATGCATGCAAACCCCGCTTGAAGTTTGATGTTTACAAACTGATACCCGATCATTTGTTGTCTAGAATAATCATTAAGTGGTGTTTTTTTCAAGTTATCATTGCTTATTGTTTTACATTAAATCAAACATTAAAAAATAGTTGATGTCACTCCAATAGAGAGAGAAACTTTAAGTATAATTTTTCAAACCAAATACATCACAATCATATCACAATGAGTCGTCAAAGTAAACATGTTTAAGAATACTTTCGATTATTAAAGACAGATCTTGTCAATCTCAGTGCATTTGAGCTGAAAAGTATGGAATTGGTAAAAATATGAATTTGTTATTTTTAAATCAATACATTTCGATTTTTTCAGGGCATTATGTTCGTTATCTTTTACAGCTTCATAATGGATATCGTCTTTTCATTTATTTTTTAGGGTGCATATAACACTTTAGGAAAACATTCTTTTAAGTTATCTTTTCTGTCAGGAGTGACCTTTATGTTAAATTTCTTTTACAGCAAATAATCAATACCAAATTTACACAATATAATATTGAAACTTAGATATTAACAGCAGTATACTGAATTGATTTGTATGAACTCAATAAGACGACACCTCGTTAAATGGGGTACTTTTAAAAAAGAACCACAAGTGTTCTTCTTAAAGAGGTTATACTGTAATGTGTTAAGACTATTAGCTTAACTAAACCATTAGTACATTAAAATTGTAATCTTTCACAGGTGAGCTTTATAATCAATTAGGTGAAAGACAAGCTCGCCTTCTTCAAACAATAGTTGAGCTCTGTACAAGGCCAATGTTTCTTTTATGCGCGTACAACTTACTTCTTCTGGAGAATGTTCTCCGTTGATCTCCCGTACAAGGTTCAGGGCTCTATAGTGGTCTATAATGGGCATTGTTGATGTTGTGTATGTCTGGATCCTGTAATATACAAGAAGATACTTTTTACTATTTGCCTGTTTTCAATCTGCACCCTTGACTAATGGTACATTTGTTTTTGCCACATTTCAGCATGCAGGTCCTAATTGTAATATTTGTTAATGCAGCCAGGATTTAGAACATAAAACATAAGTTCCAATGAGCTGTTAGGACAACTGGTGTAAAAAGTCATTTATTTAATTTTAGATACTTTCTATTCATAGTTCTTTTTCACACTTTTCATCAGGAATTTAGCAAGTTAGCAGCATTCCATTGCTTTACATGTAGTACAGCTTATGACTTGTTTATGCTTAATGGCCATAGATTTGCATGAAATTAAGGCAGCTATAAGAAAAATTTATTATATATTGAGGTACCAGTTTTCACCAAGCCTAATGACTACTTATTTACTATAGAAATATGATTTCAAACATGACCGGATAATTGCTGAGAAATGTATTTAATCACTGTAGATTGTCAAGTCAAAATGAACCTTCTTATATTGGGTATATAAATGTAGATGACATTGTTGCTTTTTGTCAATGAGTTCTCAATCTACCATGGTGAGTTACTGAGGCTTTGAATGCTTAGTCCAGGCATATACTAGAAGAAAGTTGTATTTAATTTATTAACAAATAATATCATGTTTGTAGTAGTGGCTTTCTTCCTTATGCTCGGGGCTAAGGGGACAGCATTATGCCTGACTCGTCAGTGTCAGAATAATGGACCGGCCGGGTTCAGTCCCTGGGCACCTCATAAAGTGCCCCTGTGCTATAATTATAGAAATGTTGCTAGATAGTATCGGCAAAAATGCTGGCAAATCCAATCCAATCCCTAATATCATGTTTCTGACTCAAGCAGAATGGTGGTCACAAGCCAGCCATAAGTTTTTGCAAAAGACCCATATTCATCAAATTGTGATTAACAACAAAAGGAAGAAGATCACATAGTCGGGCTTGTTGGAAATGTTTGCCTAGGAAAACATGTACATTATTAAAAGGTCACCTATTTAAATAATAATAAAAAAGTATATTAAAATGTCTTTTCATTATGTTTTGTTTAGCTCCACTTACTTAAAGCAGATAGCATGCAATGAAAACCTAATATGATACCACAACCAGCTACATTACTACATACATGTTCACAACTCAAAGAAATACTCTTATAATTACATGGGTGTTGGCAAGTGAATTGTTGCAACCATTTTTTGAACCATGAGCCTGGAGCTCTATACCTTGAGCTGAGCTCTACCTAGGGTGCTATCAAAGATGGAGGTTTTCATGTACTTTCTTGCATTAAGTGAATTTCACGTCTTCTGGTTCATTCAATTTTTCCTAGTATTGAAAGTGTGCTGTAATTGAGGTAAAAACTTGATTGTGCTTATCAAGTTGATTTATATTAACTAGTTGCATTAGCATTTACCACTAAAAAACCAAAATTTACAAGTCTATTAAAAACAAATTAATTTCTACAATGTTTTTGTGCTTTTTACAAAAACTTATAAGCAGTTTTGCATAAACTTTAGCAAATAACCCATTAATTTGATTATTTTTCTAAACTACTTTTCCTTAAGCTAATGTCGGAATGCATTATTTTATACAGGGAAGAATAAGATAGCCTAAACTTTAATTTAGCTTTTTCCTTCATTACAAATCAGTACGGACTAAAGAAGAACACATTTAAAATGCTACACTTCAGAAGCGTTTCACAAATCTAAATAATAATAAAAATAAGCAACATACTTAAAATCCTTTACCAAGTTTAAATAAGCATATGTTGTTTTGGGGTATTACCTTTGGTCCAGATTAATTAAGAACTACTGTGAAAATTTAATGTGTAATGAATCAACAAGAATTCTCTGTAAATATATTGAGAACATATATAACCTTTTCTTTAAGCTTTCAATGTTATCATCAGTTCTTCCACTGGTCTTTCCTCTATCTAGACATCGGTCCACACATATCTGCAAAGATGATGAAAATATTAACATTTTGTGCAGATTTTTACCTATAATCAAATCTACAAAAACAGTACAGTAACATAGTCATTAGGGAAGTGTAGTATCGTTTTGAAATACATTGCACGCCACAAAATGATGTTCATAATAGCAACATCAGCTATTTTCATGGAGGAAGACCCAAAAAATGTCTGGAACATAACAGGTCAACTGACAGATATATCACAGTTATGATCCAGTGCAACATGTATCAGTACAAGGTAATATCTGTACAGTTTACTTGTTTGCTAATGCAACAGTATGTTTTGTTTCTTATTGTTATTTATGTACTATACTGTCATTAAATTGGACCCTAACTATAACAGCATTTATCAGAAGATTGATTCCGTGTGAGATACATCACAACTTTCCTTCAAAGATTTCCAAATGACCTTATTGAAGCTGTGGTAGAGTCAAATACATGTCCCTAGAATTATATTATTATACATGTTTCATGTTCTTCCTCCAACCCTTCACCCATTCCAGGCTGTTTTTTTAACCTTATAAAGAAGGGGCCATTTCAAGGTCCTTCCCCTCAGAAAATAAGACAAGTTGTTCCCCTAAAATGAAAGTTCCCCTCCAATAAAATTTGATATTTCATTTCTGAAAGGTGGAAATCATATGTATTGATGCGGATCAGCGACTACAGTTGTAGCTTAAGTAAACTGGATTATAATAATCTAGTCAAGGAGTTTCAAGAATAAGTAAGGCAAAGAGATGGTCTTAAAATTAACATTAAAATGTATGATAGCAAATAAAGTTTAACATGTACATTTTCCCCCTTTTGTAATATAACACCTCGAAATTTTCCCCTTTACAAAGGCCCCAGGCCTTTAACATTGGGGTTAGTTAATATTTATATGGAAAAGAAGACAAATAATAACGATTTAAAATAATGGCTTCTTGAGGATAACTGCATAACAGACCCACCTGTTCAGAACAATTAAAGAAGAGGACAAACTTGACAGTAGCCACCCCATTCATGGCCTCATTCCAGCCATCCAGGTTGTCTTTATTGCGAGGGAAGCCGTCTATCAGGAAATCCATCTTGCCACTCTGTTCCATGGCCTAGAGGAACAATTAAAATATAATTAACTACAACAAACAACAACTAATAGTCTTTTGCATCAGAGGTTTGATGAGATCACCTAGGGTTCTTACAAAGGTCCAAATAACAAGATAGTGTTAATACATTAATAACTTATTGTCTTAATAAAGTTCTTTTTTTTTATTTCAGAGATGAAAATATCATTAACCTTTATATTGATACATTACATTTTTGGCAACATCTGTCATGTGTCTTGCTGCAATGATAAATAAAAAGTGAATCCTTATACAACTTACTAAAGAAAACTTATCTTTAGCTCATAAGCACACATTTAGAAGGCTTAGGCAAAAAGTGTAGATCTAGATAAACAAGCTCTCCCATTCTGCTTATTTCCTACTTTAACTTTTACATATCTTGTAATTAGTTAGAAATTAATGAACAATCAGCATGGATTAGCCACAAAAACAGCAGGCTACCAGAAAATGAACAATTTAGCCTGTTACAATGTCACATACTCTTCTGAGCAGAGAACAGGTGATTTGTACAGGCACAATGGTCCCATTACGGATATGTCCCTCAATCTCTTCTCCAAACTGGGAGCCTGCTCGCTGTCTCTCCTCACGTAGCAATTCTCCAGCACTGAGGTGAACATATCCATAGTCCTGTTACAAACATACAAGTATTAAATTCTAGAAGACCATGTAAATAGCAGGCTTGTGTACTTGAATCAAACAAAGAACTTACTTTAAAAACATCTTTGTGTTTATACCATTTACGAAAAGTATAAAATGTTTACACAGAAAAGTTCATAAATATGCTTACACTGACTGTCACTTATTCAAACATTATTGCTGATTGCAAAAAAGTACATGAATATAAAGAGTGAGAGAAGCCTGTTTAATTAAAGTGTGAATTCATCAAATAGCTGATTTGTATCAATAAACAATAGTTTTTTTGTTTGTTTTGTTTTTCTGTATTGCCATACTTGGAAGAAATCCTTCTGTTTACATCTTATTTATGACATTGGTAGGCAAAACAAAGTTAAAAATGCCTCACAGCGATAACAATTGATCTTAAAAGTGTTATTACCATATTCCTCTGTGTATAACGTGCATATTTTTACGTTCCTGATTAACTCTTTAGTCAGACATGTGATCTTTCCTGATTTCTCCATGAGACTCCCGATATCAGGGGTCTGTCTCACACCTCACGCTAAGCACATAAATTCTCCCACTTTGATGTTCCCCACAGACTCATGTGTATGTGTGCAGCTAATCAGAATTGATCACTGCTCATCATTAAGCCTACTGAGTGTTCATTGGTCGAGACAATAATTTCATGCCCCACTTACTGGTGTAAGTAGACCACCGTCACAAAATGTAATCCTTTGATTGACAATATAACCGTACTCATTTAGTAAATGGCAGAGATCACATGCAATCAGTGTCACATGTTCTATTTTCTAACTCAACATTATGTTGAAAATGGAAGCAATGCTTAACCCACATGCGGATGCTGGCATTGGGCTGAGCTTTGAAATTTTAAATGTTCAATAACCTGTTAATAGTGTCCTATGAGAACTACAGTATTCTGTATATACCCAAATGCAAGCTCAGGATAATTAGACTAAACATCTTCAATTTTTTCCTAATCAAGCAAAGGTACGAATTTCCAGCATTATAATAGTGTTTGACAAACCTCCTGACTACAAAATAAATACAATGATTTCCCTTTACTTCGGTACTCTAAATACACTTTTTAAATTAAGTAAATATGTAGAAAAATAGATATGCATGCACTTGAATGCAGGCAACTAACATGATAGAATAATTCAAAAAAGATTTAGCAACTGACCTGCTTACGTGCCTTACAAACAAAAAAAACAAACTAGTGCTAATTATATGGGTGACGACATCGCATCAATTTATCAGTATGCTACAGCATTTATTGAAACTGATGTGCTTGTGTGTACTCATAAAACTTACTCCAGTACTGATTTACTTTTTCTTAAACCGTGACTGCTGTGTGAAGTTTTACCATGTTAAGGTAAGTGTTTAAATTGGCGGCTCATCCTGGAACTAGAAACCCAAAGGAGCAAACGAAGCAAGCAACGGTGTTTTCTATTCCATGAAAAAATAAACGACAAAGTCCTATGAGCATTGCAGTTATACCAAAAATTGAAGACACATGTCAAATGTATTCACTGCAAGCCAAATGTAAAAGTTTGTTTGTTTGTTTATTTGGTTTATCAACCCACCAACAGTATTTCAGTTATCTGGAGATGGTGTCCACTTGAAGCATATATAGTACTGCCTTCACTGTGTGTAGCATGCTGAGATCACCTGGCATGATACCACACTCAGTCACATTATCCTGACACTGGGCTAACCAGTTGTAGAACTACCCTGATATTTGCTTGAGCGTTAGCAAGGGAGCTAAACCACTATCATCTTTTAAGACTTTGGTATGTCGCGACCCGGGATCAAACCGGGGTCGTACCTGTAGCCGACGCTTTACCGATTGCGCTACCAGGTCCGGTAAATGTAAAAGTAAATATGTGATGAGTCACTTAACAAGATGAGCAAACCAAACAGTTACCGCCTTGGAACGATCAGTCGGCAAATGGGACCGACTGGAAGAATCATGCATTTAAACTCAAAACCTATACTTAAATCATGCTGCATATAATTAACATGGTTGGAAATAAACATGTAAAAGTAATAATGTGCATATGAAATTAACACAACAACAAGTTTGCATGAAAGAGTTGAATGTATGAAACAATAACACTGCTGACTACAAAGAGCTTGCAACATGTATACATAGGGTATTTGTGCATTGTGCTATTAAAACATTGTTGATATTAATTTGTTACTTTGTAAGTCTTTTTGCTAACTGCATATTATTTAGGACATTATCTGCGCTCACAAAACAACACATTGTGCAAGACATGTAGGCAAGCTTCTAGCCCTGAAATATGTTGGGGGGAATTAGGAGACAAATTTGTAAGGGTCACAGGAAACTAGGAACAGATCAAAGCTAAGAAATGGAGAACATGGCGGAGTTTCCCAACATAATGTCAAGCTTTCTTTGACTTTAGCTTTAAGGAGTAAATTGTTTCTTACTATACAATAGTGTTGTTCCTATTTGAAAGAAAATTGATATTCTTTCTGCAAAAATTCATTTATCCTAAAACTAAATGGTTTTCGTGACAGTTGATAGCATCTCGATACATTGTCAAAAGATGAATTCATTTATTAATGTAAAATAATTTGAGCTTTTTTGCATTAGCATGTGACTTCTACATGAAGAAAACAACAACAAAAAACCATCATAAGTTATCCTTTTACTACTTTGTTACAGAAAAACACTTGTTTGCTATTTATTCTTGATTAGTACAATGTCTTCATTTATTCTTAATTCATTTAAGCAAACATTGTATCAAAGTGTTTACCACTAATATTTTAAAATTATCAAAACTCTTTTGTCACTAACTTACAAATTAAATAAACTATTTTTATGCTTGTATACTCATTATCTCAAATTTAACATCTAATAAGTACATAAATATTTTTTAAAGATTATATTTCTATTTGAATTTGACAGTAGAATATATTTAGATCACTTTGGAAACCTTTTTTCAATTCATAAGTAAGTTCTATAGACACTTGACTTGATTACACTATGTTTGGCTGTTGTTGTTTTTGTAGGCCACAAGCTTAAAACCAAAGCATACACTTTGTCTAGATAGTGACTAAAATATGTTAGATATATGTTGTCATTAAAAAATATTTTTAAGAAAAATTGTATCACTGAAATACTATGATTATTGATAAAAAAAGGGCAAAAAATACTGTTTTACAAATAGAAATAAGCCCAAAATCAATTTAACGAACATTTATGGAAATCTCCCTCTCTGGCAGTCTAAGTCTACCTCTTTGGGATGAAGGAAAGATCACATGTCTGTAGTCTGTGTCCATTGTATACATCCAAAATAAAGAGAGTTACTCCTGCTCCCAAAGTCGCCAAAAATGACATATATCGTCATGTGAATGTTCTATTGGTTAATGGGTTTACAGAGACTAGTAATTTTAACACATCACAGGATGTATCTAGCAGTTGTTAACCTTCCATCTGCGAGAACATCCTGCATGGCATGGCGACACGATATTAATTTCTTTGATCTACCTTCAAAGTGGTGAGTACCGGTAACTAGCTTTAACATGTGCCTAAATCTCGATCAGAACAGTGCACTGTCCTCGTGTACATGCCGCAGATCACTTACTTCATGGAGAAATTTAATTGCCGCTGCTTATAACAAGAGGGCCATGATGGCCCTTAATTACTCACCTGAGGACACAGGCTTTTAGAAGACTCATATCTGCCATCAAGAAATTAAAGAGTTATTTACTTTAGAAATCTTTGGTGAAGATTGGACCATTTGTGTGGCCACTGGGCTGAAAACACTTTCTAGAATTTTACCTAGTAACCTATTGAATCCACATGACCCACTTCAAAACATTTGTAAGATTTCATACTGGCAAACATTTTAGCCAAGTTTTGTGAAGATTGGGCCATCAATGCGACCTCTTATGTGTTTTTACAAGGTTTTTCTAAAATTGGACCTAGTGACCTAGTTGTTAACCCCACGTGATCTTGTTACAAACTCACCCAAGATTTCTTGCATGCAAACATTTTGGCCATGTTTAGTGAAGATTGGGCTATAAATGTGGTCTCTAGTGTGTTCACAAGCTTTTTCTGGGATCTGACTTAGACCTACTTTTTGACCCCACGTGACCCAGCTATAAACTCATCCAAGATTTCATGCAGACAAACATTCTGACCAAGTTTGGTGAAGATTGGGCAATAAATGTGGTCTCTAGTGTGTTCACAAGGTTTTCCTATAATTTGACCTTTGTCCCAGTTTTTGATCCCAAGTGACACAATAATGAACTCTTCTAAGATTTCATGCATACATTCTGACCAAGTCTGATAAAGATTGGATAAAAAATTTGGCCTCTAGTGTTTTCAAGCGGACGAAGTGGTATCAGAAAAGCTCACCTTGAGCATGTTGTGCTCAGGTGAGCTGAAAACACACCATTCATACCCTCACTGTTAAACTGCTCTGATCGATATCACCCTGACAACAGCTTATCTCAGAGTCAATTAACTTGACTCGCGTAATTGGGCAAGTCTACACAGACCCCAGACTTGATGACACAGATCAAAGAAATTAATATCGTGCCGTCGCGTGATGCAGGATGTTCCGCAGCTGGAAGGTTAACACATTGTGTTAGATACATCCCAGGATGTGTGAAAATTACTAGTCACTGTATAAAAACTAACTCTAGTGTTAAGAGAGCATGTCTGGTCGACGCTCCTGTTCATTTTTTATCGCCTCGTCTTATTAGAGGGTCGAAGCAATTTCAGAAAAACAAGATATTTTTTTACCCTGTCAAATTCATACAATTAGTGTGTGGAATACATCCAAAAATGTGTTTCCCTGCAGAATTTTATTTTAAGTCGGGGTACGCATTATACAAAAATGCGCATTATACACAGCGGAATAGGATATATCATGCTATTTACCCGGACTATATTTTCACACTGGGTGCCTTTGCCTGCCCCGGGTCCCCCAAGAACAAAGACTACGTTATACTTGGACATGATGAAAGCTGTGTGAAATGTGCGCACTAATGACTGTCTCTGAGCGGAGATGACCAGTCTCTTTGCCACTCTGGTGCACAAAGACAACAGCTTGATAATTTAAAGATACCTGGAACAAATTATATACACATATAACCAATTAACAAATTAATCTATACAAGAAAATCAATGTATAAATATCATTTATCAAGTAAAGAAACAACAAAACAAACAAATACAAAATTACATATTTTTGGATACTATAATGTTTTGAAAATTTCATTTGAGGTCCTCACACTGAAATGCAGTGTGTAAGATACCAAGTTCAAACTTCTTTCCTCATAATGACCTGCAGTGCTATGGAAACCAAGTTCAAAATTCTTTTCCTAACCATTCATGGTTGGATTTCATCATAATGACTTGCAGCATTTTTTATAGTAAGTTCAACTTTCTTCATCATCTTAACACATTAATTTAAATGAAATGAGGTGTGGATAACATAGTTCTAGGAGTTATGTAACTTCATCCCGACATAGCATCTTTTTGTCAATGGACTGCAACTTCTGTTAAAACTGACACTTGTGAGAACTTATGAAACACATTCTAGTACCGAATGCTATGTCAAATCTTATTATGGCAGGAGTTTGCAGTTTTGAAAGACATCTACAATGTTGGCATCCTTTGTCTTTTATGTCAAAACGAAGAAAGTAAGTGCGCGATTATGACTTAGATTTTCAGCATGACCATCTACTTTCCCTTCATGAAGGGCATTCCTCTATGTTATAGATCACTTTGTGCATAGTAATGATTTTTAGCTATCTTTTATGGATAACAAAAATAAAATAAAAGCTGTGAAATGGCATACTAAGACTATCATTCGAAGAACTCATTGTTGTGGGAGTGATTTAAAAAAAATCACAAAGAAATTTATGTTTGCTATGGTATTGAATATATGGTATTGGAGCCAAATGGTGATGGCAGATTAAATTCCTAAAAGGCTTTTCTTATCAAATATTTAAAAACGGCCCAACTAAGAAAGCAAGGAGTCAAGTTATAACTACCCAATCACTGCTTGTTGTTCCAGCCTCCAAGGATTTCCTCAACAATTTGCTTAAGAGTAATGTGATACATGTGACCTGGGGTAACAGTCACACCCTCATTGATGTGTAAGTTGACAATGTGTTGATGGGATTGGTTGGAAAATTCCAACAAACCATATTTTTACGGCCATGTTTATGTCAATGAAGCAATTCTGACATTTAATTATTGCTTTACAACATGTAATAACTCCATAAGATTTATAAATAAATGTTGTCTTTCCTCCAAACTATTCGGGATCACATTAGTTAACAACAACAATCATGAATTTGAGGAGTGGTACATTTATGTATCAAATTAAATATTTATTTCAATATTGAGTCAGTTATGTATTAAATTAAAAATTAACATAAATCGACGGGATTATAGACGCTCATTTAGCAGAAACATTTGTATAAATCAAAAGAACTTACAACTCAGGTAAAGTTGAAAACGTGTAATTACCGGAAGTCTAATCTGTTTGGTAAGAGTAAATAACAGCCTGTCCGACTCGTATGGAGAATTTTGACTTCAGTTGTCTCCCTTGGACCAAATTTGTTACCGTCAAACCAGATACAAACTAATCTGGTCACGTTAAAAAACGGCCTTAGATAAAAAAAAATAATCCAAAAAATCCAAACCGGATTTCAAGGGTGGCGGTGGGGCGAGGGAAATCGAGGTTAACTCGGCCCACTATCCAAACCGGCCGGATAAAATCGGCCGACTAGCTAACTCGGCCGGACTAACTCGACCCACTAGTTATTCACACCTTGGTGTCGGAACATAAGATAGTTGTTGTCATGTAATGAGTGATTGCATTATATACCGAACTACACTTTTAGACAAACAAGTTGAAGCAGTTATGTATACGAACAATTAACTCTTTTTATCAACATGAAGCAAACATAACAAATCATGAAGTATCAGATATTTATAATGTTTTATAAGTTTATTGACTCGCAGACAGACAGGCGTGGACTGTACCATTATACGCACAACGCTTAATAATAGCAATAAAACATAACGTATACTTCATCATTACTTCATCATTGTTGACTAGTATTTACATATATATGTATACATATATTGACATATACAACAAAAATGCGAATATTATTTTCGATTATCTTTAATTATAACTATGTTATGTAGATCTGACAGAAGTAATGCATGCTTATTTAGTAGAACTCTGCTAAACGTGGACAACTGGCATATATGCTATAAAATTAAATAAAATGTCTAATATTTAAATTCTGTATATTTTCTATTACACTTGCTTTACCCTAAAGTGACGATGGCAGAACAGAACAGTGCAGATGCTTTATTTCTGACGCATACCACCATCATATTTCGTTATGTTGTTGTTTTGTGTGTGTCGGGAGGGGAGGGGGCATTTGTAAACCACACCATAGAAGTTTGGGGGTCATTCAGAATATCGAAGGGTCATACTATCAATGTATATATCTACATGGCATTTTAAAAACATCTGATTAAACGTAAGTATTCATATTTTTTAGGGGCTATATACGAGCTAGGTGTAGGAAATCAATAAACATAATTTTGCGAGATCTGTTACAAAGGTTTATTATTATATTTAATGAAAGTAGTTTTGGTCAAAACTGTCGGATACTTTCCGGTTGACATTTTATAGATGTGCTTAGGCTA